>PVHT021183661.1:2981057-3004717 GCA_004024745.2 Catagonus wagneri
GGGAGGGAATGGGGATAACTAGTGCTTTAATGATGGAATAGCACGGAGATCCAACTGTATAGCACGGGGAACTATATATAATCACATGTGACAAATCCATATATGTACATGTAACCGCGGTCACCACGCGGTACAGTTGGAAAATCTGACAGAAATCTGTAAACCAGCTATAAAGCAAAAAAAAAAATTAAAAAAAATAAATTATAAAAAAAAAAAGAAAAAGAATACTCTACCCAGCAAGGCTTTCATTCAGACTTGACGGAAAGGTCAAGAGTTTTATAGACAAGCGAAAGTGTCACCAAACAAGTGTTAGGAGAAATGTTAAAGGGACTTCTGTATGCAGAAAAAAAAAAAAGAATAGAGCTAGAAATAATAAAGTTACGAAAAGAAAAAATTCCATTGGTAAAGGTAACCATACAGTGCAGGTATGCATCAAGCATTTATAAAGCTAGTAGGGAGGTTAAAAGACAATAGTTATGGAGTTCCCGTCATGGCGTAGCAGTTAACAAATCCGACTAGGAAACATGAGGTTGCGGGTTCAATCCCTGGCCTTGCTCACAGTGGATTAAGGATCCGGCGTTGCCGTGAGCTGTGGTGTAGGTCGCAGACGCGGCTCGGATCCCGCGTTGCTGTGGCTGTGGTGTAGGCCGGCGGCTACAGCTCCTGTTAGACCCCTAGCCTGGGAACCTCCATATGCCGCGGGTGCAGCCCTAAAAAGCAAAAAACAAATAAATAAAAAAGACAATAGTCATAAAATCATCTGTATTCACCATAATTCATGGAAACATATGCGTGAAAGAGAGCATATCAGTGCCAAATGGCTGGTGATGAATTTTAAAAGTAACCTCATGCAAGTATTTTGAGGGACCCTGAGGTTCCACTACCAGCATAGCTTAGTCAGCATTTATTTGGGGAAGTGGCTAAGTGTAGCTTGAACTTCCAAAGGCTGGTATGTGTTGCCAAGGTGACCGGAGAAGGGCTGGCCGGTGTCCTCGGGGCTGAAGTGTGAGGGCGTGTAGGGCCTGCCTGGGGAGGAGGGCGGAACCGCAGCAGGGACACAGAGACCGGCCTCCGGGCCTCCGACTGAAAGGCATTTGTTGCTCTCAGGCACATTCTTGGAATTTCATTTGAGAAAAATGTCTGACAGCCCAAACGTCAGGAACATGCCTGCAAATAACTGATTCCTTCGCGTTACTGAACACATCTCATCGTTTCTGTCGAAAAAACCTGCAGTCGCCCCTTTGAAACTTGTGTAGACACACTGTTTGTACATCAGAGCTTCTCCTGTCAACTATAACACATTTTCCTCCCTCCGGCAATGACTTTGAAACACGTAGTTACCCCTGGGAGACTTAGTCTTGAATTCTGGCACCTGGGCAGGCGTCATCGTGCTGTGTCAAGCCCTTCTTAAACATGTTACGGGGAAGAACAGGAGAGGTTGCCACTAAAAGCGCAGCTGAAGGTACAGGGTCTGAATCATTCATTCGCTTGCTCATTCATTTGTGTTTTCAACACATATATCAAGAGTCAATTCATGGTACCAATGAGACCCGTGCTAGGGGATCCAATCATGAATCAAACACAATCCTTCAAGGAACATAGGGTCTACACGGAAGATCTAAGAGGACACGAACAGTTATTATGCAAGGTAGACTGAAATTAAAGATGGAAGAGTTCCTGCTGTAACACAGTGAGTTAAAGATCCCGCATTATCTCTGCGGTGGCACAGGTTCCATCCCCACCCCAGCACAGTGGACTAAGGATCCAGCATTGCTACAGCTTGTTTTTGTGCAGCCAAAAAAAAAAAAAAAAAATTAGAGACAGAGTGCTCTGGAAACAAAAGCAACGGATGCCTATTTCAACAAAAGGCAGAAGTGGGCAGGGAAAGATCTCTCAAGGAGATAATATCTGAACTGAACAGATGGGAGCAACTGAATTGTCTCATTCTACTCTAATACTTAGCATTGTGGCAGGGCCTGGGCTCAGAAGCCGAGCTACTTGGGTAAGGACCCTCGCCCTGCCCTTCATCACGTGTGTCACCTTAGGGTAATTAATTAACAACTCTATGCCTCAGTCTCCTCATCTGTAAAGTGGAGACAGTAAATGAGTTAATAATAGAAGGTAGCCATATATATATACACATAGAACTACGTGTAACAATAAATAAATATATGCAGAAGTGTGCCAGGCACAAAGTAACTGCTGCATCAGAACTTGCGGTATTTGGTTATTAAATCATATGAGTTGTTTCAAATATCTGTGGGAAGCAGTTTTGAGGAGAAATTATAAATGCATGATAACATTATAAAAAAAATTGTGGGAGTTCCCTTCATGGCTCAGTGGTTAACAAGCCCAACTAAGATGTGAGTTCGATCCCTGGCCTCCTGGCTCAGCAGGTTAAGGATTCGGCATTGCCATGAGCTGTGGTGTAGGTCACAGACACTGCTCGGATCCCCTGTTGCTGTGGCTGTGGTGTAGACCATCAGCTGTAGCTCCAATTGGACCCCTAACCTGGGAACTTCCATACGCCACAGGTGCGGCTCTAAAAAACTATATATATATTTGCTATATAAATAAAAAGCTACATAAATGTATATGTAGCTTTTTATATTTATATATTTGTCTAGTAATGAATAGACTTACTAGTAATGAATAATTTTTTCCTTTTGATAAAGCACTAGTCGGGACGAATTTGACCCAGGAACTCCTGGTACACACAAACACACATAAAAGCTGTGTTTACCTTAAAAGCAAAACGATAGTAATATTCTAATCTTAAACATGAATTTCTTCTATTCTAATTCTGTGATTTGCATTGGGGCAAAATGTATATTTATCAGACAGCTACCAATTCTCAAATTTCACTGTTTCAATAATTTGCATTTTAAAGGGGACGTGTGATTTTAACAAGCCAAGTAAAGAGAATAGTGTGTCCCAATTTTAACTTTGCTGGCAGGGGGGTGGGTAGCACCTTATGCTAAACATGGGCCCAGACATCAGACTATGTTGGCAAAAAGCCATGGATCCTGAACTTGGGTTTCAAAAACTACTTCCCACAACCATCAGACCGGCAACAAAACTATCAAAACGTTTAACAGGTAAATAAAACTCTTTCTGATGGATTGAGTCTTCTTGGCTCTGAAAGTGTTTAGTCTATGATTCAAAATCCATTTCTGGGAGCTCCTGTCGTGGCGCAGGGGAAACGAATCCGATTGGGAACGATGACGTTGCGGGTTCGATCCCTGATCTCGCTCAGTAGGTTAAGGATCCGGTGTTGCCATGAGCTGTGGTGTAGTTCGCAGACGCAGCTTGGATCTGGTGTGGCTGTGGCTCTGGCATAGGCCAGCGGCTGTAGCTCTGATGGACCCCTAGCCTGGGAACCTCCATGCGCCACAGGTGCAGCCCTAAAAAAGGAAAAAAAAAAATTAAATGCATTTCTGGTGTAAGGAGAAAGACCCAGCTCTCTGAGGCTTGTCTAGGGAACCAGCGGTGGATGTGATGGGACAGGGTTCTGCCTGTAGAACTAAGCCACCCGGAGGAAGAGTCAGCAAATAAATAGGCAATGGCCACGTTGCCTAGAGTCTCATCCTCCTGGGCTGGGAGAGGTCGTAAAAGAGGCACAAGCTCAGGTATGACACCTAACCTCAAGTCACAACACACATTTCCAGCGTTAGCCACGGTTTGTAAAACAGTCACATTTGGTGCTGCATTTGCCAGTCACCGAAACCTGGGTGAGAAGCAAAACAAACCTTTTAAGACACTTTTAAACAGCTGAGTTCATATTTTCAGTGAAAACACCTGGGGTTCTCAGTGACCACTAAATCATCTACTGCTCCGCTTTTTACCCCCTTTCAAAATATTTGTAGAATCTTGGAGCTTACATCTTTGTTTATACTGTTTTCATGATGATTGTTGATCAAGTGAGGGGTATAGTTTCAGCTCCAACTTTTTGCATAGAGATTGTAAGCATATCCAGAAGTAAAGCCACCTCAGACTTAGCTTTCACAAGCCTGAAAAATACTAAATACTGTACTTGTTTAAAAAGTGTAGGATGATGCAATCTGAAGTTCTCGATTCCATGATGCAGACTTACCCAGCATGCACTGGGGAGGAGGGAAGGCTTGAAATGAGCCTTGAAGGATGGTTAAAATGGGCACGTGTTGGAGTTGCCATCGTGGCTCAGCGGTAACGAATCCGACTAGTATCCATGAGGACATGGGTTCGATTCCTGACCTCGCTCAGTGTGTTAAGGATCCAGCGTCGCCGTGAGCTGTGGTGTAGTTCGCAGATGTGGCTCGGATCCGGCATTGCTATGGCTGTGGCATAGGCGGGCAGCTACAGCTCCAGTTTGACACCCAGCCCTGGAACTTCCATATGCTGTGGGTAGGGCCCTAAAAAGCCAAAACAGGCGTGTGTTAGGGATGGAAAGTCTTGCCTCAAGATTCAGGGAGGGAGGAAAAGTTGACAGAGGATCAAGGAGCAAAGATCTGAAGCTTGGAATGAGCTTGGCATGTTTGTAGAAAGTAGGGAAATCAGACTAGAGCCAAGGATCTGTGCAAAGGACTCAGATAAAGAGAACCCCACCTCTCTCTTTGATGCGTCTATGCCTGTACACATACTGAAAAGTTTTCCACACAGCACAGCCCACAACTCAATTCACTGAAATCCTCAAATCTTTTGTCTACATTCAGTGATGGGGAAGTCACCTTCTTAATTATAATCCAGGGTTGCTGCTTCTGTGTCATGAAATAGAACTGCTTCTGCCTTTACACCCTGCCATTTTCCAAAGTACATTTAAGACAGTTTGCAAAGATAATATAAAGTACAGTGAAATATGAAATCGAATTCGATAAGATTAGGAACAATGACAAAACGAAAGCGCGTATTAAATGAAGCCAGAAATAAGCTTAGTGCCAATTATATGTCACATGGGGCCATAAATTTGTCTTCTGGCAGCGTGAAGCGAGAAACCCGATGGTTACGGGAAAGTGGTCATTTAATCCGTCATAGTCACACATATCGTTAAAGCCATTAGAAGCATTAGGAATCATCCACGTCCAACCCTGTCATTTCAAGATGTGGCAGGTGGGGCTCCGGGCCCCGTGAGCACGATCACAGAGCTAGTCAGGGCAGAGCAGAAGTCAGCTTTCAACAATGTGGAAATTACTCCCCGAGAGGAGATTAAGAATTAGAAGCGAACCAAAGAACAGAGGTCACCTTCCGATGGATTTGCAAACTCCTTTGAGAGCAGTCAGATTTCTTCCGCGAAAGCCATGCCGAGACGTGAACTGAGGAGTATTATAAGTTCCTAATCAGGTTGCCTTGAGTGTTGCTCAGCGCGACCGCAAAACTGGAAAGAATGTTTGAAATTTGAATGCTCTGTAGGAGATGGTGTCTTTCTTATGCGTTGTTCCGTTTCAGCGATAAACTGTATCTGTCGATTTCAACATCTCAAGGGCAGATCCATTTTCTGTTTGGGTTTATATTCATTCCAGGGAGTGCTGTCACGGTACACCCTCACCCTGGTGGGAAAATGTGTTTTTTGCTAAAACTACAATTTACCACTTCGGGGTCTCCCACACTCGTAACGAAGTCGTGACGCTCCAGGAAAGACCTCATTAACACAACTTTGTTGTTGTGATGAGAGAATAAAGGAAGCATATTTCATCCTTGCTGGAGACAACGCAGCCATACAGCTGGGATGTCCAACTGAAATGCTAACAAGAAAGAAACGTGGCGGGACACCCACGTGATAAGATACACAGCAGAATCAGCAAAGGTGGACCACGAAAGACATTTCGAAGTTTGGAAGGCGGAAGAGAAGAAGTTGCAGCCATATAATTACTACATTTAGGATGACAGGTGGGGGGGCCCCGTGCTCTACTGCAGCCCACATCACTGGCGCCAGGCAGTAGCCAGGCCTCTGGGGCCCCGCCACCCCGAGATTTTCCTCCACCTTCTCCAACTCCTAGGCCAAGTGTAGGCTTCGCCTCATCATTGAAGCTGAAGGTGGTGAGAAACTGATAAGGGTTCTCATCCATTCCTACGGTTTCCAGCTCCTACTCATGGCCCCATCTGGTCATTGTTCTCTCCCTCTTTCATCTGACTTCCCTTCCAGCTTCACCGGGACCAGACACAAAGACCGATTGGTCAGCAACCAGAACTGCATAGGGTCAAATCCCTCGAAAAAGGCTCTAGTATTTGCCTCTCATGGCAGAAGATAACACTGCTCTTGATGGAATTGACAGCTTTCATTCTTTTTTTGGGGGGAGGGGGGGCTTTCGTCTTTTTAGGGCCGCACCTGTGGCATATGGAGGTTCCCAGACTAGGGGTCTAACAGGAGCTGTAGCCGCCGGCCTACGCCACAGCCACAGCAATGTCAGATCCAAGCCGCATCTGCGACCAACACCACAGCTCACGGCAACACTGAATCCTTAACCCACTGAGCGAGGCCAGGGATCCAACCCGCAGCCTCATGGTTCCTAGTTGGATTCGTCTCCCCTGCGCCAGGGCGGGAACTCCACAGCTTTCGTTCTTTAAACGCTTGGGGTTTATCTGTTCTTTCAGAATTTCTATAACTGGGTGATTTTTTTTTTAACTGAAAGCTAAAATCTTAGAACATCATTAAAGAATATTCTGAAAAGATGAAAAACTATCCCTAATCCATAATTCTTACTCTCCACCGGGCCAAACGTTTTGTACATTATCTCATAATCTGTGACAGCACAGGAGGCCACGCAGGACTTGCCTGTTCATGTTGCTGTAGCAAAATGCCGCAGACCGGGTGGCTCAGCAACCGCAGTTTCTTCCTCAGAGTTCCGAATGCCAGAAGCTCACGGTCAAGGTGCCAGCATGGTCCAGTTGCGGTGAGAGTCCTCTTCTGTCTTGCAGACTGCTGGCTCCTTACCGCGTCCTCACATGGTGGCAGGGGCGAGCTAGCTCTCTGGGGTCTCTCTTACAAAGGTGCTAATCGCATTTATGGGGGCTCCACCTCAAAACCTAATCACCCCCCAAAGACTCCAGCTTTCAGTACCATCACCTTTCGGCCTTAGGTTTTCAACATATGAACTCTAAGGGTTAGGGGAGGTGGACACAAATATTCAGGTCATAGAAGGGCTTGTAAGTGTTAACAAAGATGGGGGGGAAGATTTTCTTGAAATCTGAATGCTCTGTGGGAGATGGTGTCTTTCTTATGCGTTGTTCCGCTTCAGCAATAAACTGTATCTGTCAATATCAGCATCTCAAGGGCAGATCGACTTTCTGTTTGGGTTTTTATTCATTCCAGGGAGTGTTGTCACGGTACACCCTCACCCTGGTGGGAAAATGTGTTCCCTTCATGGCTCAGCACTTAATGAACCCGACAGGGATCAATGAGGATGCAGGTTCGATCCCAGGCCTCGCTCAGTCGGTTAAGGATCCTGGCGTTGCTGTGAGCTGGGGTGTAGGTCGCAGACGCAGCTCGGATCCCGCGTTGCTGTGGCTGTGGTGTAGGCCGGCAGCTGCAGCTCTGATCGGACCCCTAGCCTGGGAACTTCCATATGCCATGGCTACAGCCCTAAAAAACAAACAAACAAACAAACAAACAAACAAATAAATAATAAAAAATAAAAATTTCTCAAAAGTTGTCATCACTGCTATTCATGAGAAAAATTTCTCAACATGTGCAGGGTGGCCACAAATTAATAAGGCTTTTTTTTCTTTTTAGGGCCACACCTGCTGCATATGGAATTTCCCAGGCAAGGGGTCGAACTGGAGTTGCAGTTGCTGGCCTACACCACAGCCACAGCCACAACAGATCCAAACTGCATCTGGGACTTAAACTACAGCTTATGGCAACAATGGACCCTTAACCCACTGAGCGAGGCCCGGGACCAAACCCACATCCTCACAGAGACTACATCAGGTTCTTAACCCACTGAGCCACAGTGAAAACTCCAGTAAGGTTTTTTTTTTCTTTATTTTATTTATTTATTTATTTATTTATTTATTTATTTATTTTTAGGGCCACGCCCACAGCATATGGAATTTCCCAGGCTAAGGGTCAAATGAGAGCTGTAGCCACTGGCCTACACCACAGCCACAGCAACATGGGATCTGAGCCACCTCTGTGACCTACACCACAGCTCACGGCCACGCCAGATCCTTAACACTGTGAGCGAGGCCCGAGATAAAACCTGCAGCCTCATGGATACCAGTCAGATTCGTTTCCACTGAAGCCACGACAGGAACTCCAATAAGACATTTTTATGTGTGATACATATCAACCTTTAAGTCATATTTCATTAGCTTTATTGGAAAAGTCTGTAGAGGAAATTCAATGTGCCAAAGTAATATTTGCTTTATAAGATTATATATACAATTTCTTTGAAGGTTTTTTAAGTTGTCCAAATGACAGAATCACGTTCAATTACATACATTTGCTGTGCCCAGATTTTGGTTTCCAAATACCATTTTCCCCTAATAGGAACCAGTGCTTCTTGGAGAAAAGACTTATCCTGGGTCTGACACAAGGAATGTACGAGAGAATCCTAGAACCTCCATCAAACCAGAGATCTAGGAAGCTGTTGTGACTTTTCCAGGTTGTTTCAAGGGAAACAGGAGGCAACCTGAAGTGCTTCCTACTAGCCAAAGATGAAATTATTTGAGCATCAAAAAGAATAATGAGGAGTTCCCGTTGTGGCATCATGGGTTAAGGGCTAAACTGCAGTGGCTCCGGTCACTGCAGAGGCATGGGTTCAATCCCCATCCCAGCACAGTGGGTTAAGGATCTGGCATTTCTGCAGCTGTGGCACAGGTCACAGCTGCAGTTTAGATTCGATCCCTGGCCCAGGAACTTCCACATGCCATGGGTATGGCAAAAAAAAAAAAAAAAGTGTAATGATGTGCTCGGAATCAGTATAAGTCACCTAAAATACGCCACTTTAGCATAAGGCAATTGAGAAACGGTAGATACAGAAAGAGCTCTTTGCTCTCCTCCATCCGCCTAAAGGCAGGACAAGAGTTTCCTTTTGTGAAGGTGGCCCCTTCTTTCATACTAGGAAGGGAAAAATATTTATCACTGGAGTTGGAGATGATACAGAGGTGAGACCACAAAAAAAAAAAACTCACTAAAATGACCCTTATCCCCCGTTAATTTTTCTCATATATTTACCTTTCCACAATTGACCACCCATAGCAGCCCAAGTCCCTTTTCCTTTGTCTTGCCACTTCCCCACAAATTTACTGTCCTTTGTTAAAACAATCGGAACTCCAGAGATCTTTCTCTTTCCATCTTTTCCATCTTCTTTTGAGGCCCCCATGTGCCTACATTAACAAACCTCCTGTTAATCTGCCTTTTATCAATTTGCTTCACAGTCCCCGGGCACTGAATGTAAGAGGATAGAAAGAGAGTTCCCTTCGTGGTGCAGCGGTTAACAAATTCGACTAGGAACCATGAGGTTGCAGGTTCGATACTGGCCTTGCTCAGTGGGTTAATGATCTGGCGTTGCTGTGAGCTGTGGTGTAGGTCGAAGTCATGGCTCAGATCTGAGGTTGCTGTGGCTGTGGCGAAGGCCGGCAGCTGTAGTTCCAACTAGACCCCTAGCCTGGGAACCTCCACATACCCCGGGGGCAGCCCTAAAAAGAAAAAAAAAAAAAAAGAGGATAGAAGGAAAAGTTTCTCCTCCTGTACAACTGCGATGGATTGAAACATACCGATAATGAGGAAGTCTCAGAAATTCATTGTGACACTAAAAATACTAATAAACCCTGGGCACATCTGGAGGATGCTAGGGGACCAATTCATTATTGCAAAAACTGGTCAGTAACGAACAATGATCAAGCATCCATTCTACTCTTCCTGTTCAATCTTTTTTCCTCTGGACAGTTGATGAGGGCGGTAAATACCCAAGGAATCACGGAATTCAAAAACCACCATTTGACAGCTCTTAATGCTTTTCAGTGGATACTGAAACCCTTAGGTGACAAGTCAATAAGGAGCCAGTCTGACAACACCTGAGGCCACCGATCAGCATTAACATCACCGGTTCAGAAAGGCCATCAAAGAGCAGTGACCTTCCGAGGTTTGAGGACACGGGAAAGACAGAGCCCCACCCAAGATCCATTCGAGCTGCAGAACTGAGCCTGAATTCAATGCAGCCCCCATACTAAACTGATGGTTCACAGGAAATACAGGGCCTAGAACATGACAAATGACACCAGAGGATGCAATCATCACAATCCAGGTGTGAGGCGAGTGACAGGATATTTTCCTCCAGGCTTCAGAGCTCAGAGTCATCTCGAATCCTCCCAATACATCAGTCTTTCTTCTTATTCTGCCTCCAAACCATGCTGTTATTCCTTTCCTATCTCTTTTGAATGTACTTTCTCTCTCTTCTTTCCATGAATTGTAACAAATTGATTCTTGTCCTCGTGAGCAATCTTTTCATGGGTATAGTGTTCATCACAGCTTTTAATGAAATAGTAATATCAGTTCTTGTTTAGTTTGTATTCCTTCAATAGATTCTAAAAGCTCTAGGAAGGCAAAGATCGTGATTCTCGTGTTCTTACTTGTTACCCTGACATACGTGAAACAAGCCACAATTGCATGTTCAGTGATTGAAAGCGTGACTGACTAAATGAATAAATGAACCAAAGTACAAGCGTTCTAGACCACAAGGTTGATAGCAAACTTATTTTGCCCTTTCAATACATCTACATGCCACTACCACAAGAATGTTTATTTTAAAAGTTACAATTAGGGAGTTCCTACCGTGGCACAGAGGAAACGAATCCAACTGGGAACCATGAGGTTGCGGGTTCGATCCCTGGCCTCGCTCAGTGGGTTGGGGATCCAGCGTTGCCGTGAGCTGTGGTGTAGGTCGCAGACACAGCTTGGATCCAGCATTGCTGTGGCTGTGGTGTAGACCAGCCGCTGTGGCTCCACTGTGCGGTGCACCTGGAACCATCACAGTACTGCAAGTCAATTTTAAAATATTTTTTTAGTTATATGCTCAGCAGGTTAAGGACCTGGCATTGCTGCCGCTGCAGCAGCAGGTTGCAACTGGGGCACGGGTTGGCTCCCTGGCCCCGGAAATTTTCACATGATGCTGTTGTGGCCAAAAATAAAGTAAAATTTAAAAAAAAAATAGTAAAATATCTTGTAAAAATTATATACTCAAGCAAGAGCAGTATATGTCACTATGTTTTTCAGAGCAACGGACTCCAAAGTAAGAAACGCATACCCCGGGGGTGCCCGGTAGCATATAAAGTGAGAATATGTCAGCACTTCTATTCATTCATATTCTGCATGCCATCCTTTAAAATTTCCATGCCCCCTTCACTCCGCACTAGGATCCTGTCTACACTGCACCTTACTCAAGAGAAGGCAAGAATGGATATTTCTATATGTGCCTTAACACATCATACATTGGTATCATAAGGCACGAATAGAATTCATAAATGCATGCAGTGTATATCCAGAGGGGCCTGCTTTTGCGTATATAAAATGTTTTTAACTGACAGGGTTGTAGGATACACACACAAAATTAGTGGCATCTGCACTAGGCTGCCAAAGCAATTTCTAAGCATCAGAGATCTAACATATGTACCCATGGCCTATTGTTAACCCCGAAACTGTGGAGTCATTTCTTTTCGAAGGAGGCCTCCTCCACCTCCGCTCCCTCCCCTGCTCTTTGAAATGTCAATTTTTTAAAGCCGTTTGGTAAACCCCGTGGCTTCAGGCGGTTTCAATCCGTTCAAATTCCTAAGGACACTTCAAGGCAAGGGCTTCATTTCGAGGAGTCTCTCTTGAGGGTTGGAGAGAGGATAAGCAGGAGACGAGGCTAAAGAGCATGAACCCCGCTGAAAAAGCACCTGGGCAGTATTTTCCAACGAGCCGACTAATAGTGAGTTTATTTGGGCAACTTGCCAGAGCGAAATCAAGTTCTAATTGAAAAGTAAGCATTTGTATATCGGGGAAGAGGAGAGACAAGACGCTAAGAGAAGCCACACGGCGACGTCATGACTGGTAAAATTAAAATTCAAATATTTGTACAGCTCTAGATATAGAATGCTAATCACATGCTTATAATCCCTTACAAGGTCAAGAAATGGCAACATAAAACGATGGCAATAAAGCGTTCACACAAGGCTTGCTCATCCTGGAAAGAGGGATGAACGAAAGCAGGTGGCTGGAAAGAAAGTGATTTTTCTTTCTGTTCCTTCTGAAAGTATCTTTTACTCATGACAGCTGAGCGAGGCATTCTTTCTAAAAAGAAAAATAGCAAAACACAATTCTTTGATTTCCTGCCTTCAAGTTTCGGTCCCTTGGACAATAAAATCATGTCCTACATAAGAAGGACAGTCTGTTTAGGAAACATGACATTCTCTGATGCTGTGGTCACCTGAAGAACTACAGAACAAAGGATAAGCTTGGTCTCAAACTTCAGCAAGAATTTTCCAAAGGAAATCTATATTTTCCAGGAAAACTTAAGAAACTGATCCCCAAAAAGATGACTCGTAACTTGCCAACATCACCGAGCGCTTCTCAAGAGACAAGATTTCCGATGACAGAATTATCAAAGGCATTCCGTAATTTATTCCCTGGACCTCATAGTTCTCTTGCAACGCTGCAGTTGAGTCCGTCGGAAGTAGAACTAATTAAGTTTATAAAGCGCTATTCAGAAAAGGGTTGCTGGGCAGCTACAGGTGTTCCCACACCTGCTGACTGTATCCCAAATCCAGCACCATCTCCCGTACAGGAAATTATAATTCATTCTCTCTGGCTCCCTTCCTGAAGTCGTAAACATGTCGAAGGATGACATCAGAGGGTATGCAGCAGCCTTGGCTCATCTAGAATTACAAGACCTGGGGAGTTGGTTCCCAGAGGCTGGCCCCTGCCTGTGATCTCACAAACAGCTGCGAGGTGCGTAAGGGACCAGGACGGTTCAAACACCTTCCTCAAGGGAAAGTGAGTCACACGGCTCTCTGTGAGACATTTCGAGTTCAAGGCCAAAAAGAACTGAGCACAGGTTAACATGCTGCAATAATGGTCAACTGCTGCTCGTAGAAAGTTACAGGAACGACTTGAAAATGGTTGTTTGTCCTCTTGAGCTTAAATTTGAATGGAGATCCCATTATGGCTCAGCGGTAATGAATCCGACTGGTATCCATGAGGCTGCAGGTTCTATCCCTGGCCTGGATCAGTTGGTTAAGGATCCGGCATTGCCCTGAACTGTGGTGTAGGTCACAGACGCAGCTTGGATCCCACATGGCTGTGGCTGTGGCTGCGGCTCCAACCTGACCCCCCAGCCTGGGAATTTCCACATGCCTCGGGTGCATGAAAAGACCAAAAAACAAAACAAACAAACTTAAAAAAAAATTAAAATTAAACAATCTTGGAGTTCCCAATGTGACTCAGTGGGTTAAGGACCTGACATTGTTTCTGTGAGGATGTGGGTTCAATCCCTGGCCTTGCTCAGTGGATTAAGGATCCCACGTTGCCATAAGATGCAATGTAGATTGCAGATGCGGCTTAGAGTAGTTGCAGCCTGCAGCATAGGCTGCAGCTGCAGCTGCAGCTCCAGTTCGACGGCTAGCCTAGGAACTTCCATATTCCACAGGTGTGGCCGTAAAATGGAAAAAAGGAAAAAAATCCCTTCAAATCTAGAAGTACATTTAAGACAAAAGTAATCCCGTATTTTATTGGTAATTTGAATCTCACAGATTCTAAAAACTTAGGTAAAGTGGCAGAAAATCCATCAATTAGGAAGACATTTGTCCCTATTGGAGAAATGTGCACCAGGAACAGATACAAAGAAACCTTAGAGGTCAACCGCACAGAAGTGCACAGTTAAAAGGGTCTGTGCCCGGGACGATGGGGTGGGAGAGGATTCGGAGGGACTACGCTAATCAAGGAAAAATGTTACTTGAATTCTTGAGCCACGAAACAAGAAGTTGTATTTGGCTGATGAAACCCATGCTAGGTGGCGGCAAAAATTGTTTTCCTTTTTGCAAATATGTGACCCCTCACTGGCCAGTTAACCCAGCTGTTTGGAGCTTAGCATTTAACAAAGCCCAAGGATTCAAAACGCACATGCCCCAGCCTACCAATAAACATCATATGAGAAAGCTTTCTTTCACGACCAAAGTTGGACCTACTATCCCCAAATTGTCTCCTGCAAGTTTGATCCACCATGCCAATGATTGTGGTTAATTTAGGGCAACGGCTAAACAGAATTGGAAAAGTGTGAAGTATTCTGTGTGACCTTAGGCAAGCTACTTAACCTCTCTGAGTCTCAGCATCCTTTTTTGGCCACACCTGCAGCATGTGGAAGTTCCCAGGCTAGGGGTCCAATCAATCCGAGCTGCAGCTGCCAGCCTACGCCACAACCACAGCAAGTCTCAGGATCCAAGTCGCATCTGCGATCTACCCCACAGCTCACGGCAATGCCAGATCCCCAACCCAATGAGTGAGGCCAGGGATCGAACCCGCATCCTCGTGGATACTAGTTGGATTCGTTTCCACTGAGCCATGATGGGAACTCCCAGCATCCTCCTATTTAACTTAATACCACTAACCATTCAGGGTTGTCACAAAGATTAGAGTTACTGCACAGAAAACTCCTAGAAAGTAGGAGGAATGGTGTAAGTGCTCAATAAATGTTAGCTATAATTAATAGGATTCTATACCTCAGAAAATACTAATGATGGGTGGGTAGAATTGTCTTTGTTTTGTTTTGTTTTTTTGGCCACACCTGGGGTATGCAGAAGTTCCAGGATGAGGAATGGACCACACCCCAAAGCAGGGACCCATGGAGCCACCAGGGAATTCCTAGAGCTGTCTTCCTTCCTGAAGGCAAGAATCAAGGGACCTGACGCTGGAAACTGAGGAAGAAATGGTGAAGAGCAAGAACTAAGATGATAGTTCAGGCTAGGATTCAGTGAGTCACGGTAAAAGAGTGTCCTTGGAAAAGCCTGTGAAAGGGCGCGCTGTGAAAAATAAAGGAATCAGGAAGAGAGCCTTGCTGAAGACGCACCTGATCAACGCTAAGGAGCTGAGTGAGATTTGGGATCTACATTTGCGGTGCTCGGGCATTTTTTGAGGCAGAGGGGTGAGCGGTAAGAAGCCAAGAGAGCAGCGGGAGTTCCTTCTTTGCAGCGGAGGCTCTTTCCTTTACGGGGCGGGCACTTTGTCGTAACCCCAGCCGAAAACGGTCCCCTGTGGCATGATCCTGAGGTTCCAGGTGGGCGAACACAATCCACAAGCCCAAAGAGAAAAAAGATCTTCCTAAAAACTAAGTGTGCACCACCCCGGCTGGCGCTGGCTCTGTAGCCCCTTGCCAGGGAGCCGGTGTCCATGGGTGGGTGCGAAGGGGCTGCTTGGGGTGGGCAGATGCCGTAGTTGCTGCATCAGTCCAGTGGGATCAGAAGCTAAGTAAACTTCCTCCGCAACAACAAAGACCTGCTAAACAAAGGATTATCCCCAAGTGGGGAAAAAAGGATGTCTTTGCTGTCACTCATCGCTCCCTTCAGGGAACAACCTCGTGAAAGCCAGCCTCAGAGGCTTACAAATAGAGCAGCTTTCCCAAATCTGATTATGAGCCCTTTGGGCTTTGAAAATTATGGCAGCTTATGAAAAGTAACCACAGAGCCCTCTGTGGGCGTGGAGAGGGGCCCTGGGGGAGCTCCTGGGAAGGAGATGAATTCCAGCCCCAGCCCTCCAGGTCTGGTTGCCAAAGCAAAGTACAGAGCTTTCCATCAACACGGAGACTTTGGCAGCTTTGGCTTAAAAAAACAAACAAACAGTAAGTTCTTTCTGTTGTTTTGCCTTGTGCTACTCATGTCGATATTTGCGGTTAATGCAAAATAAGACCTCTCTTAAAATTACAAAGGTTGCAAATAAAATAGTGCAAACCAAGGACAATTTACATGTCTCCATAATAGCATCATAAAAAAATGTGAAGTGCATTTTTTTTTTTGGATCCACGAATTACCCCAGAGAGGCTGAGGCTGATGGTTGCATTGTCCCTCCCCTGTGCTGACAGATCGTGCTAATTAATCATGGTACTGTTTCTACTAAACAAAACAGTCCGGGCAGTTATCCATCCATCAGAGGTGGCGTGGAAGTGGAGACCAATTCGGGAAGATAGCTAGAAATTTCTCAATGAACTCCGAACAAAAATATTTATAGAAGGGTGCTTAAGACTGAGCATCACCGTGCTGAGAACAGAACATGGATTAGGACAATGGTCATCATTCTGCATCAGAATTCCCTGCGGGGCGAAACATCTGCCCTGGCTAATAACTTTACTACAGCCTCGCAAGGGACGCTGAGTTTAAGCCACTCGGCCAACCTGCTCCCAGATTCCTGCCCTACCGAAAAGGTGAGATGATAAACTGTTGTCATTTTAAGCCTCTGAGTTTCGGGGTAATTTGTTACCCAGCTCTAGACAACTATTACATAGATTGGTTAGACTAAGACTGCCCTTTGCAACAGGGTAGCCTTTCCATCTTGGAGCACATCGAAGTATTTTGGATAATAGGAATGCATGTCAACTGAGTATCTCCAGATAGTCATTGTGTCAGGCGTTCTGGAAGAGAGGAATTCAGAGGAAGCCCTAGTTTTCAATGGGTTTACAATCCCCAGACATGGAAATACCCAATTTCAACAGGAAAAATATGCTGAAGATCTACCAAACCTTTCCTGTAATATAACACTGCATGTATAAATACGCACATGTACTTAAAGGATGGAATATTTCCTGAACATAAACATCTGGTGATCACCAAATAGCAATCGCCAAAACCCTACTAGTATCTGCCTTGTAAAAAAAAGGCCCCTCAGGCACCGGGAACTATATTCAATACTTTGTAATAATCGAGAAGGAAAAAGAATCTGAAAAAGAAAAAAGAATCTATATATTTTCATAACTGAATCTCTCCGCTGTACACCTGAAACTAAAACAACATTGTAAATCAACTCTACTTCAATTTAAAAATACCAAAAAATTAGTAAGATATAGAGACAAAAAATAAAAAATATAAACATATGAGGAGTTCCTGTTGTGGCTCAGTAGGTTACAAACCCGACTAGTATCCATGAATATGCGGGTTCAATCCCTGGCCTTGCTCAGTGGGTTAAGGACCCAGGGTTGTTGTGGCTGTGGCATAGGCCAGCTCTGATTTGACCCCTAGCCTTGGAACTTCCATATGCCGCAGGTGTGGTCTTTAAAAAAGGAAAAAAAATACACACACACACATATGAAAAGGTAGCATGCGTTTAAAAAGTTCCCCTGAATTTCACCCAGAGTGGAATTTCCCTTTCGCCTTCAGCACGCTTTCTCTCAAGCTCCATTCCCTGAGTCACATTAACAATTTGAAGGCCACAAAACAACTGGCTATAAGAATTCTCCCATGTAATGAAATTCCTTTGATAATGAAAAAGGAGTTATTATCCAAAATATTCAAATAGCTCATACAACTTAACATCCAAAAAAAGCCCTGATTTTAAAAATGCACAGAGGTTTTTTTCAAAACAACAAAAATTTCCAAAAATTTTCCAGTGTTTTCCAAAGAAGACCTACAGATGGCCAACAGGCACATGAAAACATGCTCAACGTCATTAGTCATCAACACATGGAAATTAAAACTGCAATGAGATATCACCTCACACCTGTCAGGATGACTATCATCAAAAAGAGCACAAATAATAAATGCTGGCGAAGATGTGGAGAAAATGTAACTCTCATGCACTGCTGATGGGAATGTAAAGTGATGTAACCACTGTGGAAAACAGTATGGAGAGTTCTCAAAAAACTGAAAAATAGAACTACCACATGCCTCAGCAATTCCTGGCTATTTATCTGAAAAAAAAAAAGTGAAAACGCTAATTCCAAAAGACACATGCACTCCAAAGATCATGGCAGCATTATTTGCAACTGCTGAGATATGGAAGCAACCGAGTATCCATGAAGAGATGAATACACATGCACACACACACACACATACACACGCACACGCACACGCACACACACACTACTCAGCCATGAAAAAGAATGGAATTCTGCCATTTGCAGCAGCATGGATGGACCTGGAGGGCATTATGCTAAGTTAAATAAGTCATACACTTATTTGTCATAAATAAGACAAACACTGCATGATACCACTTTTATGTGGACTGTAAAAAATACAGCAACAGGAGTACCCTTTGTGGCTCAGTGGTTAACGAATCTAAGAACCATGAGGTTATGGGTTCGATCCCTGGCCTTGCTCAGTGGGTTAAGGATCCGGCGTTGCCGTGAGCTGTGGTGTAGTTTGCAGACGCGGCTCGGATTCCGCGTTGCTGTGGCTGTGGTGTAGGCTGCCGGCTACAGCTCCTGTTAGACCCCTAGCCTGGGAACCTCCATACGCCGCGGGTGCGGCTCTACATAAAAAGGCAAAAAAGACAAAAAAAAAAAATACAGCAACAGACTCACAGATACAGAGAACAAACTAGAGGTTATGGGTGGGGAACGGGAGGGGTCGTATAGGAGTTGGGAAGCAAGGGGTGTAACTACTGGGTATAAGAGAGGCTCAAGGATGCAGTATACAACTTGGGGAATATAGCCAATGTTTTATAATAACTATAAATGGAATATAACCTTCAAAAATTCTGAATCACTCAGCTATACACTTGAAACTTATATGACATTATACATCAATTACAACTCAATAAAAATAATAATATTTTTAAAAAAAAGAATTCTCCCAATGCTGTACAGTACACACACCAACACGTCAGCATTGACTGTGACACTGCTGAGTGTTTGAATTACTGGTCATTTAATCTTCACTGTGATTTCTTTCTTCAAAGTTTCGGCAATAAATACGTATTACTCTGTAATACACCGTAAGGAAAACGAAACAAAATAAACGCTAATTTTTTTTGAAAGTTACCACACATCAGTTAACAAATACGGGTTGTTTCTTTCAACACTTCAGAATCCGTTTCTACTGTTCCCAGTTCATCAGCAATATATACTTCAGTTTAGCTACTGTGACTCAAACCTTTCTCACAGGGAGCTGGGGACACCCCGTGAAACCCTGGGTCTGGTTCATGACCCAGAAGGAAAAATGTAAAAGCATATTATCTGACTACAAAATTGCCTTAATTTTCAGGTCTTTCTAGGGCTGATGTCTGTGTCTTGTTTCTAAGGGTCAGACCTGGAAACAGAAGGCGGGTCTGCCACGGAGCCTCAGATGTCTCAAAACAGCCAGCCTGGTTCTGAGCCTGACCCGCATCATAGAAGTAAGGTTCCTGGCGACCCTGAGCCTGGTCTCAAACTTTCATTTCCAGTTTCGCCTTGGCTCTTGGATTCTAACTCCCAGCTCGACAAAGAACAGCTTGAGTCTTCTCTTGACTCATCAATTTTCCCGATCCCATCTCTCCACTTGCAGCTTCTTGTCCGGTCCCACTGCCGATCTCACCCCCGAAGCCTGGATGATTTCAGGAATGCCTTCCTTGTTCTCAGGGCCCCTACTGTCCTTCCTCCTGATCCACCCGGCAGAACAGACTGGACTGAAAACCCCACGCTTGTCGTGTCACTTCTTCAGATCTCATCCAGGCACTCGTGTGGCAACAGCCTGAAGTCTGGCTCCCAAACACGACTGACTCAACATCTCCAGACTCTGTCCCCTCCCAGCAGGTATCTCTTTGCAAGTGTGTGTCCACAGCTCGCCCACAATTCCAGCCAACCCACACGCATGTATTGCATTCCTCCTATACCCAGGTACACAGAGAGTGTTGGGGAATAGACTTAAAAAAACTTATAGGACAGTAAAGGAGACAGACAGTGAACAGAAAATTAGAGTGGACTGAGGAGCTATTAAACGTAAGAAGGAATGGCTGAGATGTTCCCCGTGTGACTGAGCTGGGCCGAGGGAGAGGACTAACTCAATTATTGCAAAACGGCAATAATAGACCGACCCTGGGCTTGGAGGCATAACGGTGCTCAGATCACAGACTAACCAAGTTACTTAATCTATTAGAGTCTCAGTTTCTTCATCTGTAAAGTGGGGTTAAAAATCCAACAGTGGAAATTCCCGCTGGGGTGCAGGGGCTTAGGAATCGGAGTGCTGCAGCTTGGGTCTTTGTGGAGGCACAGGTTTGTTCCTGGGCCTTCTCAGTGGACTAAAGAACCTGGCATTGCTGCTGCGGCGACATAAATTGCAACCGAAGCTGTGATTCAGTCCCTGGTCTGGGAAATTCTTTATGCCACAGGTACAGCCATTAAAAGCCAATAATAATAATACCAACAGTGTGGTGTTATTTTGAAGATTATTAAACAAAAACATCACCAAGTGGAGTGCCTGTTCCACTATGAAAGTCTGCAAAACGCATGCTTCTCTCCTCCCTCCATTCCTTTATAAAAACAACAGCAGGAGTTCCCGTTGCGGCTCAGCGGAAACAAACCCCACTAGAATCCCTGAGGATGCAGGTTCCATCCTTGGCCCTGCTCAGTGTGTTAAGGATCCAGTGTTGCCGCAAGCTGCAGCGTGGGTCGAAGATGCATCTGGGAGCCTGCCTTGCTGTGGCCGTGGTGGAGGCCGGCATCTACAGCTCCGATTCGACCCTTGGCCTGGGAACCTCCATGTGCCGCAGGTGCGGCCCTAAAAAAGCAAAAAACAAGTAAGGAAATAAAAACAGTAGCAAACAATCATGCAGCGTTTGCTCTGCGCCAGGAACTTTGCACTTAGCACTTTGTCAGCTTTTTTTTTTCTTTTACTCACCGAAATCTTAAGAGCAAACTTGAAATGGTACTGCTTTCATATTCAATTCAACAGCTGAGGAAACTAAAGCACAGAGATTCTGAGTAACTCCCCAAGGTCACACAGCTATCGAATGGCCCAGTTTGAATTGGCCCCAGGCCACCTGGCTGCAGAGTTTGCTCTGTTAACCACTGCACTGATAGCAGCCATTCAGACTAGTTTGCCTGAGACAGTTTTGGCCGATGCCTGGCTTTCTAGAGTCATTAATAACAGGACCCTTTTTCATTCTCAAAAATGCGCTGTTTGGGGCGGGAAATTCAATGATCCCCAAACTGCCCTGGGAACCTCCTTGAGTGCCCAGGCTTTTCTCCAACTGTCATTGACCCTCGGGCCTGCAGGCAGTAACTGGGATCAGTCCGTTAGGATGGGGGTCCCAGCCTCTCCTCGAGGTCACAGGGAGCCTTCTGATTGCCATGGTAGTGATTTCAGTTTGGGTGCTAATTTCCCCCGAAGCTGAGGTGCTGAAGTCGGATCCTCGGCTCTGGGCTGAGTCCGACACGGGCTGGTTAAAGCCTGGGGGTGGCAGTGTGTCTTCCTTCTGCTGTGAAGAACACCTAAGCAAGCATCCTTCAGGTCCTTGCCGTGCGTCCAGCCCACACGGCTTTGTACGAAGACTGTGGTGCCTTTTTCTGAATATAATCAAAGTAGACCCCACAGACCCTCCCCTTACAGAGCTTAGGAATCAGTGAGAGAGCGAGACACTAATCATTAGAGAAGTCAACACATGAAGGTATTTTTTAAATGTGCAATGCTGGGAAGACACAGGTTGCTGGAGGTGTGTTAATTCCGGTTATCTGACCCAGTGCAGAGTGGGATCTTAGAAGACGGGTTATATTTGCCCCAAACTATTTTTCACGTAAAGTCCTATAGGGACAAACCTCATCCTGTTTCTCTTTGCCTCCCTCCAGCCCTGGCCCGTTGCATGGAGTGGCCGCTCCATAAACGTCAGCTGTCACGAAGGAGTTACCAGACCAATTTGGTTCAAGGTCTTACTCCCACCAGAGTTAATAAAAAGCTCTGGTTACGTGCTTCTGAAGACACGGCCCGTGATGTTTGCTTTCCCCTGATTTTCAGGGAAGAAGCTCTAGAGTTCCAAACATTGCCGAGAAGTTCTCAAGGGAGAAAGTTTGTGTAGCTAATGATCCAGCTTGGGAATCATCGTGTGTCTCAAAGCCCAGGGAGTTTTTGCAGCCTTTACCCTGTCAGCAGGGAACGGGCTCTGAAGATGTGGGAGATTACAGGAGCTTTCAAGACAAAGAAACATAAATCAAAAAGAATGAAAAGAAAACAAGATCCTTGATCCTCCTCCTGTTAATGTTCTTTTAAGAGTATTTTGCAAGAGAGCTGGGTGGGGGAGGGTAAGCGAAGTTCATAAAAGAGAATTAAGCCAGAAGGTAAATGGCTGATGGCAGTATAAAGCCCAGGTCTGCCCTGTGCACACACAATTTTTTTACCTTTTTCCATCTGATCTTTTTTTTTTTTTTTTTTTTTGCTTTTCCTCTTTTTTAGGGCTGCACCTGCGGCATATGGAGGTTCCCAGGCTAGGGGTTGAATTGGAGTTGTAGCCGCCGGCCTACGCCACGGCCACAGCTACGCCAGATTCCGAGCCACGTCTGCAACCTACACCACAGCTCACGGCAATGCCGGGATCGAACCCGCAACCTCATGGTTCCCAGTTGGATTCGTTTACACTGCGCCATGACAGGAACTTACCATCTTACCTTTAACAACCCAAAATGATTAACTAACAATTGGAGGGGGGGAAAAAGGATGTCCAAGAGATAAGCTGTTTCCTCTCTCTCTCTTTCCCACTCATGTTAACCGTTCCTGTTTGGTTAAAAAACTCTCAGCTTCTTGATTGATGCAACGGTCAGACTGCATTTGATAAATTGAGGTCAGAGTACATTTTGGACAAAGAGACATTCAGTTCTGAAGGAAACAAAGTTTCCTTTGGCTCTTTGCTTCTCTTTCTCATTTGAGAACGCTCTCTACGGCAGAGCTTTTACGCTCTTTCTTCAGAATTTGGGAGTACGGGCTCGTTTTCAGCAAAAGCAGTTCCTCACACAGGTCCTCCTCGCCCTGGTTTATGGAAACCCCTCTCTATGGTTTGGAGTTTACTCGACTGAGTCCCGGAGTCCTTACTAGCCCGGGTCCTCAGCTGAGTTTCTCTGCTGTCAAGGTACCAAGTCAACTGCGCGCTGCCCCCAAGGAGGGCTCGAGGTTCCGGCGTGTCACAGGCACTCTGTCTACCTGCAGACCGAGGTCACACCTGTACTCCCGGTGTGGGTTAACCCTTCGTACAACATTTGAGGAAAGCAGACTGAGTAGCAGGCTCTAAGCTGGGCGTTGGGGTAATGACGGTACTTACCTCCTAGGATTTGCAAGACGATGAGATGAAGAATCCTGGCACAGAGCAGAGGCTCGATAAATGTGAGATGTTTTTATGGTTATTATTGTCCTGTTGTCACCGTTAATAATGAAAAGATTAAAAAAGTGACACACAGCCTACACCTAACAAATGCTAATGAACACATATTATATGGTTTCTGATCATTTCAGATACAAGGGTGTTTCTATTGGACTTGCTCATTGATTCTTTAAGTATGTGTATCCGCTCTTTTCAAGGAAGGCTTCAGGCTACAGCACCACGGAGATCAAGTGTAGGCTTTATGGGGACGCCCTGATAAATATGAGGATTGCACCACACCACTGTGGGGCATGTGTGCGCGCGCGTGTGTGTGTGTGTGTCTGTGTGTGTGTGTGTGTGTCTGTGCGTGTGTGTGTGTGTCTGTGTGTGTCTATATGTCTCTGTCTGTGTGTGTGTGTGTCTGTCTGTGTGTCTGTGTGTGTGTGTCTGTGTGTGTCTGTATGTC
>PVHT021183661.1:3005717-3065031 GCA_004024745.2 Catagonus wagneri
TGTGTGTGTGTCTGTGTGTGTGTGTGTGTCTGTGTGTGTGTGTCTGCGTGTGTCTGCGTGTGAACAGACTGGGGCCAACGCATCGTTAGTAGCAGAATGATGGTGACAGCTATGACAACATCTAAGTTACTGTGGTTGCTGCTTTTCGGCAGAAGAGAAAGTTCCCAAGAACATAAAAAATATAAATCACAAATGAGGAGTGGCATCTCTTCCGAGAAAAAAAAGAGATGCAGAAGGGCTGGTTAAAGGCCCCGAAGGAGTCTGGAGGGTAAATGGGTAAATGAAGCGACACATCAAATGGCCTTGATTCCTCGGAGTGGGGGGTGGGCTTACCCTCTCTATGTATCAACTGGAAGCTTGTGGAAGATGCATTTAACTCAGTTTCACTGGGCTAAAGTCAAGGTGTCAGGGGGGCAGGATGTCTTTCAGCAGCTCTAGGAGATGATCTATTTCCTTGCTATTTCCAGCTTCTAGAAGCTTCCTGCATTCCTTGGTTTGTGGCCCAACACGGCTCCATCCTCTGCTTCCGTGGTCACATTTCTCTGTCTGATCTTCCCGCTCCCCTGTAAGAACACTTGTGACTACACCGGCGCCGCCCGAATAAGCCTAGATAACTTCCCCATCTTACGATCCTTAACTTAAAGACATCTGGGGATTAGAGCAGGAACATATTTGAGGACCATTATTTAGCCTACCATCAAAAAAAAAAAAACAAAACTATTTTTAGGGGAAAATAAATTTTTCTTGGAGGCAATCGTCTTATGCTGAAATGACAAAAAGGAAGTGAATCTCCTTAATTCCCTTATGGTTTCCAACGTCTTGACAAGACTGTGGAACCCTAGGTTGATAAATTCAGGACTCCCTCTCCAGCCCGCATGAGCCAATCATCACTATTCCCCCAAGGTGTCCAGGGCTCATGGCACCCTCCGCTGTTACAGCATTCGGTCACTCAACAAATATTTAGGAAGCATGAGCGTTATGTAGAAGCAACAATCTACTCATCCAGGACACATCCGTGAACAAAACCACTGCAAGTTCTTACCCTCAAAGTATGTCTGGGAGAGAGGGGAAGCACACAATAAGCAAAATAAAGAAGAAAATTATACAGCGTGTTTGGAAGTGGTTACGTGCTGTAAAGAAAAAGAAAGCAGAAAAGAGGGGTAGCAGTGCCTATCAGTTAGTTGCAGTGCTGGAGTCTTGGCTGAGAAGATTGCATTTGAGCCAAGACTTGAAGGATGTGAAGGAGGAGGCCACACTTTTCTTAGATTCCCTTTAAAAAAACAGCAAATAATGCAAAGGCCCCTTGGAGGAGCAGCCTGGGCGCTGGGAGCAGATGGAGGCTAGCTGCGCTACAGGAGAATCAGAAGGGGGCAGTTGGGAGGACAGTTCCTAATGGGACGGCCAGCTGGAGGATGCCTGGCATATCGCGGAGTGCAGGACTCCGAGCTCCAGACAGCAGGATGCTTTCTCACTTTCTTTGGTGTCGTGGCACCTTGCGCCAGGTGCACCGCCAGACCACAGTTAGCACTTGAGAAACACAGCCAGAGAGAATCTCTGCTGGAGGCATGGTTTTCTCTCTCCATCTTCACTGCACACTATACCTTCCCTTCTGCATGCAAGACAGAGACCTGGGAGGCCTGTCACCAGACTGTGCAGGAAATCACCCTTGAAGCTAAGATGTAGAGGGGCTGAGGTTGCCTGGGCCGGAATCCTGTGCGCTCAGCCCGCGGCCTCTGCCTCCGGTTCCGCCGCTCACCCTCCGCCCCTCCCTCGCTCCCCCCAAGCCAGTGCCATCTCACCTCGCCCCAAAGCCCTGGCAGAGCCCTGGTCCTTCCGTCGCCTGCGGGGGACACAGGCTCAGCTGCACTCAGAGAGAATGGAAGAATGTGGGGTGAGGCCGTGAGGTGTAAGAAGTCGGGGAGGGGGGTGCTAGATGAGGAACGGATGAGGCTGGTCTGCGGGGCTGGCAGCCGGAGCGAGAGGACACCGGAGCCCGTTTGTCCCAGGCTGCGGAGTAACAAAGGGTTAAGCGATTTGCATTACTGTATTTGTGTGGAGCCTCGGAGGCCGGGAGCTGCGCCTGGGTGGTCTGGTACAGTCCCAGGCAGCGACCTATTAGTGGTATCGCGGCGTGATTTATGCAGCTGTCAAGCTGCCTTCACCGGGACAAGCGAACTGCGGGCACCGGCCGGCGGCCGCGCTCCTTCCGAGCGGAGAAGTAAATGGGGGCCAGAGAAAGGAAAACAGCCCAAGGTGCCTCCCCTCGTCCTCTGGGGCCTCTAATGACGAGTCCCCTCTATAGAAAAACATCCAGCTGCCCACAGGAGACCGACTCACAGAGCCTCACTGTCTGCCACGGCGGGCGGGCTTGGCAGGGAGCCACCACGGATGGGCCGACACACGGACGGACGGACGGACGGACGGACGGACAGCCCAGTGTGGCTTGGACACGAACACGGGGCCTGCTTTTCGGGCTCCAGGGTGATGCTGACAATGCCAGGGTTAGAGTGTCGTCCTGCGGCCAGCGAAGCACTGTCACACACAGATGCTCCCGTGGGGTCCCGAAGCCGCCAGGTCCTCCCAGCGGGAGCCTCACCGGCCAGCCCTCATCGCGCAGCGCTGGCGCGGGGCCCCCAGCGGAGATGCCCGCCCGGCTGCGCATCCTGCGCCTGAGTGTGACACGCCCCTCTGCTCCTTGACCCGTGCCCGCTCCCGCCTTGTTCTGTTCCCATCACACGCACACACACCTGCACACACCCCCCTACAGACACACACAGGAACCTGCACAGAAGTCCTTACACACAATCCTACGTGCAACTGCACACCCAGCCTACACACACCTCCATGCACACACACACACACACACCTATGCACCTGCTCTCCACGGAGGCCGTGGCCCTGGAGCGGAGGGCTAGCTCTCTTATTCAGTGTTTGATTGACAGTAAAGTAGCCCCGGACATGTGTAAAACTTGAGAGGTCTGGGAGAGAGGAAAAAGAGGGCTGGAGGGTGACAGCGCGCGCTCACAGCGGCAGGACTGCCCTCCTTAATAACGTCAGGGACTTTTCTTGAAAGGACCTCTTTTCTCTCTGCTGCCAACTAGCATGTGGGGCATTGTGTCTGGGCGACAGCAGTGGAAGGCAGGTGCTCCCTATGGGATTTGGTTCCCAGCCAGAACTTTTCGGAGGTTGGGGGTGGGAGAGAGGCGAACTCCTGATTGCGGCTGCACCAGAGGAAGAGCTGCGAGCGGGTACAAGGCAGAAACTGCCCTTCTTCCCATCCTTCTCCTTGGAGTCCTCTGTGCGCCCTTGATGCTGGGGCCCCTGTGGTTCCCCGGTGTGGGCGCCCTGCAGAGGAGATGGCCTAGCTGGACTCAGCCAGACGCAGGTGGGCCCCCCGGCAGCTGCACGTCCCCGGCTATCTTGACTTGGCAAAGGTCCGTGGACTTGGTCATTTCACAGTCCTGACAGCGCGGGCGGGAAGGCACAATAGCATTTTTAACAGGCTTCCTGTTTGTTCAGTTAGGAAGCTGCTAAAATGCCCTATTTCAAAATGGTGTCTGGAGGTAAGTGTGCCAGCTCGCCTCCCAACACCTGACCCGCCTCCTCCCTGCCCATTCAGCCGGAAGTTTAAAAGGTTGACAGTTTTGTTCGGGCCGTGGCAGCACTTGTATTTCCCGCTGCCAGGGGCCTCTTCAGGACCCTCGCGCCCTTCTGTTTTCCATGGCACCATTCTTCTGCGCTGGTCTGGGCATAAAGGGAACAGCTGCGCTGGAAGCCGGAGTTGTAGCAGGCTTGGCCGGCATTCCTTGAATAATTCTCATCTTGGCCCCTACACCCTCGTGTCCGGTCCCTATGGACAGCTCATGGCTCCTTGAGCTTGCTTCCAATTTCAAATCTAAAACAGGGAGCGTCTGTGCTGCCCCCCAAAGACCTGTGATCACCATCCTCATGGGAACCCCCTCCTCCAAACCACACCTTGAAGTGCTCGCATGACCCAAGGAGTCCTTTGGGGATCTGTTTTCTAGACAGCTCCCCAGAGACCCTGGTCAGAGAAAGTCACAAAGGGGTGGAAAGTGTCCTGTTCCTTCTGGTTGCTCTTGAGAAAGAAGAAGGCTGTGATGGAAGTATAAACTTATTATTTGTCAGCTGTCTTTCCAAGAGACTCTGTGTGGGGAGGCAAGCCCAGAAATAACAGTGGGTAGGGTTCAGGGTCTTCGCCTGTAGGGTCTTCTCTAACCAACCTAATGAAAGGATTGCTTTCTTTCTGTAAAGTTGAGAGAAGGTAAGATTTGACTTGAGCATCCTAGGCTTTCTTCTGGGGGAGCTGGTGAAGTCAGTCTGCCGTATCCTCTGTTCCTTACAGAGCTCCAGTCCTTGTACGCTCCCATCCGGGGTGTTGCGATGACTTCCTAAAAATCCACCCTTTCTTCTATCACCATGGCCACCTTCCCAAAATCCAAGCTAAATGGCACTTCTCCCTCCTCTAAAATCTCCCCTGATGCTCCTCCCTCTGCCCCATGTCCCAAGAGTGGCCTTCAAGGCTCTCAACAAGGTGGATCTTTTCCACCTTGTCTTTTTCTCTTCTTTTCTTTTCTTTTTTTTGTCTTTGTTGCCTTTTCCAGGGCTGCACCTGCGGCCTATGGAGGTTCCCAGGCTGGGGGTCTAATCGGAGCTGTAGCTGCCAGCTTACGCCACAGCCACAGCCACAGCAACACAGGATCTGGGCCACACCTGCAACTTACACCACAGCTCATGGCAACGTTGGATTCTTTACCCACTGAGCAAGGCCAGGGATCAAACCCGCAACCTCATGGTTCCTAGTCAGATTCGTTAACCACTGAGTCACAACGGAAACTCCCAGCTTGTCTTTTTCTATGTCCTCCCTGCAGAAAATGCAGAAACTGCATCTGGGTCTGCCAAGAGGCAGACACCACAGCGGGGTTGAGAGTACACAGAGGTAATGAGGGCTCACACCTGTAGAAGGGGAAATGGGGAGGGGAGCTGGAGGAGACTGGACCAACTCCCAGCCTGCTGAGGCAATTTGACTCCCAGTGAAGGAGAGAATGTTGGGTCGAAGCATCCCGGACTGCCGCAGGGTCTGAGAAAGTTGCAGCTAGGCCACTGGGAAGTGACAGCAGACCACATGGAAGGAAAGTTGGCCAACAACGGACTTCCACGGCTCCCAGGAATGGGCCCATCTTAGAATTCCTGCCTGACTCTGCCACGGACTGAGAGCAGCCCACGGAGGCGAACGTGGCCCTGTGAAATTCAGTGTAAACTGGTTTGTGGATTTCAGCAAGCCAGTGGGACCCTTGGCCAGCCACGCCCCCTGGAGGTGTGCGAGGGGTGCTCCATAGTTGCCACAAGACAAAGGTCAAAGAGGTGACCTACAGTTTCTGGAGGTCTCCTTTAACTCCATCCATACATATATTCGCCTGTGCCTGCCTGCTTGCCTGCCATGCTTTTTATCCTGTCCCACGACCAAATGTAATTCTACTCATCCTTCAAGGCTCCACATCAGTGCCACCACCTCCACAAAGCTTTTCTTTTTTTTCCCTACAATATGACTCTTTGCCTGCCCCTCTCTCATAGCATTCCTTTGGACTAAAACAAGTTGTTTGCAAGTCTCTCTCCTCTCTGGCCTAGAGGAAGGAGATTGTTTCATTTCTCTTTATATGAAGTAGTCTGGCACCACATGTCACATTCATTCATTTATTTATTCAACAGAATATATTAATTGTTTCATATTATGTGCCAGGCGCTATGCTAGGCCCTGCTGCTCTGCCATTATACAAGACATGGAAAGAGCTTACTTTCCAGTTTTGGTGAGGGAACTTGAAGGATGACAATGTTAAGGGAGAAGTAAGCAGAAATTGATACTATACCTCCCAAAAGAGGAAGGGGAAGTTTATGGATGACTAAATACTGGTTTTTAATAATTATATAGCCACAATTTATGAGATCTTGGTAGGCTAAAGTTGGGGAGCTGAAACTGAGACTCCTACAAAAGTTGAAACTTTTAAAGGGCTGCAACCTAAGGAAAGGATTTTTTTAAAGTATAGTTGATTTACAATGCTGTGCCATTTTCTGCTGTACATGAAAATGACCCAGTCATAAGTAAGTATGTTTAAAGGATAAAAGGATTAAAAAAAAAAAATAGAAATATGGGGATGGAATTAGAATTAGACCTCGTGAAAAATGAACAGGCAGAATAGAAAAAGAACCAAATGAAACTTCTACAGATGGGAAATGTTTTTGTTCAAATTTAAAATTGAGTGGGAAGATCAAACAGCAGACTACCCAAGATAGATTTAGGAAAATTATCAAACACAGCACAGAAAAATAATGAAAGAAAATGTGAAACAGGGGTTAAGAGACCTGCATGATATAATGAGATGGTCCAACAGAGGTCTAGTTGGAGTAAAGGCAGTAGTCAAAGAAATAGTGTCTAGAATTTTCCTTGAACAGATGAAAGACACGAATCTTCAGATTTAATAAATATGTGTTTGAATCCTAAGCAGGATAAATAAACATAAACCTACACCTAGCCTAGCATATTGAAACTGCAAAACACAAATGTCAAAGAGAAGTTCTTTAAAATAACCAGAGGAACAAAGAGGTCTCCTACAAAAGAACAAAAGTTAACATAACTCAATAGCTATAGCAGAGGCCAGGAGATAGTGAAATATTGTGAAAATTCTGAGGGATAAAAATGTTCAACCTAAAATTCTATACTCAGATAAAGTTCTATACTTTATTATAATCAAGAACACACATGTAAATTAAATACATTTCTTGCAAATAAATATTGACCTAATTTATAGCTCACAGATCCCTGCTGGAAAAGATTTGAGGAGGAAAGTTAAACCAAAGGGAAGAATATAAAAAGGTGAAGATACAAGAGGTGAAGCTCACCTAATAAGTTGTTTAAAATTTAGGTAAATCTAAATAAGCATTGACTATAAAATTAATAATAATTATTATGAATAATTTAGGCTAACTTAACCCCAAATGGATTTAAAGTACTTGATAAATCACATGTGAACCATGGGAAGCTGTCAGAGTTAAAGTCTTCATTCTATTGGACAAGAAGAAGATAGATACAATAGATCCTGTAAAGATCTTGCTAGATCAAAGATAAATATTAAAAATCTAAAAGTACTCAATACAGTGTGATACCCTGGACTGAATCTTGGAACAGCAAAAGGACATTAGTAGAAAACCTGGTAAAATCTAGATTTTTAGTTAAGTAATGCACCTGTTTGTTTTGTTTTGTTTTAATTTCAACAAATATGCAATGGTATTTAAGATGTTATCATTAGGGGAAAGAAGTGTAAAGAACTCTCTACTCTCTACTTACGACTTTTCTGTAAATCAAAAATTACTCCAGAATAAAAATGTTATTACAAATACAAACAAATACCTTTTAATGTAAAGGTAACCACTGAAGACTAGAACAGCAACGTGTGACTTTCAAAGAAGCAGAGGAAAGAGAAATAAAAAGAAAACTTGATACATCAAAACAGAAGGCAGGAAAGAAGAAAAATTAAAAGTAAAGCAACATAAACAGAAAGCCAAAAATGAGTTAGTAGAAATAAATTCAAATGTAAGATTGAAGATCTGAAAAAGATAAAAGCAGAAATTAATGAATTTCAAAATAAAAAAGAAGGTAAGCTAATAGCATGAAGCTCTAGTTCTTTTAATCAAGAAAAAAGGAAACCTGGATGCAACTAGAAGTTATCATATTAGGAAAGTAAGTCGTAAAGAGAAAGACAAATACCATATATGATATCACTTATACATGGAATCTAAAATGTGGCACAAGTGAATCTACTTACAGAACAGGAACAGATTCACAGACACACAGAACAGACGTGGATGCCGAGGGGGGAGGGGGAGAGAGTGGAATGGACTAGGAGTCTGGGGTTGTAAATGCAAACTATTACATCTAGGGTGGATAAGAACTGAGGCCCTGCTGTGTAGCCCAGGGAACTATATCCAGTCTCTTGTGATAGGACACGTTGGAAGATCGTATGAGAAAAAGAACGTGTACATATGTATGACTGGGTCACTTAGCTATACAGCAGAAATTGATACAACACTGCAAATCAACTATACCTTAATGAAATAAAATAAAATGGGTGAGTTTTATGACATGAAAATATATATATATATATATAATCTCTATGTAGAATTAGGGTTGGACTCTCCCATTCTCTTCAATCTCCCCTCACCCCTTAAGCTCATAGGTGATTTCAGCCCTCACCAGTAGGTACCTTCCCGTATGTATCACGTATGTGGTGAAATCATATATGCGGTGAGGCACACAGCCATCAGTGTCAGCTTGTGTGCAGTCTGTGGAAGGGACAAGGCTGACCTTGCTCCTCTCCCCAGGTTCCTCATCCTGAACCGGCCTCCACTGCTCACCCAGCTCCCGGGGCAGCACCTGCCCTTTTGATCCGGTCTGGCGCCACCTATGGAGCAGCATGGAACCTGTCTCATCTGAGGTCTCAGATCTTAAAGATCTCAGGAAACCAGGCCCGAGAGGATACAGATAATCCAGCTCCAAGGGATGGAGCTCAAAACTTGCTCTCTCCTCTGAGGGGAACTTTCCTCATAAAACCAAATGGAGCCTTGTAATATAATTTCCTTCTGTGTCTCCAAAGCAGCATCACGTAACACACAGCTACCTCTGGCAGGCTCCCCCTTCTCGATCATGTCATATGATATAAAAGGAATGCATTTTTTTAAACCACCTCATGTCTCTCCAATGTATTTAACAGTCCGAGTCACTTTCCCCAGGGGTATATGCAGTAATGAAATATTTAAGAGGAAGACATTGAAAAAGAGGCTTCTCCCGTCTCTTGGGTGTTCCCCTCTGAAAAGCATGTTTCCACCCTGTCTCGTAGATGCTGCTGCTCCCTGGCCACCTCCTGGGTACAGCCTTGTGAGGGGGACTTAAGACTTGGAAGTCATTTAACAGTTTAAACTATTTCTGAAATGTTTTCCTGTTTGCCAGACCTTGGTTTTGATCCCTTTTCTCCTAATTACGCCAGTCACCAAGTCAGAGAAGGAAAAAAAATGACTCCAGAAATCCTTTATAGGTATTAAACAAAGGAGTTTTGTTTATTCATTTGTTCCCATTTTAATGCTCTCCCATTATCCCTTCAACGTTTGAATCTGCCCAGGAGGGCTTCATATTTCACTAAGCAAAATTCTTTCATACTTTACTGTACTTCCCCATTTTTTTCTTGCATTTTAAAAGGTGAGTCGTGCAAAAAAAAAGTTGGACTAAGAACTTACATCTTTTGAGCTCAATGCTACTTTAACAATGTAAATGGCAGGGTAATGCAATGCGCACAGTCTAGGAGGAGTAAAGACCTGATGGAGCTGGAAGCATCTTTCTCCAATCTCCCCACCCTTTCTGCTCAGCAGACACTGTTTGTGGCTGTGTTGACTTTACAAACTGTGGGCTCCCAAAAGGAAGACTTCTCAGTGTTCCGGAGCCTAAATTCTCTTTTTTCATTTGTGGTATAGTTCATTTACAATGTTGTGTTAGTTTCAAGTGTGCAGCAAAGTGATTCAGTTCTATATATATATACATATATTCTTTTTCAGATTCTTTTCCATTATAGGTTATTACAAGATATTGAGTATAACTCCCTGTGCTACACAGTAGGTCCTTGTGGTTTACCTATAATATATATATCACAATCTATATAACACTATTATGTGTGTGTATATATATATATACATAATATATTAGTCACACTCATATATTAGTCCCAAACTCCTAATATATCCCCCCCCACCCCTACCATCTCCTTTGGTAACCATAGTTTGTTTTCTATGTCTGTGAATCTATTTCTGTTTTGTAAACCAGTTCATTTGTATCATTTTTTTAAAAAGACATGGAAGCTACCTAAGTGTTCATTGAAGGATGAATGGATAAAGATGTGGTATATATACACAATGGAATACTACTCAGCCATAAAAAAGAACACAGTAATGCCATTTGCAGCAACATGGATGGAATAGAGATTATCATACTAAGTGAAGTAAGTCAGACAGGGAAAGACAAATATCATATGATATCACATTTGTGGAATCTTAAAAAACGGAACCTAGGAGTTCCCGTTGTGTCTCAGTGGTTAACAAACCCGACTAGTATCCATGAGGACTCAGGTTCGATCCCTGGCCTTGCTCAGTGGTTAAGATCCGGCATTGCTGTGGCTGTGGCGAAGGCTGGAAGCTGCAACTCTGATTCGACCCCTAGCCTGAGAACCTCCATATGCCACGGGTATGACCTAAAAAGACAAAGACAAAAAAAAAAAAAAAAAAGGAACCTGTTTCCATGGTATATGAGTTTTCACATATTATGGATATTTTTAATGTTTTATACAGTATAAGTTTTTTTTTTCCTAAGAAAGGAATGACAAGTTGCTGGTCTTCTGCTTGGGAATCATCAATGCCTTTTCTGCTGTTCTTGGCTACTGGGCAGCTCTGATCTGCTTTTGAAAATACAGACCTTTGGGCGCACTTTTCTCAGGCATAAATCAGGAGGGAGAGGGAGGAACCCGAACATTTAACTGTGTTCTAATTGCTCTTTGACTGCTGCACCACCTCCAGCGTATTATTCCCAAGGAAATGATACCATATCAATCTTTCTGGGGTGATTTATGGCTATGCTCTGTAGAAAAATAATTTATGTGGCTAATAAATCCAAGATGAATTTCCCAGGTACCTGACAGAGAGGACTGTCAACATTTGCTCTGTCCTTCGCTCCTCCCCGTCCCCCGGTGGCCGGCCTATGCCGCTAACACAGCCAAGGACAAGCGCCGCCCCGCTGCCGCCCCCGTCGCCAGCTCCTCATCAATGCTGCACAAATATTTCTCACGCAATTCTTCTGCAGATAATTATTAAACATGGCTTGGGTCCAGGGGCTTCTGACCTAATGCTCAGTTTGGAATGCTCACATTCGTATCTGCTAGTTCTATTAAAAAGGATTTCGTAATCATTTGCACAAACCAATGCAAATTATGTACCGACCCATCCATTTCCTAGGGTGGAGGTGAGGGAAAAGTATGCGTTGCATAACTACCATCCCCTCTGAAATAATGAGGGAAAAAAAAACTATTCGATTGGATCTGGAGGACATGTAAGGAATAGTTGTCATGTGAAAGCATTTTATTTGAGCTATGCAAAGCCAGATAAAAAGAAATAGTTCACAAAATCACAATTATTAATTCCTTAGGAAATAGAAGCCCTGAGAAAAACACTGGATGTATTTCTTAGACCTGGACCAGCTACACTGTTAGAACAGTAGAGGGATATCACAGCTAAAAAAGAGGAAAACGGAGTTCCCATTATGGCTCAGTGACTGGTATCCACAAGGATGCGGGTTTGATCCTTGGCCTCGCTCGGTGGGTTAAGGATCCAGCGTTACTGTGAGCTGTGGTGTAGGTCACGGACGTAGCTCAGATCCCGTGTTGCTGTGGCTGTGGCATAGGCAGCAGCTGTAGCTCCGATTGGACCCCTGGCCTGGGAACCTCTGCATGCTGCGGGTGCGGCCCTAAAAAGACCAAAGACAATAAATAAATAAATAAATAAATAAATAAATAAAGGAAAACATACAAAACTTTAAACATACAGCAAAAAAAATCACCCTAGGTTTCTTCCTCTATAAAATGGGTTGATTATAGTATCTATGGCTTAGCGTCGCTGAGGGAATTAAGTAAGTGTAGCACACTTAAAGCAATGATTAGCACATAGCAAGTATTTTACAAATTCGGCCTCCTTTTTAAAATCCCTCATCTTAGGAATATAATAGAGAGTAGAAAAAAAAACGGAAATGAGAAGGTGACTCTTTTGAACAGCAGCTCTCTCTTTTCTTGCCCCTCTCTGTCCTTGCTTTGTACTCATAACTTCTTTTTTGTTCTCTCTCTAGGAAGCTTTCACGTGTGTGTGTGTGTGTGTGTGTGTGTGTGGACTTGCACGCACACTCTTGCACACACCAGCTCGTGTGTACATGCGTGCCATGATCATGGGAGTAAATAATGTCATTCGTCACTGCCTCTGATCAGAGTGGCCAGATACCAGAAATACTGGAATTTAGAGTGAATTCAATCAGCACCAACTAAAATCAGTCATACGTGCTATATTTCACACTAGCCCACGGTTGTCTCTAGTCTAGAACTTACCACAAGGTTCTCACTTGTTCATTGTGTCTCTCTCCGAGCCAGTCCTTACCCCGAACCCACCCGGCTGGGACCGAGACCCTATCTTAATGCTGTCTGGTTTCTCAAACCCACACAGCCGCACCAGGCTTGGCTAGGTGGACAAACAGAATAAGCAAGAAAGAACTCTGGCTGAAGAGCCTGCTGTTGCTGAAGTGATTACATGACTGCTAGTCATGCTCTTGGAGGAGCCCCTTTCCGCCCCAAAACTACTTTACCCCCACCTCCTGCAGATTCAGACTCCCAAGTTACCAAATCAGAAATGCTATCACACTGGAGTATTGGGAAAGTCACATATTTTTAATGGAATATTGGAAACATTGCATATTTTTAGTGGAGTAAAAAAACACGTATTTTTAGTGGAATAAAAGGGCCTTAAAAGTCATCTAATCCAGCCAGCTCATTTTGCAAAAGGAGAAAATGAGGCCCAGAGAGATTAAGTGCTTTATTTCAGGTCACACAGAGCTGGAAACACAACCTCAGAGCTGGAAACACAACCAGTAATCTCACCTCTTATTTCACCAAACATCGTTGTTCCAATCATAGGCTTGAAAAAGTTGCCTTTATTTTTATAACTGGCCTTCGCAAGGCACAATTCTCATGTTTTTCCTCATCTGCAAAAACCCTCAAGGAACTTGGCAAATTACTAGCATTTGTACTGTGCACTCAACTAAGAAATATTGAAATGGTAACTTATAAGCGGGAGAGTATGCTGGCTGGCCAATTATCCTTTTTTAAGCAGAAATCATGAAACCTGCCTCTACGTCAGTGAAGAAGTGGGAGCCATACACTGGCGACTATTATCTAGCCACTTATGATGGACATGATGAGAGATAATGTGAGAAAAAGGATGTATATATGTATGACTGGGTCCCTTTGCTTTACAGTAGAAAACTGACAGAACACTGTAAACCAGGTGTAATGGAAAAAATAAAAATTATTTAAAATAAAAATAAAAAATAGGAGTTCCCATTGTGGCACAGAGAAAATGAATCCGACTAGGAACCATGAGGTTGAAGGTTTGATGCCTGGCCTTGCTCAGTGGGTTAAGGATCTAGTGTTACCGTGAGCTGCGGTGTAGGTTGCAGGTGCAGCTCAGATCTGATGTTGCTGTGGCTGTGGCTGTGGCGTAGTTATGATTAGACTCCTATCCTGGGGACTTCCATGTGCAGCAGGTGTGGCCCTAAAAAGCAAAAAATAAATAAATTAAATAGCTTAAAAAAAAGTGGGAGCTATAAAAAAAAAATCTAGGCATCCTTGTGAATTTAATGAAGACAAAAATAAAATGACAGGGAGTTCCCACTGTGTCTCAGAGAGTTAAGAACCCAACTAGGATTGATGAGGATGCGGGCTCCATCCCTGGCCTTGCTCAGTGGGTTAAGGATCTGGCGTTGCCGTGAGCTGCGGTGTAGGTCACCAATGTGGCTCGGATCCAGCATTGCTGTGGCTGTGGTGTAGGTCAGCAGCTGCAGCTCCAATTCAACCCCTAGCCTGGGAACCTCCCTATGCCATGGGTGCAGCCATAAAAAAGACAAAAAAATAATTTTTAGCCTCAACTATTTCCTAGGTTATACTTATAATTAAAAAGTACCCATTACTTATCTGTGACTCAAACGTCTCTGCGCGACACGTGTTTTACCTTGCAGCAATATCCGAGGGAAATGGGTGTTTCGCAGTTGGGTTCCTGCACCTCTTCAATCCTTGTGCCTGGAGGCATGTTACTCCAGTGAGAGAGTTCCATGGAGCGAACACATGGACCTGGGAAGGAAAATCCCAGAACAATCAGGGATGAATAGGAATCCTGCTTGTCACCCAGATCAGCTCTCTAATCCCAGGCAGCCAATGAGGTGGTGGCCAGCTTGTTCTATCTATCCTCTTTTCCATTGTGAAAGTTTGCTACGGAAATTATGGGCATTCTTTGCAGCGCAGATGAGTTCCTGAATGGAGTACGAATGAAATCACATTTCTGATTGGAATACAACAATTTTATTTACGACAACGCTTAAAATAAACTCTTTCTCCCCACCTCTCTCTCTCTCCCTCTCTCTCTCTCTCTCACACACACACAGACACAGAAACAACTTCCACCCTCTTTACCACAAAAGATCACTCTCTAATTAAAACTGTATTGCATTTTCATCACAGTTTTTTTGAAACTTAAATGGATATACACCTATCTCAGTTTCGTATATATAAAAATGTGTGTCTACATACATACATACATGTATTTATAAAATTAAGGTGTATATGTATATATCTTAATCACAGCCTGGCACAAAAGACCTCAAGTATTTTTAACTGTTTTCAATGAAAAAAAAAAAAAACTGCCTTCCCTCCTCACAGCTCATTTCCACTGAGCATTCCAACACCACCTGCTTCTGTTTAAGCAAAGAGTTGCCCAATTTTTTCCCCCGAACTGGCTTCGATTTAATTATGGCTTTTGTTTTAACCCACACCCCTTGGTGATTAAGGCAGCAACAGAAACCAAAAGAAGCTGGCATCAAGTTTTGTTTCAAATAACTGGGGAAGTATCTTCATCTACGTTTCATCCCAACTGTGACGTTACAGGCTCTCCAGAGAAAATATCCCAATTATGACCACTTACAGTTAATAGCATGCCTTCCCTTTGGAAACTTGAAAGGACCCTCCAAGTTCTCTAGATGGTTTAAATCAGAGCCTGGCTCTTCCTGCTTGCTTATGTATTACATCAGAACCATCTAAAATTCCATGGCACAGACACAGTGGAAATGCCCGTATGTGTGCAGCTGGTTAATACCCATGGATTATTCATGAAGTTCCAAATTGGTCTCAAGGAAACAACAGGACAAAGGACTCAGCCGCCAGCTTGACTAACTGGAAATCCAATCGGATGAGGTTAGTGTAGTCATCAGAACAAGGGCCCTCATCAGATCTGATTTCCGATGAGTCTCAGCCGAATCTGAGCAGAAAATACAAAGCAGCTGTTATTGCTGATGCTGCAACAGGAGGGGCTCAGATCCTTCCAGACTGACAGGTCTTGGGTAGCAAAGGACACTCAGTGACATTTCCTCCAAAAGTCAAGGATATGAGCCCTGCTTTGTGGCCCTTAAAAGGTAGCCAGCAGAGTTCCCGTTGTGGCTCAACAGTAACGAACCCGATTAGTATCTATGAGGTTGCAGGTTCAATCCCTGGCCCCGCTCAGTGGGTTAAGGATCCAGTGTTGCCATGAGCTGTGGTGTAGGTCGAAGACATGGCTCGAAGTCCACGTTGCTGTGGCTGTGATGTAGGCCAGCGGCTGCAGCTCCAACTGGACCCCTAGCCCTCCCCCCCGCCAAAAAAAAAAACCTCTCAAACCAGGGTCCAGCGTGGATGGAGCTGCTGAATGTTAATGCTAGAAGCTAGGTGGAGAATGATCTTGAAAGGCAGGAAAGAGAATGAGACAAAAATCTAGAGAAGAGAAGAACAAGAGAAAAAGATGGAGATGCCCAGCGCCAAGTGGGGAGTGGTGTGTGTCCCAGCGAAGTGTTTCTGGCAGGTGTTATTGGCACATGACGGAGCGCCATCCACGGTGGACAGAAAGATGCACACCCAGGAAGGCCCCCTTCAGGGTAGGACTGGTCTCAGCCACTGAGAGCGCTGTTGGCCAAAGGCTTTGTTGCCAAAACCTGCCCTCTGTACAGAGGTGCCACATTAAATCTCGGAGACAGAGTTTTGGCTGAAGTAGACAGAGAGAGCTTTATGGCTTTGCCAGGCACAGGGGACCACAGCGGGCTAGTGCCCTCAAGACTGTGGGTCCCACCCTGCAAGGGGCAGTGACGAGTCTGGCATTCAAGGAGCAGGGAGTGATGGGCTCATGGACATTCTTCTGATTGGTTGCTGGCGAGGTAATTGGGAGTCAGGGCATCAGCATCATCAAGCTTCTGGTACCAACTGGTCTGGAGTCTCCATGCTTGTGAGCAGCATACACTGGAGTTTTTCCACCTGTTGGGGGTTTCTGTACCTGCAAAACAGCTCCGAAGACATGGCTTGGAATATTTTCTCTAGTCTTTGCGGACGAACTAAAGATTCTTGACTTTGTTTAATGACTGAAGTATTCTTATTTTGTTTGCTTGACTGTTTTCCTTTCTGCATTTTCTCATTTCTCTGATTAAATTTCTTCTTTTTTTTTTGGCCACACCCACAGCGCACGAAGTTCCCAGGCCAGGGATCGAATCCAAGCTGCAGCCGCGCCTACACCACAGCTACAGCAACAGCAGATCCTTAACCTGCAGCACCACGGTGAGAACTCTTTGTCTAAAGGTTTTCTACAGACAGAAGGCAGGCGGAGGACATGGATGGAGATCTATTCTTGGGGTCCTGCTCGGTTGCAGCTTCAGCATCAGGCCCTCCCAGGACTGCCTCAGCTTGCAGAAGCTGCCTCCTAAATGAAGTCACGCCCTCCCTGAGATGGTCCATATCTAATGACTGATCCATCTCATCCCAATCTGGGCCAGCTCTGCAGGGCCATTCTAGCTGCAGCGTGCACATGGAATCAGCTGAGACTGCCGCGCGGCTGTGTTCTGCCCTCTCCTGATCTCCTTCCACCTCCCCAGTGACACTCTTCGATCAACAGCCCAGACCCCAGACTCCAGCACAGAGCTGCCCGGCAACCTGGGACACCGTATCTGTCTGGGATTTCCTTGACAACTTTTAGGGAAAACTTGCTGCATCCACCAGCTGAACTCTGGGATTATGCTCGGGCCCTTACATTCTCATGCCTGAAAACTAATCCACAGGAAACTCGGCTCATCAATTTGTTAAGGCATCTGACTCAAGCACATGTGTCCCTTGGATGCAAGAATTATTAACGTCAGGACAGACTGTTATCACGCGGCACAGAGAGCCAGCGAGGTGAAATGTGATCAGGGGAGCGCAGCTGGGGTTTTGGTTTTCTTTCTGTTTTCAGTTGTGTGACTCATTTTTGGCCACGGAGACCAGAGTCAATGATGACCTTTCGTAGGTCCCTTTAATGAGAAGCCAGGATGAAGAATGCTTTGCCATAAATCAGTCTTTATCTCCACTCAGAGAGAGCAGAGAAGGAGGGTCCTATGTTCTCAGATAAGGGCACAGCCTTTCCTCCCTTTCCTCCCCTTTGTACTCACGTGGACGTACAAGCCTGAGCACTAACTCCAGGGTCACCCTGAGTTCTGGGAGGCTCACCCCCCTCATTCGCTTGAATCTCTCATACGTACCACGTGCTGGGTGGGGCTTCTTTGACCACTAACCAACATGCAGAACCATGGAAGAGGCAAGGCTCCATCTCCGACCTTGAACTTACTCTCCCCTGTTAGAGATTGCCCAGAACATGGGCCCAGGAGCTTGATTCTGAAGAACGGACACTCCTGATTTTGAAGTCAGCAGACAAGCTGAGCAGCCCTAACACGAGGACAAATCGAGACTCCGAGGTGCTCCCTCTCGTCGGACACTGAAGCCGATGTTGTTGGAAAACGGAGGAGCTAGGAGGGACCAAAACTGGAGTTTGCTCTTGGAATATTCAGACATCTCTGGGCTCAGCCCAATCACCGCCTGTCACTTCTGAAGACCAGCTCTCAGGACGTGCTGTCCTTTTGGCGTTTTGTGTTCAGAATTGTATTTCTTGGGCAGCTTTTCAACAAAGGTGGTCTCCCGGGTCCCAGAAGGACCACTGTCAGCCGGAGATGATACAGCCCAGCAGTTGTGCACAAGTCACAGCCCTCGCCGCCAGGAGAGGGGGTGGAAGACCAGGCAAGAAGGCTTTGGAAACCAGAGGCAGGGCAGGAAATGTTAGATCAGATTTCTTTTCCGCTCCAGCTGGAATGATGATGCCCCTTGAACATCCAAGGGCTGGGCACAGTTAAGCAAGGGCAATGGAGACCGAAAAAAAAAAAAAGGGACAAAGGGAGTTTCTACTGGGGCTCAGTGGTAGCAAACCTGACTGCTACCCATGAGGATTTGGGTTCAATTCTTGGCCTCGCTCAGTGGGTTAAGGATCCGGTGTTGCCATGGTTGTGGCGTAGGCCGACACCTGCAGCATCAATTCGACCCCTAGCCTGGGAAATTCCATATGCCTTGGGTGTGTCACCTCCCCCCTGCAAAAAAAGAAAGAGAAGTGACAAAGGGGGGCTGCCTACCAGGAAGGCCGATGAATGAGATGGGCCACAGCACAGATACAAGGATGTCAGATGCCCAATGCAGGGGCCTCTCTGAAAAGAGGTTCATCTGACTGTTAAAAGCTTTTTCTCTCTGCTTCTCAACTTTCAGATGTGTATGGATTACTTACAGTGCTTGTTTAAAAAGCTGATCATGGACGCTGCTCCTAGAATTTCAGATTTGTTGAGTATGGACTGAGAGCCAGGAACCTAGTTTATTCATTTAATTATTTTTAAAGCGAGTCATAGGTGATTCAGATGCATGGACCACAATTTGAAAAACAGAGCTCAGATCTACATGGAGAAGTTTCCTTTTGTGGTTTTGCCATATGCTTCCCTGCCAGAAAGCTAGCCTGAATTATCTGCATAGAGGGCAATCATAAATTCCTAAAATGTAGTTAGGATTTGAATAAACCTAATCATTTTAAGGGGAGTGGGATGGGAAGTAACAAATCTTAAGCTCTGACTACATGTTAGAAATTATGTTGGCAGCTTAACCTACTACTGGTTTATTTCACCCTTACGAGACGCCTGAGTAAAGAAGCATCACAGTCTTATCAATGGAGAAACTGAGGCTTGGAGAAGTGCAGCAGTAGTTTGTCAAAGATCGCCAGGCTAAGGGAACAGATAAGGATTTAAACCCATGTATAACCAGCTCTGAAAGCAGATGTGCCTGAATAGAAGAATCATCTAGGGTATTTTTTTTTTAATATGATGCTCAGTCCACTCCCCTGGGGATTCTGATTCAGCATCTTTGTGGTAGGCTTTTGGAATCTGTATCTTTGACAATTAACCCTACGTGACTCTTAGCTTGCAAGTCAGGAAAAGACTGCTGCCCACAGCACCGCCTCATAAAGTGCACATACGTGTGGGTTCTTCTAGTGGTATTAGGAAGCTCAAAGGATACCAGTTTTCACCCTTTGCCTTCAGGGAGAAAAAAATGTTGCTTTTGAAAACACCTGATGATTTCCTTCAAACTTTGTCTTGAAAAATAAATGTGTGTTGCTTTTCAGATGTTTTCCTTCCTACATTGTTTCTTTTCTTAGAGAAAAACGCTGGATTGGGATGAAGGGATTCCCAAAACTATGTAATAACATATGAGGGTGGGCAACATTTTTCACATGACTCCCCGTAATAAAAAAAACAACGAATGGTTGAAAAAATAACCACAGAATTAGAACAACCGCTGTGTTCCATACAGAGATTAATTAACTTGGTTAGAGGGTCAAATTTCCACACTTCAACATCCGGTAGTCTCTGGGGTCCACAAAATTTAGGGTGTACTAGAATCATATGGTGTGGGGGAGGCTAAGAACCCCTGGAGATTCTGAGTTGGTTCATGGTGGGGCTCAAGAATCTACATTTTGAAAGAGTGCATGAAATTATCCTAATACAAATAACTACAAGCCACAATTTAAAAAAACTGTCTCAATATATCAAGACCATTTTGACTTATTTTTGGAACTAGGTAGAGAATGGATGGACGGATGGGTGGATAGACAATAGATGAATGGGCAACAGAATATCAACCAACACATATCAAATCTGCTGGCTGCACAACATGCCAATAAATCAGAGGACAGGTTGTTTGGGCAAGGAATAGTGTTAGGAAAACCAGCAGATCAAGACAATGGCAAACTTGCATCCCAAAGAAACATCTTATCCTAATTAGAATGCAGGATTCTTTTATACTGAAAGGGCAGGGGGTATGCTTGGTTGTTGCAAACTTCCTGGTGTTGGAATCCTTTGTTCTTGCAGCTGTCCCTGTAGGTCAGATCACCACACTATGTTCCTGTAAGCCTCCAGTAAGACAAATGTTATTCTCTGTTCTGCAACTTTTTATCTCTGTATGAATGAAAAAAGTGTTATATCCTGAAAGGCCAGAGCCTTGAGAATGGGCTACCCTGCATATTTCAGGCTTACCGGCAACATTCTTAACTTGTAGCAAAAGCAGTAGACTACAAAGTTTAAAGTAAAAGAAAGAGATCCAATATGGAGTCAGATTTGTTCTTCCTTGTTACATCCAAACAGACTATATGATTTAGTGGAAAGGTTGCTATATTGTCATTACTTATTAGTAATACTACTGATTAATAGACATCATGTAACTGTTTATTCAAGAGCTGTGTTGAATATGCAAGAGCCATGACTGCATGCATCCAAATTTTTTTACGTTCTCTACACCTTAGACCACGGTGTCTCTCACATCTCTTACTCATGCAAGAGTACTCAAAGGAATTGTGCCAAGGGTTAACTGAAACAAAGCCTGTTTTACTATCAATGTCCATGATAAAATTGGGCTGTTCTCTGAGAGGGAAAATTGTATCCTTGGACCATAATAAAATAGAAGTGTATGATACAATAAATGTTAACAATTTGAAATTCCTGGCATTTGAACAAAATAAGAATATTAAACCCCCTGCTTTGCGTCATTACATACTTCTAGTGAAAGTAGGGGCATTTTCTCAATAAAATGTGATAAAATAGGCATCAATTGGGGAAATAAAGTATTAAATTTTGTAACAATTCTTAGCAATATGTGTGTGGGGGGGGGAATCAATTTGGCTCACTTTCTCAAATTGTACATCAAAATAAATCCTAGACAGGTAAGTCTTTAAAACTATAGAAAACCAAATGTAAAAGTCAGAAAACACATCAGTGATGTATTTGCAAGACAAGGATATGATCGATAATGGTTTAATAACATCTACTCAATAAAAAATTCAAACACCAAGAAAATATACAAAAATCAATAAAATATTGTCCCATACTCTCATTTCCTGCTGGTAATTGGTATGGCATTTCTGGAAGCCAATCTGATAACATGTGTCAAATGCATTATAAATGTGATTACTGTTCATTCCAGCCATTCCCCCTCTAGGGGTTCATCCAAATGTAAATAGACAGGTCTGCAAAAATGTACAAGTAACGACATAAGAATGTTCATCACAACATGGTTTTTAACAGCTAAAATCATTTAAAAAACGCAAGTGTCCATCAATAGGCCAGCCCTACAATGCTACCCTAGGGAGTTTTGAAGAACCGGGCCTTTATTTTTTACATGAGAAGCTATGGATGTAAGCGAAACAAATCAGAGGAAAAACAACACGTTTGCACTGTAGTGTTCATGAACTTAATGCCCCTAAATTTTACACTCAAAAATGGCTAAAATGGTCAATTTTATGGTATGTATATTTTGCCACAAAGAAAAAGGATTTGATTAAATCTAATTGCCATAAACATGATGAAAATATAATTTAAAACAATAGTAAATTATTATTATTATTAAGAAAAATATTTACTCTCCATTTGTGTGCAGCCCTACAAAGCGCAAGGTGCCGCCCTGGTCCAGTCTGGAGAGGGCTTCCGGGGGAAACCTGCCACGTCTCCCCTAAGCGCATGAACATCACAAGTAGACGCGGGGATCCCGATGAACAAACTCATCACGCCAAGGACAAGATCTGTTACATTGTGAACAGACATGGCTGGGAGGAGCCATCAGGATGGAACTCCCCAAAGGGAAATGCTGCATCTGACTCTTCTCTTTGTAGATATTGCCTTTGTCTTTTTTTTTTTCTTTGTAGGGCTGCACACCTGCAGCATGTGGAGGTTCCCAGGCTAGGGTTTGAATCAGAGCAGCGGCTGCCCGCCTACGTCACAGCCACAGCAACGCCAGATCCAAGCTGTGTCTGTGACCTACACCACGGCTCATGGCAATGCTGGATCCTTAACCCACTGAGCGAGGCCAGGGATCGAAGCCACAACCTCATGGTTCCTAGTCAGGTTTGTAACCTACTGAGCCACAGTGGGAACTCTGATGGCATCCACATGCTCCCCACTGACTCCATCAGATGCAATGCCATGGGCCTGGGACAGGCTGTGTGGGGGCAGGTAGGAAACGGGGGACTGGGGGGAGCCACGATTACATGTGATATGGACATTCCTGTTCTTTCCCCAATTCTGCTTCTTCCTTGTCATCATTGCCTTCTCCCCTTGGTCCCACGTGTTCTTTCAGGCAGCCCAGGCCAGTTCTCCACCCTCCATAATGATGGGACCACAACTGTCTTAGCCCAGTTTCTGGTATGTAATGACCACCTCAGATACATCTGTTAAAGGAATAGGTGTGTGAATTAATGAACTTACTCCCTGAATGTCAAAATAAAGTGCAAGGTTGATGACTTTTTTTTTAACTTCTTTTCTTTCTTTTTGCTTTTCATTTTTGGGGTCACACCTGCAGCATATGGAAGTTCCCGGGCCCGGGGCTGAATCAGAGCTGCAGCTGCCGGTCTACACCACAGCCACAGCAACGCAGGATCCGAGCACATCTGTGATCTACCGCCCCAACACCAGATCCTTAACCCACTAAGCAAGGCCAGAGATCGAGCCCACATCCCCGTGGGTACTAGTCAGGTTCTTAACCTGTTGAGCCGCAACAGGGACTCCAGAGGATGTATTTTTATAGGCTTTTGAAAGGTCCAGTTAGACACAGGGTTATGAGGGAAAATTCTATTCCTCAAGCTCATTCCTACTTGTCAAATCCACACACCCCATCTGGTTCTGATTTATTCAGATCCTAGCTGCTGCTTTTTATTTTCCTTTTTTCTTTTCTTTCTTCTTCTTCCTCTTTTTTTGCTGAAATATTCCTACATATTTCCATTATGTCATGTATTTTCTAACAAGAGCTTAAATATCTGATTTCGAAATAATCTCTGGGCCAGCAGATCTGTTTTGCCTTAGCTAACCCACATATTTGTAACACCACGATATGACCAGTGCACCCAACGGACCCTCTTTTGTCTGCTTTATCCTTCACACAACTTAAACTTTCTACACGTTTCCAGGACACAGAGATTCTTTTATGCAAATACTGAAGACGCCTCCCCTGCCCACAAGGGCCTATGAATGTGTGCAGACATTAGAGGTTCCTACAATATTCTTTGGTTGCAAAAGCAAGAGCAGCGACATGGGAGAGGAAGGAGGTAGGGAGAGCCCAGGGCCCGGGAGATGATTGCATTTAAGAAAATACTCAGGGAGTGAAGCTTCCAAGCCAAGCCCATTCTCCCAACATGCGAACGGCTTTGATGCTCCCCTAGCCAAGAGGAAGGTGCCCAGTGGACCCTCTGTATATAAGTGGCATTCTCCACGCGTGTGTGAAATGTGTGCTTTCTGTGGATGTGGTCTTGGCTCCGGGGGTCAAGGAGTTTCTCTAGGAGTCAACAAAGCTCTGAAAAAAGCCGGAGAGCAAAATATCTCAGGCTTTGGGAGCTGTATGTTGTCTCTGCATCTTCTTTGTTTTGATCACCCTTTATAAATGGAAAAATGATTCCTAGCTTGAGGACGGTGTGAATCAGACCACTGGCTGGATTTGACCCACTAGCCAGAGTTTGCCAAAGACTGATCTAGAAGACCGAAAGGAAGAGAGGGTGCCGCCCAGGCTTCTCAGCGTTTCCTTTATGGCATCTTGTATCAGGCTTCCTATCTGCCTTCTCCCTAATAATACTACTCACCCACCCACTGGCATGTGTGTCAGACCTTGTGTCGGGTACTTTAAACTCATAGCAGAATCGCATCAACCAAACTTTTGAGGTAAGTATGATAATAATCCCATTTAATAAGTGGCAAAACTGAGGCTTAGGAAAACTAGGTAACTTTCCCAAGATCCCAGTGCTAATAAGCCACAGAGTCAAGAACCAAAATTAAGGCTCTCTGGCTCCAAAGATCTCATTTGTTCTTCACCCTAGAACCTGACAATAGCAGCCCCCCTTATATATATTGTCCACCCATCCTACCCATTTTACCCATTGACTCATCCTAAAACATCAGTTTGATCATGACTTTCTTCTCCTTGGCATCCTCCGGTAGCTCTCCATTATTTACCCAACACAGTCAAAGCACCTACACTTTAGTTCTCGATGTGACCCCAACTTAACTCGCAGCTTTATCCTCACGGCACTATGTTCCCCCAATCCTTTCATCCTTTAGTCCTGCCGAACCCTTCCTGTCTGCTCTCCCACTGGGCAGCACAGCTTTTTTTCCACCACCGTGTTTTCCCTCCAAGAAGCCCCTTCCTTCTCCCATCTCCGCTTACCCACCTTCCACCTTCTTTCTCACAGTCTCAGCCTGACTGTACCTCTTCCACGAAGCCTGTCACGGGTCCTTTCCTTCCACTCAGGAGTGGATGATGCTTCTCTCGGCATGGTTGTGGCCCTTTGCTTACGCCTCCATCTAGGAGTTAAACTTGGGGTTGGGAAGACGTGATCCTCCATGCCCCCTGAAAGTGCCTTTCTTCCAAGTGGCCATCGACTATGCCTGTCTTTGGCACCCATCCCCCACCAGCACCTTCTAAGTTCCTTGGGTGCACAGTGTCTCCTGGACACCGGGCTTTTGTTTTGTTTGATGATCTACTGCATGTTTCAAGGGCATACTTTTGCTTTGGCTGGAGTTTTATTGTATAGGCTCTCCAGGAGTTCCCACGGTGATGCAGTGGGTTAGGAATCTGACTGCAGCGACTCAGGTCGCTGCAGAGAAGCTGGTTCGATCCCCAGCCGGGAGCAGGGTTAAAGGATCCCGAGTGGCTATAGCTTTGGCTCAGATTCAAGGCCTGGCCCAGGAACCTCCATGTGCTGTGTGTGCAGCAAGAAAGGAAGGAGGGATGAAAGCAAGGAAGGAAGGAAAGAAGGAAGGAAGGAAGGAAGGAAGAAAGACTTTCTAACTATTCATCACACAAGCCCAGTCTTACAAGACGAAAAACTGAGTTTGGCCAGTGCTGACACCTCCTCCTCAGACCAAGTCTCAGCTCTTCAGCTCGCTTACTAACTCCAAGACTCACAAGCATTATGCCACCTACATGTTTCAGGCATCTTGTACTTGATATACAATTTTCAAATACATTATCGTGGAGTTCCCATCGTGGTGCAGCAGAAACGAATCCGACTAGGAACCATGAGGTTGCAGGTTCGATCCCTGGCCTCGCTCAGTGGGTTAAGGATCCGGCTTTGCCGTGAGCTGTGGTGTAGGTTGCAGACGCGGCTTGGATCTGGCGTTGCTGCGGCTCTGGCTGTGGTGTAGGCCGGCAGCTACAGCTCTGATTAGACTCCTAGCCTGGGAACCTCCATATGCCGCGGGTGCGGCCGTAAAAAGACCAAAAAAGAAAAAAGTATATATATATACGTATATATAGTTATCACACTCAATTTTTACAAAAACCCTGTGAGGCAACAGTTAGAAAATTTGCCCATGGGTCAGTGTGTCTTTACTGAGCTTGAGTGTTGCCCCCAAATGCCCTCAGGGCAGACTCCCAGCCTTTCTTACCCAGAGGGACCGTCTTCAGTGCACTTATGTACAGGCTGTCACCAAATTCTCAGGAGGAAGGGGGAGGGGCAGGGAGCCAGAAGGACAAGACGTTGCCTGAAGGTGCTTCTCCCAGGAACCTCTTGCCATTTCTCTAGGACTCAGATCCTCTGTGACATGGAGGAAATTTTCCCTTGCCCTAACATTTTTACTGTCTTCTCCCCTGGCAAGCTTGCCTTCACCGCGTCCTAACTCCCTGTGGGGACTTGTAACATGAGCGTTTCCCTTCTGAATCTGCTGCATCAGACGCCCTTAGGGTAAAAGAGTGTGAGTGTGTTCACGCACACGCACGTGCACGCACATGTATGTATTTAACAGCTCATGGGAAAACCACATAAAGTTAACCCTGCAAAGTCCATGTAATTTTTCCATGGTGTTCATTTCACATATCAACTGTAAAACTGAAAAAGATGTGGCTATTTTTTTTTTTTAATTTAAAACACAAAGAAGGCAAGCAAGAATGAGGTAGGAATTGAAATTGCTGAAGTGCTCAATCAGACGGGAGGCTAGGTCATCCTCCAGATCTAGCTACAAGAAGTGAGACGGGTCTGGAGTGAGGGGGTTTGTCGTGAATGGCCTGGTTGCCATAGTTTCTGGCAAAGAAATTTCCTTCAGCATAGAGTGGCTTACAGTCTCTGATATGACCGTCCTTAATTAAAACTATCAAATGTGGGAGTGTCTGTTATGGCTCAGTAGAAACAAACCCATGAAGATGCAGGTTCGATTCCTGGACTCACACAGTGGGTTAAGGATCCAGCGTTGCCATGGACTGTGGTGTAGGTCACAAATGCACCCTGGATCCCGAGTTGCCATGGCTGTGGCATAGGCCAGTGGCTGCAGCTCTGATTCAACGACCCCTAGCCTGAAAACTTCTATATGCCAAGGGTGCAGTCCTAAAAAAGTAGCAAAAAAAAAAAAAAAACTGTCAAGTAGGAACATTTCATCTTTGAGGAAATTTTCTCAAATCATTTCTGAAGTTGTTTCATTCATTCTTTCATTCATTTATTCATTCATTTGGGAAACCTTTCTTGATTTCCTGCTGTGAGCCAGGCAGTCTTTTGGGTGCCATAAAGGTAAAACTGACAGCTATTCTGGCAGAGAGACTGAATTTCACCAAGCACAAGAGAAGCAACGGCAGAGTACAGGTCTTTTGTCTCTTTAGGTAGGTTTATTCCTAAGTATTTTATTCTTTTTGATGCGATGGTAAACGGGATTGTTTCCCTAATTTCTCTTTCTGATCTTTTGTTGTTAGTTCATGGAAACAACCTAAATGTCCACCGACAGAGGAGTGGATAAAAAGAAGATGTGCTACATATACACGGTGGAATATTACTCAGCCATTAAAAGGAAAGAAATAACGGCATTTGCAGCCACATGGACGGACCTAGAAATTACCATGCTAAGTGAAGTCAGTCAGACAGTGAGACACCAATAGCAAATCCTACCACTTACATATGGAATCTAAAAAAAGAACTTTGCAGAACAGATACTGACTCACAGACTTTGAAAAACTTACGTTTTCCAAAGGAGACAGGGTGGGGGGATGCACTGAGGGTTTGGGATGGAAATGCCATAAAATTGGGTTGTGATGATCATTGTACAACTAAAAAAAAAGGGGGGTATTAAATGTTCTTATACATAAAAAAAAAAGAGAAGCAACAGCAACTATTTGTTAAGCATTCCCCATGTGCCATTAGTTATTCCATTAACAGGCACAAATATCCAAGGCCTGGTTCTCATTATCTCTACTATGGGGATGAAGATGTCAAGCATTTACTCTGCCCATGCCCCACGCTGCCTCCAGCACGCAGACTTTATCTGCTAGGCTCTACCCCAGCACTGTTCTATACAAACAGGATGCAAGCCACGAATATCATTTTAAATTTCTTTCTTTTTTCTTTTTGCTTTTTAGGGCCACACCTGCAGCATATGGAAGTTCCCAGGCTAGGGGTCGAATCAGAACTGCAGCTGCCGGCCACAGCCACAGCCACAGCCATGTGGGATCCGAGCTGCCTCTGAGACCTACACCCCAGCTCATGGCAATGCCGGATCCTTAACCCACTGAGTGAGGCCAGAGACTGAACCTGCATCCTCATGGATGCTAGTCGGATTCTTAACCCACTGAGCCACAAATGGGAAATCCATCATTTTAAATTTCTGGGAGCCTCATCTGAAAAGAGATAAGAAAAAGGTGAAACTAATTTTAATATATATTTTAGTTAACCCAACATAACCAAACTGCTCTCCTATCCCCATGTAATAAGTACAAAAGCTGTTGAGGTTTATTTTACTTTTTTTTTCCCCCTCTTCAAAGCCTACTGCATGTTTTACATTTACAGAATATCTCAGTTTGGACCGGTCAGATTTCAAGTGCTCAGCGGCCACCAGAGGTTAATGGTGACAGTGCTGGACGGCACAGCTCTGCCCTTTCCCCAGGCCAGCATGTTAGCAGGTGTCCACAGCCCGGCAAGGCACAGATCAGCCTCTCTGAGGGCACAGAGGAGAGCTCGGTACTCCCAGGGGGTGGGGGTAGGGGGTCAGAATATGAAGTCTTCGTGGAGAAAGTGACATTTGAGCCAGCCCAGGAAGATGAGGGGGGGAGTGGGGGAGTGCAGGGGAAAGGGCTCCCAGCTGGGGCGGCAGCCTGTGGGGAGAAACACAGGGAGGGACAACGCCAGTTCACGTTGCCAGCACGTAGGATCCCAGGAGCAGCGTTTTTACCCCTTCTCACCATGGCCCCCGGAGGGACGTACGTTTGCACATATTTATCCACGCATGTGCATATAGTTACACACACATCTCTACATCCACATATACACACACACACACACACCTAGATAACTGAATCATATACTTTCTGTTCTATTAAATTCTCTTACTACAGTTTTCTGATGCTGGCATGATCCATCCACCAACATGATTTCACAGCCACTTGGGGCTGAGACGCACAGAGACTGACGGGAAGGTTGTGCCCGTCCACATCTCCAGATCCGCTTCTCGCGCTTTGACTCTCTGCCTTTCCCCACTGCAGGTGGACCAATGGAACTGACTCACCTCTGGCTCCGGGAGAAAGCGTATGACTCCAGCACGACCCACCAGAGCATTGCGTCTGGTGGCCGCCATGATTGACTTTGAAATGAGTGTATGGCCAATCAGAGCCAATTAGAGCTAATTCCAGTTTTTGCTGAGTGATCAGAACATAGAACCTCTTATACAACACTTGGGAGATGACAAGAACAGAGAGCCTGCTGAAAGGGAATCCAAAAGAGAAGAAAGCAGGTCCAAGAGCAGAGAAGACCAAGTTTTCAAAGGATTGTTTGGACCCCTGGATCAAGCCGTGCCTGAAACCCCACCCTAAATCTACCACAAGACTTTTAAATTATATGAGCCAATGGAGTCCCCTTTTTTCTGTAACCCCAGTTGGTTTGGGTTTTCTATCACTTGAAGCCAAAAGAATTTGATTGATAAAATCTCCATACCTGTCACTGCAGACACTCAGTGCCTTTGCATTTCCTGCTTTTGGAAAGTTCTGGGCATTTTTCTTCTGAGCAAATTCCCTGCCCTTTACAATGTTCCTTCCCTCTTCTCTCCAAATTAGAATCCCTTTCTCCAATGCATTCTTTTCACCATAGCACTAATGTCTCATAGTCCTCTTAACCCAGCTACTTCTCCAAGGGATATTTACATTTCTAAACTCACTGGCCAAAGGAATAATACAAGAGTTGGAATTTCAACATTGTGATGGACAGGTGGAGGAGCTATCTTGGAGTTAAGAGTTCCCTGGTGGCCTAGCGGTTATGGATCTGGCATTGTTGCTGCTGTGGCAAAGTTTCAATCCCTGGCCCAAGCACTCCCTCAAACCATGAGCATGCCCCAAAAAAAAGAAAAAAGAAAAGAAAGAAAGATTGTAAGCCCAGTGCTATACACAGGGACCAGCTTTTTAAAATCACTTAAAAGGCACACTTTTGTTGTGGTGGTGGTAGTTGCTAAGCAATGGGTCCTTTCCTGAAACTTCAAACTTCCCTCTGAGTTTGTGGCTCTCCAAAATCATCTACCTTAATTTGAAACAAGGCACCCAAAGAAGTATCTTGTGAATACTTGGTTACTTATAGGAAAACATGAACACTTCAAAAAAAAAAAAAAGTCACTGCCAACATTTCAGAGCTGCAAAAGGTTGTGCCTAGAACTGTCAAATGCCAAGAATAATTACCAGGCAGAATGTTACCCACGCATTTAGCCGGCATGATCAGAACTAATCCTTCCTGCCTTCATCTGTCTGAACAAAGTTAGGGAGGAAAGCTGCCCAGCCTGAAGCTTTGAGGCATCATGGATTTGGAAAGGGAGAGTTCTCAACCTACTTCTGGAACATTCTCTTTAGTTGCCGGGGTAATTTTCTATACCCACACAGGTAATTCTGTATAAATGCACAGACTGTTTATGTCATAGTTACCAGGGTTTTTAATCTTTCCTTTGCAAAGCAAAGTAGAATACAAATGCAGAAAACTACGCAAAACAAATTCACTCTCCAATGAATTATTGTAACTACCACCCAGGTCAAAAAATAGAACTTTGCAGCTCAGAAATCTCCATCAAATTCCCCATGATAGCCACTACCTGTCTCCTTTAAAAAGTAATCACAATTGTGACTTCAGTAATAATCCCTTGTTTGTGTCTCTTTCTGGTCTTATCCCTCAGCTATGAAATCCTAGACACTATAGCTTGATCTGGTCCGTTTTATTTATTTATTTATTTATTTATTTATTTATTTATTTATTGGCCTTTTTGTCGTTTTAGGGCCGCACCTGCGGCATGTGGAGGTCAGGCTAGGGGTCTAATCGGAGCTGTAGCCGCCGGCCTACACCACAGCTACAGCAATGCAGGATCTGAGCCGTATCTGCGACCTGCACCACAGTTCACAGCAACGCTGGATCCTTAACCCACTGAGCAAGGCCAGGGATCGAACCCACAACCTCATGGTTCCTAGTCGGATTCGTAACTGCTGTGTCACGATAGGAACTCCGGTCTAGTCCATTTTAAAAGAAAAAAATTTTTGAGAGTTCCCTGGTGGCCCAGCAGTTAAGAATCTGATATTGTCACTGCTGTGGTACAAGGTTTAATCCCTGGCCCAGAAACTTTCACATGCCTCAGGCATGGCCAAAAATAAATAGTTTTTGAATTAAAAAGTTTTTTGAAGAATCTTCATTTCTTCTTGACACAGGTTTCCTCTCTGCCTTTCTCTTCTCCTTACAGACTGCCTGTCAAAGAACCCAGCAGGCACAACGGAAAGGAATCTGACTAGGATCCATGAGGATGCAGGTTCAATCCCTGGCTTCACTCAGTGGGTTGAAGATCCAGCGTTGCCGTGAGCTGTGGTGTGCATCACAGACTTAGCTCAGATCTGGCGTTACTGTGGCTGTGGTGTAGGCCAGGGGCTACAGGCAAAAAAAAAAAAAAAAAAAAAAAAAACCAGCATGCTGTGTTTAAGGGGCCTGTTTTGTTTTGCTTTCTGTATATTTTATGCCCATTCCCTCTCCTGCTTACCTTCCCTACTGTGCACCAAGCAATGGTGCTAACAATCACGCACCCTTCGGTAGTTGCCTCCATGATCATAAGTCACGTGCAGGTGACTTCTCTGCAAGATGAGCCCAGGAAGCAAGAGTGAGGGAGTTTAAAGAGTTAAACAGTATTTCGCACTGGTTACCCCTGTGCGCCCCAGGCTCAACCCTCAAAGGAACTGCATAGACCACATGTCACGGTGTGGTTCGCCCTGGCTGGTGGTGCACCAGCCCTCCTGCCCTGGGCTGGCGGCTGCCCGCGGGCTGCGATGCTCCTGCAGGCAGGCTGAGTGCTCTCCCGGACCCAGGAGAAAGCCCTGAGACTGAGCCAGAGGGACAAGCCATGCGGGGACTGCCCGCCCACAGGTGACCATGCACCACAGAGGCACCCAAATCACAGGAAGGACACGGGGAAGTGACACGAGGCAGGGAGCGAGCCTGCTGCTATTCCTCCCCATCAAACCCCAAGTCGGTTCCTGCCACACCACCCTCTCCTTCCCATGATGGCTCTAACTTTCCTGCCTTCACCGTCTGGCTCACGCTTTTTCCTCCCTAGGCAATGATCCCTACCCACCTGGCTTTAATCTGAGCCTAGAAAAATCCTACTATCTTTCAAAACCTCACTTTGGGGAGTTCCCGTTGTGGCTCAGTGATTATGAACCCAACTGCTATTCTTGGGGATGAGGGTTCGATCCCTGGCCTTGCTTAGTGGGTTAAGGATCTGGCATTGCTGTGAGCCATGGTGCAGGTCGCAGACACAGCTTGGATCCCACGTTGCTGTGGCTGTGAGGTAGGCCAGCAGCTGCAGCTCCAATTTGACCCCTAGCCTGGAACCTCCATGTGCTATGGGTGTGTGGCTCTAAAAAGAAAAAAAAAAACACTTTGAGAAGATTCCTGATGGCTCAGAGGGATAAGGGTACAGCATTGTCAATGCTGTGGCTCTGGTTACTGCTCCAGCTTGGGTTCGATCCCTGGTCCCAGAACTTCCTCATGCCACAGTTTCAGCCAAAAAAAAAAAAAAAAAAAAAAGAGGAAGGAAAGCAAGTAAGAAAGAAAACTAGTGATACACGCAGCAGCTTAGAATAATTGTAAAGAAACTATGTTTGGGGGGGTAGCCATTCCTCCAAAGCTATGCAATGTGCGATTCCATCTATGTAACAGATTGTATCACAAACTCTGCAGTGTGGAGACTAGATTAGTGGTGCCCAGGTGTTGCGGTGGAGGGAAGGGGAGGCTGTGGGTACCAAAGAGCAACACAAAGGACTCAAGTGTTCTGTATCTTGACTGTAGTGGATATATCAATCTGCACATGTGATCAAACTTCAAAGAACAAAATACAAACGCACACACACAGTACAAGTAAAACTGGGGAAATCTGAATGAGATGGGTGGATTATCAATGTCATTATCCTGGCTGTGATATTATACTACAGCTACGCCTGGGATGTGGCCAAAAAAAAACCCAACAACAACCCACTTTGAACACCACTCTTAAGAGGCGGCATTTGTGGACTCTGGGACCCAACACGGGTATCGAGCCGTGGCTCAGCTCTTTCCGCTGCATCAGACACTTACAGAGCTTCTCCAGGAGTTCCTGTCGTGGCACAGGGAAACAAATCCAACTAGGAACCATGAGGTTTCGGGTTCGACCCCTGGACTCCCTCAGCGGGTTAAGGATCCGTGGTTGCCGTGAGCTGTGGTGTAGGTGGCAAACATGGCTCGGATCCAGTGCTGCTGTGGCTGTGGTGTAGGCCGGCAGCTGCAGCTCCGATTGGACCCCTAGCCTGGGAACCTCCATATGCCGTGGGTGCGGCACAAAAAAAAAAAAAGACAGAATACGGTGGAAGCTAAAATTTTCCCTCCAGAGAAAAGTGAATGACAGCGGCGCAGGGAAGTTTTCACCTTTACTCATGAAAGGGGAAATGTGTGGATTTGACAAGCTGGAGACAATTCAGGTATGTGCCACCGGTGACATTGCGTACATGTCACTTCCCGCTCGCCTCTGGGGCTAAAATATCAAAACTGACACTATCTCACGGCTTCAGAGTTACTTCCCTGCAAAATGACAACGCGTGATTTTGCCATAAACAAGTCAGCACAAAAGTCCACTCCGAATTTAATTTCAGGAGAAATGATGCTAATCCTTTAATTACGCAGTGTGTGTATCTGCCAAACCGACTTTCTCTCAGCTGCACAGCACTTTGCCACCTCAGAGGCTGCTGATACATATCTGCCCAAAGAATTGAGAGTGTTATAGAAAATTTCTCATTTTGGGAAAAAAAAAATTGCAAGAGTGGAAAACAATCATCAGTGGCCTCCCGCCTCGTGGCAGCCTTTTGCTGGAGGAGGTGCAGACAAAGGCCAGGGCAGCGGACTCAGTGCTGGCCAGCTTACCGGCAGCTACTCAGGGTGGGTTTCCAAAGGGTGTTTAAGGGTTTGGGGTTTTTTTTTTTTTTTTTTTTTTGCTTTTTAGGGCCATACCCGCAGCATATGGAAGTTCCTGAGCTAGGGGTTGAAATGGAGTGACAGCTGCCGACCTGCAGCACAGCCACAGCAACACCAGATCAGAGCCGCATCTGCAACCCACGCTGCAGCTCACGGCAACGCCATGTACTTAACCCACTGAGCGAGGCCAGGGATCGAACCCGCATCCTCGTGGATACTAGTCAGGTTCGTAACCCTCTGAGCCACAACAGGAACTCCCGTTTGAGGATCTAACTGAAAGGAGCCATGGATAAAGCCTCAGACCCCACTGAGCATAACCCGCTCGAAAGCCTGCAGAAGGAACACCTTCGTGATGGGGCTCACCTTGAGCGGAGGATCCAGGATCAGCCCCGGAAACGGGGCCGCTGTGGTTTGGGGGAAGCACCCCGAGAAGCTAGGGCAGGGGTCCTGGTTGTGCCAGACGGGGGCTGCAGGGTGCCAGCTGAAGCCCAGCGCCTCTAGGAAAGTCAGCGTCCAAAGTAGGAGTCGCAAAGGAGTTCCCGTCGTGGCTCGGCAAGTACGAGCCTGACTAGTAGTCATGAGGTTGCAGGCTTGATCCCCGGCCTCGCCCACTGGGTTATGGATCCGGCATTGCCACAAGCTGCTGCACAGGTTGCAGATGAGGCTCAGATCTGGCGTTGCTGTGGCAGCTGCAGCTCTGATTCGACCCCTAGCCTGGGAACTTCCCTATGCCGAAGGTGCAGCCCTAAAAAGAAAAATTAAAACAAACAAACAAGGTAGGAGTAGCAACCTCTGCCTTACAAGACCATTGTTAGGATTAATGAGAAAGCTCTTTGTTAAGTATAAAATAAATACATGACTGTAGTGGAATATTAGCTGGTTGTCCCAATGGTTGTGTTTAGAGGTATGCTGAGCCCAAGTGAGTAAATTCAGCCCACTCCCCATACTACCAGGTTCTCCTAAGGCCCATGTGAACTCCAAGCACAGGTAAAGAACTTGACTCAAACAACCCACATATCATCAAATACATTTCTAAAACTTAAAAAAAAAATAAGCCTTTCTTGTACTAAAGCCAATGATACAGAAGCAGACCAATGGAACAAACTAAAGAGCCCAGAAAAAAGATGAAGGTGCCTTTTCAAATCAGTGGGTAAAATTTAGTATTGGGTAGGCAGAAAAAATAAGCACTCAATTCATACATCACTTCTTGGATCAAATTAATTCTAAATGGGTCAAAGGCAAGCTTTAAAAAATTATTAAACCATAGAACATAATAGAAAAATATGAATAGAATAAAAAATAATAGAAAAGCGTAACTAAATATGCTTACAGTTGTGTTGAGGAAATCAAAGCATGATGAAAAAACTCTGAAAGAAATATTGATAAACGCAATTACAAAAAAGAAAATCAGTACGGAAGGATATATATATACACACATATATATATGTATGTATATATGTGTATATATATATGTATGTATGTATATATGTATGTATATATATGTATATATATGTGTGTATGTATATGTGTGTATATATATGTATGTATGTGTGTGTGTGTGTGTGTAGAAACAGTAGAAACACAGTAGATGATCAACCATGATTTGGGCGGGGGGGGGCTTTTTTTTCAGGACCACACCCAAGGCATGTGGAAGTTCCCAGGCTAAGGGTGGAATCAGAGCTGCAGCTGCTAGCCTACACCCCAGCCACAGCAACATTGGATCCTTAACCCACTGAGTGAAGCCAGGGATTGAACCCGCATCCTCAAGGTTACTAGTTGGATTCGTTTCTGCTGCGCCACAGTGGGAACTCCCTCAACCAAGATTTTTTTAATTGCAAAGTACTATGACAGACAGAAAATTAAAGAATACACTTTACATTAAGAAAAAACTGAACAACCCAATGATGTGGGGGTGGGGGGAGAATGTGCAAAGATCCTAAAGATACAGTCCAGACAAAAAGAGACTCAACGAGGCAGTTAATAAATGAAGTTCTTTCATGATTCCTCATAAGGCAATATGCTGCCTCGTTAACAGTGTCATCAACAAAATCCTATGGCAATGAGTTTTCATAGAGCAGTATCTATTTGGAAAAAATATATGATTGTTCTTCACATTTTAGCATGGGATCCTCTTCAAAACAGAACAGCAAACACAGACATGAGCTCACCTACCGCATAGCAATTTTATACAATTTAGATCACTAAAATTACAAAAAAAAAAAAGAAAATGCTAGTGACAAAACAACGTTGCCCTACCCGCTATCTCCAGCCTCCAGCAGCCTGCCTGGCCTATGGCAGATATTCAACAGAGATGTTAAAACAGGATGAATGCAGACTTTGGGTAAACATTCTAAAGGAATCTGCTCTTCTGCTCTTTTCCACGGTGCTTTTCAGTCAATGACCAAACGAACTACAAAGTGGGAAAACACACAACAGAAGCTTGGAATTGCTTTCAAAACATACTCCTTCCTTTCTCTACTTGCCCTCGGAGTTGGGGGGGGGGTGCATGCGGAACCGTTAAAAGATAAGTTTTCTGGCATGGAACCAGGAACGGTTCAAAAGGTGCTATTGTACTGCTGTCAGCTCAAGGAACTGTGCCCCAGAACCCGTAAGAAGGATATGGGAAACCTGTGATTTAATCAGCTGCAGACTCATTATCCCCGGGACCCACACAGAGATGCATTCGTCCATCATCGTGTCAGGTACATATTTCATAAAGGGTGGCGAGCACGGTGATCTGGGAGTCAGGGAAGACGTTGAAGGCGGGAGCAGAGATTACCCAGTGCTTCTCCCCGGTGGGGAACTTGCTGCTGATGGCAGCTACACAGCCACCCATCCTTTTTTTTTTTTGTCTTTTTAGGACCACACCCGCGGCATACAGAGGTTCCCAGGCCTAGGGGTCAAATTGGAGCTGTAGCTGCAGGCCTACACCACAGCCACATCAATGCCAGATCCAAGCCGCATCTGTGACCTACACCACAGATCTAAAAGGAAGAGAAGGCATGGATTTGCAATCTTTCCGGGAAGGAACGAGTAGGAAAATGGACAAAGAAGTAACTGAGCCTGTGGTTGATGGATGTGCGGGCCACCTCTTGAGGGTCAAGTCTTGAGGATGGGCTCTCTGGTACATTTCAGGCTAGAGGCAGCAGCTCCAGGCCTTCTCTTCCCTTTAGATCGCCAGCGTGGCTGAAGAGTCCTGAACGAGTTAAAGGTCATTCAGCAAGGCTGACTGACCTGTATCAGTTATTCTGTATTGCACTGTCCTGCGTGAACAACCAGTAAAACAAAAGCAACTGAAACAGAAATGCATCCTATGTTGAAAGACACTCAGAGAACAAAATTCTAAGTATTTTATTCTTTAATCCAAGACCTCGAAAAGCAAGATCTAAGTTCCAAAATAATATCACACAAGTAGGAAAGGATACAAAAGTTGCAAGACCAAAGCAGGGGGCTGAAGAATGCAGGAAAAATGAACGCCTTTTTTTCCAGAAGATGAAAGCCTGCATCACTCTTTCTTTACAGATGGAGAGAGTCCGCCACAAAAGGTGCATTATGAAAATAACTGCAGCAAGAACGAGGAGTCAGGGGAGGGGCAGGCTGGGATGGGAGATTCCCAGAGCTCTTGCTATTACGCCCCACTCTCTCCCTTCACCTGAGAACCTGAAAGAAATTCTCCTGCCAGGCCTCCGAGGTGTCACGGCCACCAAACAAATTACAGATGCCCCAAGAAAGTTCCTTCTGCAAACAGTATCTCTTTGCTAGACATAAACACCTCCTTTCAAAGCTTGAAATTTATTAGCACCCAAATGATGTTTATGACCCTGTGGCTTGTGATCCTGCCATGGATTCTATCAAGCAAGGAGACTGGATTAGCTCACGGACCTAGGCATTTACGGCTCTGAAGCGAGCCACTGTTCAAAGAGGACCGAGGACAGATGGAAATGATCTACTCACAGGTGGATGAGCCCCACTGGTGTAGAACCGGCCCGGGCTGCCCGAAAGAACACACGGGACCAAGGGTAGAAGGCAAAATAATCCATGGAGGATTGGCACTGCAGCCAGCAACCAGTCAGGGACCATAACCCAAAGAAGCTGTAGCTGCCAGAGAGGAAAGGCGACCAAATGCTGGGGGGTGGTACCACAACCAGAGAGAAAAAGCAGCGAAATTTTTTTTTTCTCACTGAAATCAGAATGCAAAAGATGCATAAATGTCAGTGGAACTTATTCTTAAAGGAACTTTCCGAGGTATCTATATAAACAAATACAAGAGGGATGAATTTTTGACATTGCGGTTTGGTTTGGTTTGGATTTTTTCATTTTTTAAAAAGCTGGGGTTGCGTGCCTTTTGGAAATGCAGTTTCCACATCTGCAGACTTGAGCAAAATGCTTCGGGAGAAAAACGAAAATTTGGATAAACACTGAAGGTTACTCACTGGGTTAGGAGTTCCGGGAGAGAGAGAGAAAGCAGAGTCCATTGAAATGCACCGAAATTCGAAACTCCCTCACAATCTGGAGATGAGATAAAGAAATAATCACTTTAGGATTTTATCCTCTTCTGCTCCTAATTTTTTTTGACAAGAGTAAATTACCGTAGGTGATTGTCATAAGGAAAATACAACGTGACAGGGACGAAGACATTTAAATTGCAAACGTTGGCCTTTCTCTTTGGGCGCTCTCTCTACAAACAGGAGTAATTCCTTCAGGGTCTTTTAGAAAGCCCTTTCGAAGAGAGACTGTTAGATATATTTTCTGGATAGCAGGCTCTGAAAGGTCAGGCCGACCCTGGGTGGTGTTTCAGAGCGTTAGGTTTCTTAAAAGCTGAGACAACATCCTTCATTCACACACATTTAGATATTATTTGACCAATGATAAGCGAAAAACTGCTAAGTCTTAGGCTGAAAAAGATGGAAAGATCAAGGTCCCCACAGTTTCAAGGAGCTTGCCCTACTATTAGGAGGTAAGACATCTGCACAAATAACTAAAACACACACGTATATAAAACGCATCCTGGAGTCAAGGTATGCTTTATGTATTTATTTCTTACACACGCTTATAGATGAGAAATGTATACTTCGGGTATGTATGTGTGTATGCGTATGCCTATGTATATATTTTCCAAGATATGATTAGGCTGTTTAAGAGCCTGTGCAGGCTCGCTCCGTGAGTGACAGGTGTATTCTCTTAGCTTGCCCACTGGCCCTCCTCATGGATATAGATTATAGGAAAGCGGTCTGAGGTCGATCACCAATTCTTAAGTTATAATAAAGCGCGGTTCCCAAAAGTTTTGCTCACTCTCTGATTGTCACCCTTCCCCAAACTTACTTTCTGCCTAACCAATAAGTAAATCAATGGACAAATGATATTTATTTCAAAGTTTCTCTTTACACTTTCCCTTACATACCTATTTTTTTTTCACTCTCAGCATTCCAGCAGTATTTTAAAAAAGGGGGGTGAGGAGGGGGAGGGAGTGGGATGGACTGGGAATCTGGGGTTAATAGATGCAAACTTTTGCCTTTGGAATGGATAAGCAATGAGATCCTGCTGGATAGCACTGGGAACTGTATCTAGTCACTTGGGATGGAGCATGATGGATAGTGTGAGAAAAAGAAGGCATATATGTATATGTGACTGTGTCACCTTGCTGTGCAGTAGAAAATTGACAGAACTCTGTAAATCAGCCATAATGGGAAAAAATCATTAAAATAAAAAAGAATTAAAAACATTAAAAAAAAAAACAACTAGTACATCTGAATGCAGGATTAGGACAAGCAGCAAGATAGGCCCAATCATTCGTTTCCAGGTTACCAGTCTACATAGCATTTTATATCAGCCATGCGATTTTTCTCATCTCTCTGTCTTACACTTGGAAGCAGCGTTGTGGGAAAGAGTTAACCACCCGCTGATGAGAGATAATCTTTGTTTTAGCTTGAAATCTAGATTCTGCCAAGTTTTTGGAAGAGTTGAACTGGACAGTTGAGGGGAAAGACTGTTGCCTCTATGCCCTGGGTGATCCGCCAGGATTACCATCCGGTTCCTGTTAAATGCCCACGGGGTGCACATCCATATGGAAAGGTATTCTCGGAGTTCCCGACGTGGCTCAGCGGGAACAAACCCAACTAGCATCCATGGGATGCTGGTTTAATCCCTGGCCTCGCTCAGTGGGTTAAGGATTCGGCGTTGCTGTGGCTGTGGTGTAGGCTGGTGGCTGCAGTTCCCATTCGACCCCTAGCCTGAGAACTTCCACGTGCCACGGGTGTGGCCCTCAAGAGACAAAAAGCAAGGGGAAACAAAAGGCACTCTCAGTCCTTGCCCTTAGACAAGTGATGAGACTGTAGATCCAGAGTCGCCGGATTGCCCCCTCATTCTCTCCCTCTCTGTCCTAGTGGAGACACGGCCGTGGCTTTCCTAGGACAGTGGTGCTGTCTGCAGGGCCAGGGCCTCCCCTTGCAAGGAGAGAAAGGCCACGCTGGGCTGGGTGGGAGGGGAGCCGGTGAAGCCAAGCTCTCCTGCCATCTAATCAGAGGAATCCCAGCGGGCCGGCGGCAAAGTGCCTAACCTGTATGTGTCTCCATTTCCCGTTTGTAAAACAGGTTTGTAGTTACAGCCTCTCTGCCTCACAGGGCTGTTGGGAAGCTTCATTAATGCTTGTAAATCACTTTGAGGATGGGAGCGATTGCTCGTTGCTGTGGCCCTTCCTCCCTGTTTCCTGGCAGCTCTTTTAGACAAGGGAGAAAAAGTAAGAATTGCTCTTGCTAGTCCCTTTTCCTATTTCTATTGAATATCCAAAGAGAAACTTATTAACCTTTTTTCCTAAATTTCTGTATTCTCAGTTCTACGTGTTTTCATCACAACCCGGAAAGCATTAATACTTTTAGATATGAGGACTTAAAATTAGCATCTTTTGAAAATTCCACAAAAGCCATGGAATTATCATTAATGATTGTTTCCATGCGTCAATTTATACCCATGTTATATCCAAGTGTATATGTCTATGAATTTAAAAACATGAATTTTGAATGCTATCTCCTAATGATTCTAACACCTAAATCAGTTTATGTTCTTAAAAAAACACATTTTTTTGTCTTTTTGCTTTTTCTAGGGTTGCACTCGTGACATACGGAGGTTCCCAGGCTAGGGGTCTAATCGGAACTGTAGCTGCCGGCCTACACCACAGCCACAGTAACGCGGGATCCGAGCCGCATCTGGGACCTACACCACAGCTCAAGGCAACGCCAGATCCTTAACCCACTGAGCGAGGCCAGGGATCGAACCCTCATCCTCATGGATCCTAGTTGGGCTCCTTAACCGCCAAACCATGACGGGAACTCCCGTTTTTAATTTTAAAGAGGTACAAAACAGTACTTATCATACGTTATCATTTATGTTTTAAAAAGGGATGCATATAGTCATCCTTTGGTATCCAAGGCGGATTGGTTCCAGGACCCCCTTACATATCAAAATCTACAAATGCTCAAGCCCCTTCTACATATACATATATATAATATATGGTATTTGAATATAACCTATGCATCCTCCTGTACACTTTAAATCATCCCTAGATTACTTATAATACCTAGTGCAACGTAAATGCTATGTAAATAGCTATAAATACAATGCAAGTGCTATTTACATAGTTGTCAGTGTACGGCATGTTCAAGTTTTGCTTTTTGGAATCTTCCGGGATTTTTTTTCTGAATACTTTCCATCCCCAGTCGATTGAATCCACAGATGCAGAACCTCAGATATGGAAATTTCAGATACAGAAAGCTGGGCTTAGGTGTGTGTGGACATGTACATATATGAACACAGAAAAGGGAAGGCAACAGTAGTTACTTCTGGAAAAGAGATTAGAAGATTTAGATTAAAGGCTATAGGCAAAAGTCTTAATATTTACATATATTCTGTTGGGCTTTTTTAATATTTTTACCTTAAGAATACTTTAATTTTGGAGTTCCCATTGTGGCACAGCGGAAACGAATCCGACTAGGAACCATGAGGTTGTGGGTTTGATCCCTGGCCTCGCTCAGTGGGTTAAGGATCCGGTGTTGCCGTGAGCTGTGGTGTAGGTCGCAGATGCATCTCCCACCCCATGTTGCTGTGGCTGTGGGGTAGGCCCAGCAGCAACAGCTCCAATTCAACTCCTAGCCTGGGAACTTCCATGTGTAGCGGGTGTGGCCCTTAAAAGAAAAAAAAAGGAAGAAGAAGAGGAGGAGGAGGAGGAGGTTGTCCAAAAGTCAGCATAAATGCAAAGAACACAAATTTCCCAAATTAACTAGTGTTCTGCTTTGTCTGAATTACTCCATACTTTTCCTAAAGATTAGATGTTCTCTAAGACAGACTGCAAAGCAGCACGTCCAGAAATATTTCTGCACTCCTGTCATAGCTATAGAGAATTCCTGGCTTAGAAAAAATTACAAATCAAAAGGGAATGCAACACGTGGCCTAATATATCAGAAATTGTCACCAGTCGGTGTTCTTGTGCCTTTGTGGTAATTAACCAGTGTGTCCATGAATTTTTTTGGGGTTAGGGCTACTTAATAGATGGGGGCTTTTAAGAGATTTATAATCGCCAATGAAAGATATATTCACATGATGTGAAATTCCATTGCACTTACATACTTTGATTCAACATTTATAATTGTCTTGTGATATGACAGTGAATTGAAGAGGAAGAGAAATGTGGGGGGGGGGCACTGAGGCAGAATGCAGAGGCGGCTTTCTAGTTCCCTGTTCATCCTTTTGATTGGCAAGAAGTCTGGATAGTGGGAGCTACTCGATGTCTGCTTCTCTGAATCCCAAACTTCTCTTCCTAACAATCAGCAGGATTTCAGACAGCGATTCAAAAGAGAGAGTCTGGAATTTAACACAGACTTGTCAGACAAACCCCAAGTCGTGGGAAAACAAAATCTATCATTAACTTTCTGTCCAACGCTCTAATCAGCGTCACGACTCCGTGTGATGAAATATCCACAGCCCCGTAAGGCTGCGGGTCCCTCCCTTCCTCCTGCTGCTCTTCTTCCCACTGAAGCAAAAAGTGTTTTTTTAAAGGGTTGATTTGGAAAGGTTGTTCCCAGGTCTCTGTGTACTGGCCAGAGTTTAACCTCGAGTTTATAGAACTCCTGGGACTCTTCATGGAAGCCACAATGACAGTCCAATTTGAAATCGGGTGTGTTGGGCAAGAAAACCACAAACCCTGTCTAGGCACTTTATCAGCTGGGCCCTGCTTCTGAAGATAAGGCGCTCTGAGAAAGAGGTCAGTGCTAGAACGAGCTGTTGCAGCTGAGCCTTCTGGCCAAAACTCTTAAGAACTAGGATGGGTCTGGCCCAAAGGGAGCGCCTTAATACCGCTTTCTTTTTTAGCTCCCTAATAACTTATTTCACATTGAGTTAATGCCCACTGCAGTAGCTAACCAGATTTCTGAGTACAGAGTTGTAAAGTGCCTCTCAGCCTTTGAGAAACACTAGCTTGCCTTTTCTTTTCTTTCTTTCTTAAAAAAAGTATTATCTTGAAATAATATTTTTCTTTATTAGATATTTTTTCAAGTTACAAAAATAATAAAATCTTTAAAAATAAATTTTTTTCAAATTTCCGTAAGATATATATGAAGAAAAGCTATCCAACACGTCCACGTGCATCTTCCATAACATTCTGTAGGCAAATATACATGTGCTAGTGTTATTGAGTCCAAGCTCATCCTGCTTGCCCCACGACAAGCCAATAAATCGGGAGATGAGTTGTTGGAGCAAAGAAGAGAGACTTCATTCAGAAAGCTGGGAGTCTGAGAAGATGACAGACTAATGTTCTTTAATGTTCTAGGGAATCATCTTTCCTGAGTCAGAATTTAGGCTTCTTTTATACTAGAAAAGGGGACGGGGTGTGGTTGGTTGCTGCAGACTCCTTAGTGTTGGAATCCTTTTGTTCTTGCAACTGTCGGCTCAGGTCAGGTCATGATGTTCGTGTAACCCTCCAACAAGACTAATGTCATTCTCTGTTCTGCAACCTTTTTTCTTTTTCTTTTTCTTTTTTTTTGGCCTTGCCAGCTGCATGTGAAGTTCTAGGGTGAGGGATTGAACCCGTGCCACAGTAGCAACCCTGGCTACGGCAGTGGCAATGCCACACCCTTAATCGGCGGAGCCACCAGGGAATTCCTGCAACTTTTTATCTCTGTGTGAATGGAAATATGTTATATCCTTAAAGGTCATAGCCTTAAGAATGGGCTATCTTACTTTCTTAATTTGTAGCAAAAACAATAGAGTTACACAAAGGTTAAAGCAGAGGAAACAGATCTAATATAGAGTCAGATTTGTTCTTTCCTATTACACAAGTACATGTCAATACAAAAGCACACACACACACACAAGGGGAGTTCCCTCACGGCTCAGTGGGTTAAGGATTCGGTGTTGTCACTGCAGCAGCTGGAATTCAGTCCCTTGCCTGGGAACTTTTGTATGCTGTGAATGAGGCTAAAAAAAAAAAAGCCCAGACATATACATATTAGATGGGTTCACTGAGAATTAATTGGATAGCTTTTGTTTTATAATCTAAAATAATGCTATTCCTATTAGTTTGATATTTTCTTTTTCAGTTTATAGCAATTGTGTCTACAATTTAGTTGCTCAAATTCTAACACCTTATTTCTACTTCTTTATGTACATATTCATGCACACCTTAATTTTACATATCATATTTGATGATATCTGCTTAGTGCGGTCTTTTCTTTTCTTTTTCTCTTGCCCTCAGTTTTCCTATCCCACAATTTTTCAGGACCCCATATTAGTAGACTCACACTGTTATCTTTATTTTTCTCTGCTTCTATCATCATAAACACCTGTAATTTTGTTGGTCCATGCTGATTTTACAAATTGGATTGTTTTATACAGAGTTCTCTGCATCCTTTATTTTCCCGTTCTATAATAGTTTCTCAACCATGATATCTCTAGTTCATTGTTTTCAATTAAAAAAATATAGCTTGGTGAAGTGATACCAATTATTTTACCAGATTTTCCCCTACAGCTCTTTGTTTCCAGCTTGCATTTGTTTGTTTGTGTTTTTGCTTTTTCCTTTACTAACCCTTTTTCTGTACATGTGCTTGTAAATAGAAGTTTCCATGTTGATGCTTTAATTTTTAAGGAATACCAGTCATGGCAGTAGACTGCTAGGTTGGAAACCATGTGTATTTTTTAATTTTAATAGATTAATTTAATTGCTAAATTCATTGGTGGTTACCTGGTTATTTCCAGAAACATAGTGTTAATTCACTTCACTGCTAGCCACACATAAGTATTACAGTCTTTTAAATTTTTGCCAGTGGTATTTCAGCATTACTTTATTTGTGCATATATGTGCGATTTTTAAAAAAAAATTTATTGAAGTATAGTTGATTTACAATATTACATTGGTTTCAGGCGTACAACACAGTGATTCAATTTTTATAGATTAATTATACTTTATTTAAACTTATTAGAAAATATTGACTTTATTCCCTGTGCTGTACAATACAATATATCCTTGTAGCTTATTTTCATTGTTACTCTAATTTATGTTCTCCTAATTAACAGTGGGTTTGAGTACCTTTTCATAATTTTTTAACTATATTGAATCACTCATCTATAAGTTGCCAATATTTTTTACTGGGTTAGTTGTCTTTTTCCTAGCTTGCCTCTTAAGTGATACACCTACAAGGTGAACAGAAGACTGATGGAATTCACAGCTGAGGTCCAGGATAACTGGGAGGTGACTAGAGGTAATAATACTGTATTGTACATTTGAAAGTGGCTAAGAAAGTAGATCTTAAAAGTGCTCTTCACAGGGGTTCCCTTGTGGGACAGCAGGTTAAGGACCCAGCATTGTCACTGCAGTAGACATGCCGCAGGCACAGCCAAAAAAAAAAAAAAAGTTCTCATCACACACACAAAAAAAGTAACTGTGTGGTGATGGTGATGGATGTTAACTAAACTTCTTGTGGTGTATATATTTTGATCTATACGTATATCAAATCATGATGTTGTATACCTGAAACTAATATTAATATGTCATTTACACCTCTGTTTTTTAATAAAAGAATAACTGAGAAGACATGTGCAAAGACAAGAGTTAGAAGATGGGAACTGCAGTTAATTTTGCCAAAAAAGCTAGTGATAACTGCAAGGGCGCTCTACTTTGCATGCCGACCTGAGGATGGACATCAGGACACTCTCTCCTTTCGTGGCCCTGGATCAAGGAGACTCTCCCAAGAGTTCAAGGGCTAAGTTGGCCTAAACTGTGGAGGAGCAGTTTGGTGGAGGGAAAGGGAGCAGAAGACAAAGAGGGAAGAAGAAGGAAAGTAGCAAGTGGAGAATGCCACTCTGTACATACACTCCCATTTATTCTGTGCATTGAACCTGGGAGATAAGTTCTCATCTCTATAGAGTCTTGGAGATACCAGGTAACTTGGTCCTGCATCATTCAGCTAATGAGGGATGTACCACCCAGGTCTGTCTCACTCCCACATCTATATGCTTTTTCCCGGCCACGGTGCAAATGCCAGTGGGGACATGAGCAATGCGCCGTGGGCTGCACAGTCAGGTACGTGCACAGTTCCATGATCACCATCCTGGGGAGCTTTGCTTGTGCCTTTGGGTTCTATTCCCCTAACACCTCCATTCCCACAATCAACACCACCTTCATGCCAGGCAGCCTGAATCTGGCAATTCGGCTTCACATAGTGTTTGTGATCTTCGATACTTACTCAGACTCTCTTAGTGTTACGCTAAGTGAGATAAGGCAGACAGAGAAAGACAAAGACCATATCATTTCACTTAGGTGTAGAATCTCAAGAAGGTGAACACATAAAAACAGAGAATGATAGTTACGGGGGTTGGGGGTACAGGAATCCAGGAGATGCTATTTAAGGGTACAAACTAGCATTTAGTAGTAGATAAATCAGTCCTGGAAATCTAATACACAGCAGGGTGATTATAGACAGCAATGTTTTATTATAAACTTCAAAGTTGCTAAGAGACTAGATATTAACTGTTCTCAGCACTAAAGAAACTGATGTGATAGAAGTTTTACAATGGTCGTGACATCACAATACATAAATGTATCATATCATCACACTGTACACCTTAAACTTACATAATATTATATTTTAATTATATCTCAGCTTTAAAAAAGATTCTCTTCTGGGCCAGTCTTCTTTAGAGTGGGTCATTTTAAAATCAAGATAAATTAAAAACAAATATTCATGGAGTTCCTGTTGTGACTCAGTGGTAACGAACCCGACTACTATCCATGAGGATGCAGGTTCGATCCCTGGCCTCACTCAGTGGGTTAAGGATCCAGCATTGCCGTGAGCTGTGGTGTAGGCTGCAGGTGTGGCATGGATCTAGTGTTGCTATGGCTGTGGTATAGGCTAGAGCTGCAGCTCTAATTCAACTCCTAGCCTGGGAACCTCCATGTACTGAGCGTACAGCCCTAAAAAGACAAAAAAAAAAAAAATTCATATTGTCACAGACTGAATATCTCAGCTTCTGAAAGCTGAATTTATCATTCACCAATTACCATTACACAATATATGTGCTTGTAATGAAAGACGGTTACATGAAAGGACCAGTGTTAGGCATCTATCCAAAGGAATGTCCTTGGAGTGACAGCTTCAGATACCAACTTAGATATAACCCATCTATTAAGTCCATCTATTAAGAGGACTTCAAAGGAAGACTGGGAGAGGTTGGGGCGGGGGTAGTGATTATTATTTTCTCCATTTGCTGCTTAACAGTTACTCCACTAATAAGTCCAATTGGTCTTGACTTCTTTTTAACTAATACAGACTTTTCCCATCATGGAAATCCACAAATACCTCATTCTAAATAAAACCCAATCACTCAAGATTAATTCTCCATCTAGACCTTGAGAAAATAATCTCAATATATGAAGCATCCTTGGATTTTACCATGAAGGAATTGATGGTGCAAAATAGAAAAGATTACTCATAATGTGAAGTTATATCAGCACTGTATTAGAGAAGACACAAAACAGCCTGTCCAGCTGCCTTAAAGCTTCTAAGGGGCAGACACCCAGTTGAAACATTTGCTTTGACTTCTCATTTGATTGTCAAGCCTTATTACATAAGGGTGATTTGTGTTCCACACTAATTAGCTAAGAGGTTTGGACATTAATCCACCCTCAATAAGCAGCACTCTGCAGTAAAATGGTTTTTGAAAAGGCAGTTCTGGCTCTAATGGTATGGGACCTATCAGGTGAGGAGAGGTGCACCTGAATGCCAGCTGAAGGCATCCAGACTTCCCCCTGTTACACAGGGAGCCCTTCCTCCTGTTTCCCTGTTGCCTTGTGGGCACCTCACTCAAGGGCAGAGTGAGATGAAGAAAGAGGGGAAATACCACATGAAGAACTTTAGTAAAAAGGAAGATGAACATATCTGATTAGAGACTAGTATCCAGAACATATAAAGAACACTGACAACTCAATAAGGAATAGACAAATAACAGTTAAAATAGAGGCAATTCAGGGAGTTCCCGCTGTGGTGTAATGGAAACGAATCTGACAAGTATCCACTGAGGACGTGTGTTTGATCCCTGGCCTCGCTCAGTAGGTCAAGGATCCAGCATTGCCACAAGCTGTGGATTAGGTCACAGATGTGGTTCAGATCTGGGTGTTGCTGTGGCTGTGGTGTAGGCTGGCAACTGCAGCTCCAATACAACCCCTAGCCTGGGAACTTCCATATGCAGCAAGGATGGACCTAAAAAGCAAAGAAAAAAGAGGGGGAGGAATTCACATTTTTCCAGGAAAGATATGCAAATGACCAATAAGCACATGAAAAAAAGATGGACTTATTAGTCTTTAGGGAAATGCCAATCAAAACCGTAATTAGAGATCGCATTATGACTACCAGTATAGTTAGAATCAAAAAATTGGATAACAGCAAATGTTGAAGAAGATGTGGAGGAACTGGAACCCTCATATGCTGATGGTGAGAATATAAAACGGTATTTTAGAAAACACTCTGGCAGTTCCCTTAAAATTTAAACAGAGAGTTACCATATAACCCTGCAATTTCACTCCCAGGTACATAGCCCAAAGAAAAAGACATACAATCGCACAAAAACACGTACATGAATGTTTACATCAACATTCTATAGCTATAGAACTGTCTCGATAGCTACTCAAAACACAGGAAGCAACTCAAATATCTATCAACTGATAAATAAAATGAGATATATCCATACAATGGAATATCATTCAGTCCAGAAAGGAATAAAGTGCTAATACACACACGACAGCATAGATGAGCCCTGAAAACATGCCGCGTGAAAGGAGGCAGTCACAAAAGGGCATATATTGTATTATTTCATTCATATGAAATGTTCAGAATGGGACCATCTATAGAGACAAAACAGACAGTAGATTGGGGGTTACTGAGGGCTGAGTGAGGGCAGGTGAAGGGAGAGGAGGGCTGAGGTGGTGAAAGACAAAAGCTATGAAATTTCTTTTTGAGGTGATGAAAATGCTCTAAAATTGTGCTAATTGTTACACACACTTGTGAATATGCTGAAAAACCCACAGAATCCTTCACTTCAAATGAGTGAACTGTATGATATATGAACTATATCTCAACAAAGCTATTTTTTTTAAGGAAATACAAAGGAAGCTGTGAGTGTGATAAGAAACACTGGCTGGATGCCACAAGTAGAAGCGAATGGCAGGAAGACACGGGAAGAACAAGAAGGGCTGCGGAGAACCCACGGTCCCATCCGATGGCAAGTTAGTAAGTCAGACGAGCAGCCTACGGTTCACGCAGCTGGCATGACGGCATCAGGGCCCCTTCACTCAGTCATTCAACACATATTTAGTGAGCACCTTCCATGTGCCAAGTTACATTCTAAGAAAATGGAATAGAACTGTGAGCAAATACTTTTTTAAAAAGAGAGAGTGAGAGAGACGGTTAAGGATGTTTACGGCAGCATTGTTGTAGTCTCAAAAACTGGAAACAACCCTTCTGTCCATAAGGAAATGGTTAAATAACCATGATGGAATTTTGTGCATCTGTGCATTTATTTTAAATTATTTGGAGGGAGTTCCCATTGTGGCTCAGTGGAAACAAACCCGACTAGTATCCATGAGGATATGGGTTCGATCCCTGGCCCCGCTCAGTGGGTTAAGGATTTAGAGTTGCCGCAAGGTGCAGAATAGGTCGCCGACGTGGCTCGGATCTGGAATTGCTGTGGCCGTGGTGTAGACCGGCAGCTGCAGCTCCAATTCTACCCCTAGCCTGGGAATTTCCATATGCCACCGGTACGGCCCTAAAAAGCAAAAAAAAAAAAAAAAATTATTTTGAAATCTATATCAATGTACATGCTATTATGTTGAACCATATGAAATTACCAATCTTATGGGTCAAAATGGTCAAATATTGGGAACACCATATATTGTTACATTAAAAAATACATGGCATGTAGCCTCATCAATTGTAATAAGGGTGCCACAGGGGATGTTGACGGCAGGGGAGTCTGCGCTGTGTGGATTTATGGCAAATCTATGTACCTTCTAATCAATTTTGTTGTGAACCGAAAACTGTGCTAAAAAATGAAGTCTATTAATTTTTTTTAAGTGCACACTACTGTGTTTAACAATGTATGTATCTACCTTTGTATGTTTTCACTGGCATATGGAGAAATGTGAAAGATAAGTATTTGGCTGTTACCACTGTGTAGGCTAGGAGGGAGAGAAACGGTGTGTGTTTTTGGGGGGTGTGCATGCGCTTGCATGTGCATGTGTGTTGAGGAAGTATTAACTGTGGTTTACATATCGTCACGTCAGTTCATTTGTGACAACAGTTATGTATTACTTTCATAATTAATGAGCACAATGGAAAATTACCAATAAGAATGAAGTGGCTTAGGGAACCCAATCCATGACCCAGCTTCACGGTCCTTTATCTTCCAGTTTAGTTTTATGGGCATGCCGTCTAGACGTGAACACCCACCATAGGCTAAGGAAGCTTCATAGAAATGGGAATTAGCTGTGGATCTGGAACTGTCTTGACAGCTACTCAAAACACACGCAAAATAGTTTTGTAACACTTGTGATAAGACTACAGTACAAAGATTGATCGCTTGACGTCACTAAATCATGTGCCCTTTGTGTGAGCTTCTGAGGGGAAAGAACTCCAGAGGAATTTTACGTGCAACATGAAATATGACATAGGAAATCAGCAGAGATAAGACTTCAGTACACTCCCACGTGCCTTGATGGATTCCTCCTACTAACTCTCACACCAACTGTCAAACATTCGCTTCAAGCCTGGAATAGACTTAGAACAAAGCCTTTTTTTTTTTTTTTTTAATGAATTGCACTTTGTATCATGTTCCTCCTGGGCACCCAAGAACTTTGGCAGCATCACAACTTGAGAGGCATGGCAGGATCATGGTGACAGGCACAATCTCTGAACACAGGATGCCCAGGTTCAAACCTCAGCTCTGCTGCTCACTGACGTGGACAACTCCCTCCTCCTTCGCACGCGTCCAGTTTTCCCTTATCTCTACCTTCTTTAACGTAGCGATGACAATGAAAAGCTCCTCTAGGAACTGTTATGAGGATTAAATGTGCCAGTAAGGTAAAGCATTTAAAACTGTGCCTGGTGTTAAGCCTTGGATTAATGTTTGGGGGCACTAAAAACTTCTCACAAGAGGGAACCCTCCCTCCTACACTGTGGGCGGGAATGTAAATTGGTGCAGCCACAATGGAGAACAATATGGAGGTTCCTTAAAAAACTAGAAATAGAGTGGTCATGTAATTTAGCAATCCCACTCCTGGGCATATAGCCAGACAAAATTCTAATTCGAAAAGATACATGCACCCTGGTGTTCAGAGTAGCACTATTTATAATAACCAGGACATGGAAGCAGCCTAAATGTCTACTGACAGATGAATGGATAAAGAAGATGTGATATAGGGAGTTCCCGTCGTGGCTCAGTGGTTAACGAATCCGACTAGGAACCATGAGGTTGCGGGTTCGATCCCTGGCCTCGCTCAGTGGGTTAAGGATCCGGCGTTGCCGTGAGCTGTGGTGTAGGTCGCAGACACAGCTCGGATCCCGCGTTGCTGTGGCTGTGATGTAGGCCAGCAGCTACAGCTCCTGTTAGACCCCTAGCCTGAGAACCTCCATATGCCGCAGGTGTGGCTCTAGATAAAGGTAAAAAGACCAAAGAAAAAAAAGATGTGATATATATATATATATATATATATATATATATATATATGTGAATATTACTCATCCATAAAAAAGAACGAACAAATAACATTCGCAGCTACATGGATGTGCATAGAGATTATCATACTAAGTGAAATCAGATAAGGACAAATATATGATATTGCTCATAAGTGGAATGTGAAACAAAGCTACAAGTGAACTTATTTACAAAACAGAAACAGACTCACAGACATAGAAAATAAGCTTATGGTTATCAAAAGGGAAGGGAGGAGGGATAAACTAGGAGTTTGGGATTAGTAGATACAAACAATTATATATAAAATAGATGAAAAACAAGGACTTACTGTAATAACACAGGGAACTATGTTCAACAGCTTGTAATAAACTATAACGGAAACGAATCTCAAAAAGAATATATATATATATGTACATAAAACAGAATCACTTTGCTATATACCAGAAACTAACACAAATATAAAATCAACTATGCTTCAATAAAATGAAACAAAACAAAAAAACTTCACACACCTTTGGCACGTTTTTCAAAAAGGATATTATGTGTTATTTTCTCTCAGTCACACACACACACACACACACACGTACTGACTGACTTCTGCCTGCTGGGCACTGTGCTAGGTACTCAGAAGAATGAATGAATAAATGAGTATATGAAGCTCACAGTTTCTGTGCTCAGTGGTCCATTGCACATTTCAAAGCATGCCCCTATATTATAAATCACTGCGTTGGAGTTCCCATCGTGGCTCAGCAGTTAATGAATCTGACCAGCATCCATGAGGACATGCGTCCAATCCCTGGCCTTGCTCAGTGGGTTGGGGATCCGGCATTGCCGTGGTATAGGCTGCAGGCGTGGCTCAGATCCTGCCTTGCTGTGACTGGTGTAGGCCGGCAGCTACAGCTCCAAGTCGACTCCTGGTCTGGGAACCTCCATGTGCTGCAGTTGCAACCCTAAAAAGCAAAAAGCAAAAAAAAAAAAAAAAAAAAATTCTCTATTTTTTTCAAAGCAGAGGACAGGGCAGAAACTGTAATGGTTATATAATTAGTGGTAAAATAATACACAGGTTTGAAGTGCAACAGCATAAACCAGATCCTCAGCAGGGAACGCCACTAATATCAGTGTGACCACAGGGCTTGACACCCCAACTTGGCATTCGTGGTGTGACTATAAATTCCTGAGGCTAAATCCACCAGCTGGAGCAGAAATTTGACCTGGTTGCTTTAGGAGTTTGTTGAGTGACATTGATACTTGGCCAAGTTTAGAGTACTGTGTCTGCAGGTAACCATGCAAAGTCACACTGGCCCACCTGCACGGGCCTGAGAGAAACGGAGACCCGAAAAAAGGGGTCTTACCAAAAAAATGCCAACCACCGGCCCCTCTTTTTACATCTTTTCCCCCTGGGTTTCATGAGGCATGAGGAGAGCACACAATGCATCTGGTTGGCGATTTCTAAGCCTTTGGAGGTGTAAAGAAAGGAAGCGATGATTGTGGAAATGCTGGTGACCACTGAAAACCTGGGTCACCAGCAGCATTTCTGTGACTCAATGATTTCTCCAAATCAGTGAAGCTATACACATTAGCTTTCTTTTTTTTTCTTTGTCTTTTTAGGGCGGCACCCGCGGCATATGGAAATAGGAGCTGCGGGTCAAATAGGAGCTGCGGCTAGGGGTCAAATAGGAGCTGCGGCTGCTAGCCTACATCACAGCCACAGCAACGCGGGATCCAAGCTTTGTCTGCGACCTACACTGCAGCTCACAGCAACGCCCAGATTCTTAACCCACTGAGCGGGGCCCAGGGATTGAGGCCACGTCCTCATAGATACTAGTTGGGTTCATTACTGCTGAGCCACAACGGGAACTCCCACGTTAGCTTTCGAAGCTATCGTTTCATGAGACCAGACAGCAACGCAGCAGGTCCCATTTGATACTCACTGGGGTCCTTGTACCCTTCCATCCGTAGAAATTGCTACCAGATGAAGAATTCTGGCAAGGCTTTATTGAGACTAATGCTGCAGTAGGGGGGTGAGCCGGTCCCTTAAATAGTGTGTGGGTGGGGTAGATCAGTGGGTCCGACGAAAGGCGTGGCTCAGGTGGTCTGCCCACCCCCGTGGTGGTGCTGTGTGCAGAGGTCATGCACAGTCCCCTGCTTTTGCTCCTGGTATCTCCAAAGTGGCAACTGGGTTTGGGCTTTTGTGTATCTTGTTCAGAACTGCCCCAGCTGCCCAACTGTGTGGTTATTTTTAGTCCCTCATAGTTTCTTTGTATTCTGTTGCTCCTTTGTCCAGGTGCAAGTAAGCCCTTTCGTAAAGGGTCTCAGGGCCCAGCCTGTCTCCCATGCAGGGGAATGCTGAGTGTATCCTGAAAGCACTGTCTGCCATCCCATTCACTCATTTGTTCATTCATTCTGCAGTTATAGCTCTTTCTATGTGCCTGATGGTGTGCTAAAAACTGAAATTACACAGATTTTTTTTTAATTTAGAGCAAAAAACAGGTACAAAGCTCCAAAATTTACCAAGGTTCAGTCCGAAAAGAATCAATGTTTCTAGCAAAATAAATATACAATTTGGTGTTGCTTTTATGTGGGCAACCACCAACCTGATATGTCATTATGTCAGCTGACCACAGTTCAAGTGCTAATTCCTTGGGAGCTGGTACAAAGCTTGGGAAAGCTTGGGAAGCTCGTCAGTAAGTGATCTTTCCCAGCATTGCTCGGAAGGAACACTAGTCAAAATTATGCTCAGAAACGTTATTCCTACTGAGGATAAAGAAATAACACCTACCTGGAAACAGTACTGTAACTACATACATCTTTGCATTTTTCATGATCAAAGTTCAGATTTAAGTAACATTCTTTAGCAGATACTCCTCTGAACTGGTCTTTCTTTCTTTCTTTCTTTCTTTCTCTTTCTTTCCTTCTTCCTTACTTTCTCTTTCTTTCTTTCTTCCTATGGATGCACCTGCAATTTATGAAAGTTCCCAGGCCAGGGGTCAAATCAGAACTACAGCTGGGTCCTATGCCACAGCCACAGCAGCACTGGATCTGCGCCACATTTGTGACTAACACTGCCGCTTGCAGCAATGCCGGATCCTTAACCCACCAAGCAAGGCTAGGGAATCGAACTCACATCCTCACAGAGACAACATCAGGTCCTTAACCCACTGAGCCACAGTGGGAACTCCCTGAGCTGGTCCTCATCTGCTCTCTGGGGGTTGCCCCCATGGGTACACCCACTCATCTGGAGACATCCTTGAATGCCCAGGCCTCTCTTGTGACCTCAGTGTCATATTGTCACAGGACAGCTGAAAAATCTGTATAGCAGCAGGAATCTATTGACCGGTGGGTAAACCACACATGGAGTAAAAATTCTGTGGGTCAGAATCTCAGAAGTCAGGGCAGAGCAAAACATCTTGTTGCTTGGCTGCTGGTGTAGCTTCTTAAGTCACAGAATCCTTTCTTTAGGGCCTTTCCACCTGTTCACTCACCTTGCCCTCCAAAAGATTAATACATCAACAACCAAGCAATTAAATAAAGGCAGCAAGTTTTTAAAAACTACTCAAAACGTTCAAATTAGAATGACATGTGTTTGAAGACTCAAAGAATCCAGATATAATACTCGAGCTGCCCGAGAAAGATAAAAATTGAGGGGCGTGGGACATGGAAGGAAAAGTAGTTACGAAGGTTAAAAGCCTTCGTGGAGGGAAGAGGTGATGCGAAGGTCCCTTTTTCAATGCAGGGTAACTGCATTTGTGCAGTTGCACTGCAGAAATAACCGATAATGCAAAAGAGGCCCTAATTCTGCCATTTGCAAAGAGGAGTTCTCCGAGGGGTATCTGGTAGCCGAGTTATCTCTGAGGATTATCTGTCCCAAGTTCCCGCCCTGTTGAGACCGCGCTGGGCATTATCAGCATCCTCTAGGTATTTCATCAAGAACCCGTTCCGATCTGCCTAGCCTAAGAAGCCGGGTGTGATTAGGAGACGCAGGAAGAGGAAGACACTCTGTGGCTCCTCCGAGTTTCCCACTGATTATAACTCAGAACTAAGGAAACTTCAGGCTTGATGCTCTCCATTCCATCGGAGACGTGGCTGAGCTGACAGGGTGCTTTTCAAGCCTTTGAACAAAAGAATCCATTTTTTTCCAACTGCTTACTGAACAATCTCTCTGACCCCTGATGGAAGAGAAGACGCTTTTGCTGCCCTACCGCCCTGAGGGCTCCCGATCAGTAGGTTTAGGTCTGCTTGTAAATCTCGGTCCGTCTAGTAGGACCCTAGGATGGCCCTGCACCGCGCCATCTTGCCCCAGACTCCTGTGGGCATGGAAGGAAGGGAGCTGTTGATGGAGACACACAGGGTGCTCCACCGACTTACAGGTATGTGGTCGGCGCCAAGGAAATGATGAGTGGGTCTCAGTGGTTTTATTCCTCTTATTCCTCTTTTGCATAAGGATTGGAACCAAGTACTTCCAAAGGAGTATTACCACTTTTAGGAAAAAGAGGCGCTCAATTGAGAACCATCCTAACCCCAACTTCTGCTCCCCTGAGATTTTTAAGAAGCTTGAATTTAACTATATTAACATGCTCCTTTCCAGGAAAGGATGCCATTTGCAGCAACATGGATGGAACTAGAGATGATCATACGAAGTGAAGGCAGCTAGAAAGAGAAATCTAAATACCATATGATATCCCTTATGTGTGGAATCTAAAATATGACACAAATGAATTTATTTACGAAACAGAAACAGACTCATAGACATAGACAACAGACTTGTGGTTCCTAAGGGAAGAAGGGTTAGGAAAGGGATGGATCAGGAATCTGGGATTAACTGATGTAAACCATTGTATACAGAATGGATAAACAGCAAGGTCCTACCACGTAGCCCAGGGAACTGTATTCAATATCTTGTAGTAAACCGTGATGGAAAAGAATATGAAAAAGAATATATATATAAAACTAAATCGCTTTGCTGTACACCAGAAACAAACACAACATTGTAAATCAATAAATTTCAGTAAAATAAGCTAAAATGTTTTTAAAGAATTAATGTCCTCTTTCCAACCTCTAAATGTATTTATCTTTCTAGGCAAAAAAATCTAAACGAGCTAATGTTAGCGTCATTCAGTCACTCTGCGATCACTTGCTCTAATTTTGTGTCCAAGTCAATGTTTGGTCATAGACTATACCTTCAGCCTTGAAATCCAAGCGATGGCTTGCTTATTATCTAACTTAAGGAAAACATCAAGACAGTAGTAAAGAGGGGTTCCCGTCGTGGCTCAGCCGTTAGCAAACCCGACTAGCATCCATGAGGACTCAGGTTCGATCCCCGGCCTCACTCAGTGGGTTAAGGATCCGGCGTTGCCGTGAGCTGTGGTGTGGGTCGCAGATGCAGCTTGGATCTGGCATTGCTGTGGCTGTGGTGTGGGTTGCAGAGGCGGCTCGGATCCTGCGTTGCTGTGGCTGTGGTGTAGGCCGGTGGCTGCAGCTCCTATTCAGTCCCTAGCCTGGGAACCTCCATAGGCTGCAGGTGCGGCCCTAAAAAAAGGAAAAAAAGAAAAAAGACAGTAGTAAAGAGAAAGCAAGCTCTGTGGTCCTCAGCTTTGGGGCTGGCAAAACCTCACTGTACCAAGTCAGGCTGCTCTTCTGCTTCGTCTCCCTCCTGAGAGTTAAACAAGTGGTTTGCAGAGGGAGAGCCTAGGAACAACACTCGCCCAGGCTTTGAATCTCTTTCCTCCGGTTCCGATAGCATCTATTCCTGCAGCACACACAGAAACTACTCAGCGGCTGGGTGGCTTCATTTTTCTCGCAGGCAGATGGCTACTTAGGAACGTATTGGCCGCCACCTTGTGGAACCAAAACAAACATACTGTAATAGCCTGTTGGCGACTAAAGGCTCCTGCGTTGTCACTGCAATGGCACAGGTTCAATCCCTGGCCCGGGAACTTCCACGTGCCATGGCGGAAAGAGGGAGGAAGTTCTATTTGATTTTTTTGTCACTTTCAACATTTTTTTTTCTCATTGTTGATCACTTTTTCTTCTCTGGGAAGGGGCTTCGGTGCTGCTCTTCTTACAGAAGCATCTCCCACCTGGCAGGGAAAAGAAACAAGCCTGCTTGCTTCGTGGATGCTCATTCTTGGTCAAAATGGAGCTATGACGTTCAGACCGCAAAAACTGCCATTCCTTGGAAAGCTCCTGAGCCTCACCGACAGTGCCAGGAATTGAAGCATAATCCCAGATGATTATATTTACAAGAAAGGGCCTGCCCGTAATCCCTCCAAAAAAATTATGCTATCTGCCGACGCTGTGTATAGAGGTGCACACACATTGGCTTAGCCGTGTTTGGATTCCGATCTTGGACTAGAAAATTAGCCTGACCTAACAGAAGTGTTTAAAATCGCCTGCCCTACAATATATCACATCACTTGCCTTCGGTGCGAGGCTGGTCTGGTTTATTTTCCACTGCATTTTCCTGTTGCAAAGACATTTCTATAGCTGTATATATCTCTGTAGATGTGGCTCTAAGAGAAGGGCTTAGAAGAAAGACTATACCCATGTTTGGATAAACATTATCTATCTGCTTTACTTCAGAGCGAACTATCCCATCATGGGAAAGTTTAAGTCTGTTAAACATACACTAAAGTTTTTAGAGACTTTGATTATAAGCAATGTCTCTGCTTAAAAAAAAAAAAATACAAAACTTTTTCACTTGGAAGAAGCGGGTTTGGGACAGCTCTTCTCGGAAGCCACTATTTTTAATATCTATTATCTACTTAAGCGAATCTATCATCTCTTTAATGTTTAATATGTATTTCACTATTTTTTTTTTGCTTTTTTATTACTATTATTAAAGTAGTGTTGATTGACAATGTTTTGTCAGGTTCTGTTGTACAACAAAGTGACCCAATCACACACATTTCCTGGTGGTGTACGGTAGGAGCCCGTTGCCCATCCATTCTAGATATAACAGCTTGCATCCCCAAAACCCCCAAAATGCCCATTCACCCCTCTCCCTTCCCTTTCCCCTTGGGAACCCCAAGCTGCTCTTCTTAGCTGTGATCTGGCTTTCTGGTTTTTTTTTTTTTTTAGATAGGATCAACTGCTCCATATTTTAGATTCCACATTTAAGTGCTATCCTATGGTATTTGTCTTTTTCTTTCTGGCTTCCTTGACTTAATATGAGAATCTCTAGCTCCATCCATGTTGCTGCAAATGGCATTATTTCGTCTGTTTCATGGCTGAGTTATATTTCATTGCATATATGTTCCACATCTTCTTAATCCATTCATCTAGTTTTTTACTATTTTTTTTTTTTTTTTTTTTTTTTTTTTTTTTTTTTTTTTTTTTTTTTTTTTTTTTTTTTTTT
>PVHT021183661.1:3066031-3089043 GCA_004024745.2 Catagonus wagneri
TTCAATACCAAACGGTAAAAGCTTTAGTCTGAGCTCCAGTTGGCCACATGTAAGGGAATGAAAGCAAGATGCTGGTTTGCAACCCTGCATGAATGTGTTCAGATCTTGGCACTAGCAAATTTATGTTCAGTTTTTGTAACCCCTTTTATAAAATATACCCTCCAGTTGACCCAGAGTGTAAGGATGTCTGTAACAAAACTACCACCAAGAGGAAGGCCTAAGGATTTCAGACCTAAACAGTTATTGTTCTGTTGGTTTTCTTAATCTATTGCTTATCCTGTGTAGTGTCCTCTCTTTGTAACAGGCATCATATTAAATGCTTTCTATTGTCATTGTCTTTATTATACACAACAACCCCTATGAAGCATAAGATGCAATTGTCCCCATGTTAAGGAGGGGGAAAATGAGGCTTAGAGAGGTTAAGCAAACTGCCAGGGTAGCTAGTTAGCCCCTTAGCTGGGATTAATAGACAGGTTTGTTTATTTTCCAAGCCTGGGTATGTATTTAATCATATCACTCCGACTCCTTCCCAGAAACTACAGTCATCTGATGTGGGGCATCATGGATACTCTTTGACCTTTTATAAATATTTCTCATTTGGAAATGGTGACTCTTAGGGTCACTTTCACACAAAGGGAGCATCAGGAAGTCAGAATTATGAAACTGCAGACCTGGAAAGGGCCTGAAAGCTGAGCAATGATGTGGAAGACTCCATCACGGACCACCAAGAGGAGGACAGCTCAGTGACGACAACTCAGCGTAACATCTCAACAACTCAGTGGGACCATCACAACAGCCAACGGGTCTGTGACGCCCAAATGAGGATTACCTTCCAAAGCGAACAAACACTTCAGCGTATCAGTTTTCAAGTGTTTTTTTTTCTTTTTTTTAACCAACCACTTTACTGAATCATCACACCCTGTATATGCACTGTAATCAATAAACCCAAACATCAGTTAAGGGCAACACTGCATTACTAACTGTATCATAACAGAAGAAAACATTCTTCATTTGAAAAAATTTTCCCATTTTCATCATATATATTTTTTCAATGAATAGAATATTAAATCTTTAACTGTGCACGTATATGTTTACATATGTTTATTTTATTATATATATGTATATATATATATATGTATATACATATATATACACACACACACACACATATATATGTTTTTTAGGCCCACACCTGTTGCAAATGGAAGATCCCAGGCTAGGGGTTGAGTCAGAGCTGCAGCTGCTGGCCTACTCCACAGCCACAGCAACACTGGATCCAGGCTGCATCTGCGACCTATGTTGAAGCATGTGGCAACACTGGATCCTTAACCCACTGAGGGAGGCCAGGGACCGAACCCACATACTCATGATACTAGTCAGGTCCTTAACCTGCTAAGCCACAATGGGAACTCCTTATTTTATGCATACTTTATCTGGTAGATTTGTGTGTATGTGTGTGTATACGTTTTTACTGCTCAAGTCAGTTTTAAAAATCACTAGCCAGTTCTCTGTGTTTATGACAAAGGGTATTACCTCTCAACAATAGAAATTATTAAGTTATTTGAAAGATTTTCAATTTTAAATAAATGCTGATATTTTCTCCCTCTTTTAAAACAATTCTTTGCTTTGAATTCATTCTTAATTCATTCATATTATTCTTACCCAAGTAATTTTTATAAAAACAGAGTTCCATTGTGGCTCAGTGATTAACCAATCCAACTAGGAACCATGAGGTTGTGGTTTTGATCCCTGGCCTTGCTCAGTGGGTTAAGGCTCCATCATTGCCGTGAGCTGTGGGGTAAGTTGCAGACGCGACTCAGATCCCACATTGCTGTGTCTGTGGTGTAGGCTGTCAGCTGCAGCTCTGATTAGACCACTAGCCTGGGAATCTCCACATGCTGCGGGTGCAGCCCTAAAAAGCAAAACAAAAAACAAAAACAAAACAAAACAAACAAGCAAACAAAAAAACAGAATTCACTTAATACTTGTGGTCAAATCTCATAACCATTGTTTCATGAAGTCCCCACCAAGAATTGAAAAATTACTTAGTATATAAACAAACAAATAAGTACAGTCAGATTCTTTGTTTTTATGCATTCAAAGTAATTTTTAGGAAGAAATAATGATACTAAACATAAGTTTAAACAGATATCTTAATTTCATAGAATAAGCAGTCATATAATGTAAAACTATCTGAATATTTGTCATTTTTCACTTTCTCAAATTTCTCTCTGGAAGCTTTCTAGATTTAAGAAATTAGGAGTTCCTGTCTTGGCTCAGGGAAAATGAATCTGACTAGTATCCATGAGGAGACAGGTTTGATCCCTAGCCTTGCTCAGTGGGTTAAGGATCTGGTGTTGCCGTGAGCTGTGGTGTAAGTCACAGACACGGCTTGTATCTAGCGTTGGTGTGGCTGTGGCGTAGGTCAACAACTGTAGCTTCACTTCAACCCCTAGCCTGGGAACTTCCATATACTGCAGGTGCGGCCCTAAAAAGACAAGGAAGAAAAATTAGTTAAAGTGTTTAAAGCATGGTATTTTTCTCTTTTCTTGTAAACTGTATTCAGATATAACATACATAATTTTCAAACTATGCAACTGACAGAGGGCTTAATCTCTAAATTATACAAACAACTTATACAACTCAACAGCAAAAAAGCCAACAACCCAGTTGAAAAATGGCAACAGACCTAAATAGCCATCTCTCCAAAGACGATATATAGATGGCCAACATGCACATGAAAAAATGTTCAACATCACTAATTATTACATAAATGTAAATCAAAACTCCTATGAGGTACTACCTCACACCTGTCAGAATGGCCATCATTAACAAGTCAACAAATAACAAATGCTGGAAAGGGTGTGGAGAAAAGGGTACCCCTTCTACACTGCTGGTGGGAATGGAAACTGGTACAACCATTATGAAAAACAGTATGGAGGTACCTCAGAAAACTAAATATATAGAGCTACCATATGATCCAGCAATCCTGCTCTTGGGCATATATCCAGATAAAACTTTCCTTGAAAAAGACACAGGCACCTCCATGTTCACTGGAGCGCTATTCACAATAGCCAAGACATGGAAATAACCTAAATGTCCATCAACAACTGAATGGATTAAGAAGATGTGGAATATATCCACAGTGGTATACTACTTAGCTGTAAAAGAAGAACAAAATAATGCCATTTGCAGCAACATGGATGGAACTAGAGACTCTCATACTAAGTGAAGTTAAGTCAGAAAGAGAAAGACAATTACCATGTGATATCGCTTATATCTGGAATCGAATATAGAGCACAGATGAGCCTTTCCACAGAGAAGAAACTCATGGACTTGGAGAACAGACTTGTGGTTGCCAAGGGGAGGGGGAGGGAGTGGGATGGACTGGGAGTCTGGGGTTTATAGATGCAAACTACTGCATTTGGAGAGGATAAGCAATGAGATCCTGCTGCATAGCACAGGGAACTATATTCAATCACTTGTGATGGAACGCATGGAGGATAATGTGAGATAAAAAAGAATGTATGTATGTGTGACTGGGTCACTTTGCTGTACAGTAGAAAATTGACAGACACTGTTAACCAACTATGATGGAAAATATAAAAATCATTACTAAAAAAAGAGATACATAAAGAAAAGTTGAGAGCACATAAGTATAACACCTCAATGAATTTTCATAAAATGAAGACATGCGTGTAACTAGCACCCAGATCATCCAACAGAACATGACCAGCACCCCAGGGCTGCATCCTACCTCCCATTCATAACCTTCTGAGTGTTACCAGTAGGCTGACCTAACCCCATAGTTTTGTTTTGTCTCTCTCTAAATTTCATGTACATGGGATAATCCAGCACGCACTCTTTGTGACTGTTGTCTTCCTTCAATTCTGTGCTGCTGAAATTTATCCCCATTGTTGTATATGGTTGCAGTTTGTTATCCTTATTGCTGTATAGTCCTGTACTGTAGGGATATATTACAATTTATTTCATCATTACAGTGCTGCATGGGTCATGCATACAGCAAAACCTTATGCTTATTTATCTAAAATTCAAATTTAACAGAGCCTCCTATACTTTGCCAGGTAACCCTAATCCTTGCCAGCATTTAGCACTGTCAGTGGAAGTGTCTACTTAAAAAAAAAAAACAAAACTAAAACCACTTGCTACCCTTGTAAAATTGCATCTACAAAATAAAAGTGAACACTTAACAGCTATTTGGTTCATCTGAACAGACAGGAAACTGGTTTGTTCAAGAATACTTCCTTTTGGGAGTTCCTGTCCTGGCTCAGTGGTTAACAAACCCAACTGGTATCCATGAGGATGCGGGTTCTATCCCTGGCCCCACTCAGTGGGTCAGGGATCTAGTGTTGCCATGAGTTGTGGTGTAGGTCGTAAAATAAAATTAAAAAAAAAAAAAACCTTCCTTTTCCCCCCCAAAAAAGTCCACTTTTTATAATGAAGTATTATGTCTTTCCGCTATCTATTTATTAAATCAGCTGGAATGTGGCCAAGTCTTTACTTAATTTTTGATGTGTAAACAATTTCAGTTGTGTTAGTAGTTTGCCTACAAACACAGAAGTTGTAATTATAACAATATTTATCACTTCTATGAACTCCTTTTATTCTTCAAAGCATGTCAACAAACTACAAATTAATGAAGCTCTATAACAGCCGCCCTCCACCGCTCTAGGGAAAAAGAGAATTACCATATTGATTTTATTTTATTTTATGTTATTTTTTTTTCCATATTGATTTTAAAGCTCAGAATCCCAAAGTCAAGATACGAACTGTCTGGTCACAGAGTAATTTCAAACCTAAAACCAAAGCTCTTGATTCCATGATCCAAACACAAAGCTTACATCTAAGGGGGGCATTAATATTCCACCTAACAAAAATGATTGCCATTTTGCTTTTCCATATAAAAATGGGAAAGATAGTTGGGGGTCAGAGAATACTGAATTTTCAACCAAGTGCTTATCTTCCTTCTTAAACAGAAGCCTTGTCAGAAAGGCTTCAGCCTCAGTAAAGTTCTGATCTGTTGTTTTGATTCTAAAAATACATACTCATCAAGAACACCAGGTCCAGACAAGTGATGCCCACAGAAAGCCAGAAAAAAAAATATAAAGTCATGAAAATTTAGTAGGGTCCAGAAGAAATTTAGAATATTGAATTCCAAATGGTCATTTGCTGAGCATATTCCAAATTAAAACTATTCTGCTGTTATCTTCCAGGGTGATTACTGAACTAGTACTGAAAATCGCTGAACCAGTTCATTAAAACTGGTCTAAACTCCTCTCTTGCATTTTCCAGCCACAAAAATCTTGGCATGGAGGAACGTCATCCTAAAATGACTGTTGTTCAATCCAGATCCTAAATCTAAGTGAGACTCTGAGGTCGTGTTGGAAAGAGCTGGGGTGGCGCTGGGGAAAGTGTTTCAACCTAATTCCATATTTGTCTTCAGATAGTAACCAGTGATTTATGAAGCTTTCCTTGACAACTAATATTTTATATTTTAATGATTTTTATTTTTTCCATTATAGTTGGTTTACAGTGTTCTGTCAATTTTCTACCATACAACAAAGTGGCCCAGTCACACATGCATATACATATTCTTTTCTTGACAGCAAATATTTAAAAAAATAGAAATTGCATATTTTCCAGAGCAATTTTCACCTGAATTACCCCCATAGCTCCTTTGGAAATACCTTCATCAAATTCCTTACACTAAAGATCTTTGTCCCTTTCTCTGAACTTCATTTTCTATTAAATGAAGGGAAATGGCCATTTAAAATGTAAAAATAGAAGTATAGGAGTAATGAGACTGAGTTTTGTCCATATCCAACCTGGTCTCCACCCTCCTTTTGAAATTACATATATGGAAATACATACACACTTATGGAAATACATATATGTGCATCTATATCTATAGCTATACACACAGTCTTTCTTCTCTCTTCCCTCCGCATGAGGGGGATTGGTTCCGGAACTCCCCTCAGATAACATAATCCACTGATGCTCAAGTCTCTTATGTAAAATGGCATAATACTTGTTCATAACCTATGAACATCTTGAAATCATCTGCAGATTACCTTTTTTTTCCTTTTTTAGGTCCGCGCCCGTGGCATATGGAGGTTCCCAGGCTAGGGGTCAAATCGGAGCTATAACCACTAGCCTATGCCACAGCCACAGTAATGCCAGATCCAAGCCACATCTGCAACCTACACCACAGCTCACTCACGGCAATGCGGATCCTTAACCCACTGAGCGAGGCCAGGGATCGAACCTGCATCCTCACAGATCCTAGTCAGGTCGGTTTCTGCTGCACCAAGATGGGAACTCCTAGATTACTTTTAATACCTAAGTCCAATGTGAATTCTATGCAAATAGTTGTACATACAGTGTAAATGCTATGTAACTAGTTGCCAAGTGCAGCAAAGGCATATTTCGTTTTGGGGAACTTCCTGGAAAATTTTTTCCCACACCTTTTTGATCTGCAGTTGGTTGACTCCCTGGGCGAAAAGCATGCAGATATGGAGCACTGACTGTAAATTAATTAGGAGGGGTGGGCTTTCACCAGGATTTCTGTTTTAATAACCCACTGCAGTAATTTCTTTGAAGCATCCACTGCCAAAGCTGGTGTGACCCTCCAGGTGAATCGGCTGCTAAATAGGCGGGGGGTGGGGTGGGGTGGGGTGGGGCCTGCCATCACACACTGGCGTAAAATTCCACAGGCCATCAAAAGGCAGGAAAGGGCCACTTGAAGCAAAAGGAGAAATCAGATAACTTCTTAGACCACGCCCAGCTCCAATGCCATGATCATGACCAGGTGATTCAATCAAGGGGGATGGGAAAGCCGTAGGCCTTTCCGTAACTAAGCCTGAGGTCCATCCCAAGACCACCACCGACTCCATCGTCACTTCTTCTTCCCCAGCACCGACAGCCTCCCTGGTGTGTTTCCCTCCCCCTCCTCGCTCACTCCAAAGACAAGTTCACCTGTGGAAGACGGGATCAGGCTACTAAACACCTTGAGCAAGCAGAAGGATAACAGCAGCATCAGCCACAAGAACTGGGCAACACTGACTGCTTTCACAGCTCTGGTGCCTTCCTGGGGAGGCAAGTGGAAGTTCTAGTGTAGGAACCTCCGCCTTATATCCTTGAGGGTAAGGCTCTCTAAACCTCTGGTGGCCCTATAATTTATCATCCATGCTCAGGCAGTTCTGAACGTAAAAAGAGGTGCTACTAATCATTACACCGAGAAGGAGAGAGAAACCCCAACGCCCCCTCCCTCCTGTCTCTGACAAAGTCTGCACGATTCACTCCTGCCTTGGCTGACCAGTTGGGGTCTTTGGTTCCCAGTGGGGTTTTGCCCCGTGGTGACACCGATTACTTAGATCAACTCTTCACAAGTCAGGTCTCTCCCTAGGGAAAATCTTTCCTGGGTTTCTAAATACCGTTCATGGTTTAGTATTAAAATAGCATAGGGCAGGGAGTTCCCACTGTGACGCAGTGGAAGCGAATCTGACTAGTATCCATGAGCATGCAGGTTCGATTCCTGGCCTCACTCAGTGTGTCAGGGATCCAGCATTGCTGTGGCTGTGGCGTACATAGGCTGGCATCTGCCGCTCTGGTTCATCCCCTAGCCTGGGGACTTCCATATGCAAAAAAGGAAAAAGAAGAAATAGTATACAGCAAAGACTGAATCTTCTCGGTATTTATAACTCATCTTACAGAGTCTCAAAGACATCCTAATATTCATCACAGATGCACATTCTGCACAAATAGAAATCCTCTACTCTGTGAAGGAGAGAGGAAAAAGACAAAGTCCAATTCCTAACGGAGTATCTTTATCAGTGACAGTACAAGTGCAAATGGTTTAACAATCTGCATAATTCACCACCAAACCCAAGACAAAAGCTCACGGCTAAGAATTTCAATGCAAAATACCCCCAATTTGATTTTTACATGAAACAACATAATTACAGGATTCCTGCATCTTTGGAAAATACTAGCTCTTCCTAATTGATCTTTTTTTTTTAAATGTAGAGAATTTGCATTTTTACATCTTCCACTTTTGACTGTACAATCATTTTTAAAGGATTTAAGCCTAAGCTATTAACTCTGGCTTCAGAACATCAGTCTGAAAGATGGGAAGCAGAAATATGTTCTATGTACTGAATATCTCAACTAGATGAGAAGTAAACACACCTAGTGTAATTAATACCCACCACAGTTCACCAGTTTGTTTCCTAAGTATTACCTTACACTACAATCACCTTAAAAAATGCTGCTGTTCTATTTCTCTTTGTTATTTTCTTAAAATAAATATCACACGGATCATTTATTCCAATGTTTTGATTGAGGCGCTTGAACAAGGAATATTTTGTCCTTTGAAAAGGATAATATCAACAGCTTGCTATTAATAAACTCACTTTCTGAAGAAACTCATGGACTTGGAGAACAGACTTGTGGTGGCCAAGGGGGAGAGGGAGGGAGTGGGACGGACTGGGAGTCTGGGGTTAACTGATGCAAACTATTGCCTTTGGGATGGAGAAGCCATGAGCTCCTGCTGGCTTCATGGATCTAGGAAATGGGAACTGGGAACAGGGAATACTGGGGACTATATCTAGTCATCTGTGATGGAGCATGATGGAGGATAGTGTGAGAAAAAGAATGTGTATATGTGTGTGTGTGTGTGTGTGTGTGTGTGTGTGTGTGTGAGACTGAGTCACCTTGCTGTACAGCAGAAAACTGACAGAACACGTAAACCAACTATAATGGAAAAAATAAAAATCATTAAAAAAAATAAACTCGCTTTCTGAACTCTTCACATAAAATGGTGTTAATATTTTCACTTTTATACAGTGTGTTAAATGGATTAACGTAATCACCATTCCATAGCAAAATAGCAAAAGATTGCCCAAAGAATAAGCATGCATTTTCTCGCTTATCTCCCTCATCCTTTCTCCTTAAATTCTGCACATACCTTCCCGTAATATCTCTTCCCCAGTTGTTAGGAAAGTTCCACTTCTCCCCTACACATGATGAAAAAAAGTACTTTTCCTCTTTAACTAAAATGTACATGGTACCTTACAATTTACAAAACATTGCTTATACGAATTTGCCTATTTAAAATAGTTGTTCGTGAAGGTCAAAAAGAGTTCAGGAGTTCCTGTCGTGGCTTAGTGGTTATGAATCCAAATAGTATCCATGAAGATGTGGGTTCAATCCCTGGCCTCATACAGTGGGTTTAGGATCTGGGTGTTGCCGTGAGCTGTGGTGTAGGTCACAGATGCAGCTCAGATCCCAGGTTGCTGTGACTGTGGTGTAGTCCAGCAGCTGCAGCACCAATTCAACCCCTAGCCTGGGAACTGCCATATGCCATAGGTGTGACCCTAAAAAAAAAAAAAAAGAGTTAATATTGAGGAGTTCCCACTGTGGCATGGTGGGTTAAGGGTCCAGTGTTGCCACAGCTGAGGCACAGGTCGAAGCTGTGGTGCGCTTTCAATCCTTGGCCCAGGAACTTCCCCATGCCTCAGGGGAGGCCAAAGCAAAAGAAAGTTAATACTGACCATTTTTAATGGTTCAGTGTAAAGTATCTCAAGGATCCTTACAACCACCGGTGAGCAAGATATTATTACTGTTTCACTATTTAAGATGATTCAAAAAGGGAAAGAATTGACATAAAACCATTCAGTAAAGTGCATGCCCAATATTTAGGTCCCAAATATTCTAATTGCAAATTCTTTTTGTTCCCCACTATGATGTGTTAATTGCAATAAACTGCTCAGGGCTATCAAGGTGTCTTCTACAGAATTTCAGGGTCTAAAAAGCACAAGAACCACTGAGATTACCTTTATTTAAGTTTTGGAGAGCAAATTATGTAAACAAAAGAAAAGCAGAAGGAATATAGTAGATCCTATTGTGCTCTCGATCGTCTGGGACTATCAACCCCATTTATGGACAGAATCACGGCGTAGAACCACATGGCCTCTCAGACCATCTGCAGTGCCTTTAATTTGTGTTCCTTTTTTCAAAAATGGATTTTTTTCCCTAAGTGATAAAAGGTCAGCTCTAAAATGAAGGTTTTCTAGAATGAAGGTCAGTTCTAAAATGAAGATCACATCTTCATAGGAAAAAAAAAAAAAAAAGACAGCATCATCTAATCCATAGCCTGCATCATGCCACTGTGAGCTTCATTCAAAAGATCTTGCCTCACATGTGTCACTGGTCCAATCCACACACCAACAGTTACCAAGTGAAACCAGCATCCCTAACCTGGAGGGCAGACCTGCCAGCAATTTTAGGCTGCCTCCCAAGAATTCAGACCCACTTGTACCAACAAGCGCATAAAACCAGAGCCTTCAAGATGATAAATCTGAATCAATCTGACATCCTTTTCAAACCTTCTCCAAACTCTCAGCCCCTTCTCTATCACATCCTCCGTGACAGAAATCCAGGGCTGCCCAGAAAAAGAAAGTTCAGGTGCACCTTGTCCATTCAAATAAAAGGCATCCTTTGCTAACCTGCCATTGTGTAAAAGGCATGCTGTCTTCTGCAAAGAGATCGCTGCGCTGAAGAAATTTTAGAAGTGACTTAACCTTTCACATCTGGACAGCACATCTTGGAAACGCAATGTGAGAGAATGTTTCTGAGAAGATGGAAACATATGTACGACCCCCACATGATAAGTGAGTTAAGCACCGCAGGGAAGACCTAACTTCTCTTTGTAAACTAAATTGGTAAAATGTGTTGGGGGGGCTGAGGATGTACATATACTCATGAAACCTCGAACTTTCCGGAGCTGTTAAAGTGACAGACCCAAGAGACAGAGAGGGCTGATATGTCTGAGCACCGTGCGTTTTACTTCTAATTGTAGTTTTTAAAGATATGCTCAGCCTGATTTTTTTTTTCCAGACCTGTCTAAATTTCTCGGTTTCTAGAGGCTGGAGAGGAGTCCCATGTGTTGATGGCTGGCTAAAGGGACTCTCTCTGTGGAGGATATTTTCCTGTTTCTTATTTAAGGCACTAGTAATTAATCTCAACTGTCTTTCTTCAGACGTGGAAGAACCAGATTCTTAAACCCTCTCCTTTCCTTCCTGCCTTCTCCCTACCCTTGCAGGAGGAATGGGAAATATTTTTCCTGCCTCATAACCTTCTTGGAATTTTTAATTGTATTTTCTGATGAATCTCTCGTTAAAGCTTTGGGCCGTTTGAGATCTGAGGTGCTGGAATGGCAGGAAGCGATTCACTAAGAATCATCCCCCGAGAACAAAGCTTGGAACACAGTCGTGATTTTGTTAATAATATGAAAAAAGGCCTTCTACATAGAAATCACATTGGCATATGTTTCTAGGTTCAACGTCCATAAGGTTCCAATTTAGACTAGAAAGTTAAAAAAAAAAATCACAGCCAAAGATCCTGTATTACAGATTTGACATGTAACTGGCGAATTTTACTCAGCAGAACTATTCACCTCTAGGGGGAATAACCTTCTACAGTAAATTGACTAAGCCAAAAATATTCTTATGGGTTCAAACTGATAAAATATTTTCAAAGAACAATCATGGAAAAAAAAAAAACAGGGAGGAGTTCCCATTGTGGCAGAGCAGAAACGAATCCGACTAGGAACCATGAGGTTGCGGGTTCGATCCCTGGCCTCGCTCAGTGGGTTAAGGATCCATTGTTGCCGTGAGCTGTGGTGTAGGTCGCAGACACGGCAAGGACCCTGCACTGCTGTGGCTATGGTGTGGGCTGGCGGCTGTAGCTCCAGATCAACCCCTAGCCTGGGACCGTCCCTAAAAAGCAAAATAATAATAATAAAAATAACAATAATAACAACAACATAAGGATTCTCCCATAAAAAAAAAGTCTTAGATTTATGCTAATCTGTAGTGAGTTTGACATTTAATAGTACATTTTTAGTTAACTGCTTTACCAAAATCTGCCCCCTAGGCCAAATGTCCAGAAAATGCATTCCTTGACTTTTAGTCAAAGGAGGGAGAAAAGGGGGATGGGTGGAGCCTGACATCTAGACTTCTTCCAGTTATTTCCTAAACCATTTTAAACAGCTCTGAAGTTATAAAATCTGAGCTCATCATTTAATCACTTAGTAACATGCATCAGGAGCCCAGCAAAAGTCAGAGACCCACGACAAGGCCAACGCCTGCCTTTAAGGGACTCACAGTCTAGTGGGAGAAAATGACACATAAACATTTAAATGCAAAGTGCGAGGGCTAACTTCAGGACCAAACACTCCACAAACAACTCTCTTTGCCACGGTTCTCATCACTTCCAGAATGAAGGTGATTAATAATAGTTTCTCTGCACACAGGCATTTTCCAAGCATCACGCTACGTATGCCCAGCCTTAACAATTCAGATAGGTATTAGCTCTTCCATTTCACACACGAGAAACATTGAGCTTTACCTCGTACACTGTTGAGGGGAATATAAATTGGTGTGGCCACTGTGGAAAACAGTATGGAGGTGCCTCAAAAAACCTCCATAAAGAGAGAACTACCATAGGATCCGGCAATCCCACCCCTGAGAAGCTATCCAAAGGAAATGAAAGTACCCCCTGGAAGCAATGTCTTCACCCCATGTTCGCTGCAGCCAAGGCATGAACACAACCCCAGCGTCCACCAACACAGGAAGGGATAAAGAGAAGCGGATCATAAATACAATGAAATATGATTCAGTCAGTAAAAAGAAGGGAAGCCTTCCTTTTGCGGCCATGTGGATGGAAACTGAGGGCACTGTGCTAAGTGGAATAAGTCAGAGAAAGACACGCCGCTTGATCTCACATGTGAAATCTAAAAAGTCAAAGTCACAGTAGCAGAGAGTACAATGACAGTTGTCAAGGGCTTGGACGTGGGGCAAATAAGGAGATGCTGGCAAATAAGGAGATGCTTGCAAAAAGTGCACATTTTCTGGGTTCTTTTCCTTTTTTCTTTTCTAAGGGCAGCACCTGCAGCATATGGAAGTTCCCAGGCTAGGGGTCAAATCGGAGCTGCAGCTGCTGGCCTACACCACAGCCACAGCAATGTGGGATCCAAACTGCATCTTTGACCTAAACCACAACTCATGGCAATGCGAGATCCTTAACCCACTGAGCAAGGCCAGGGATCAAACCCAAGTCCTCATACTAGCTGGGTTTGTTACCGCTGAGCCATGACAGGAACTCCCAGACTTTCAAATAAAAGCTGAATGTGTCCCAGAGATCTAAGAGGAAAGTGCCGACTAACTTTACTGTGGTGACCATTTTGCAGTTATATACATATAACAAATTATCACATTATGTACCTTAAACTTACCCAATGCTCTATGTCAATTATACCGCAATAAAGCGAGGAGGATAAAACTTAAACTGCAATGCAAAAGCAGCCATAGATAATGCATAAATTCATGTGCATAGCTATGTTCCAAAAAACTTTACGGATGCTGGAAAGAAAAGGAAACACAAGGACAGAATGTTTGGATCTTTGCTCTTCAATGCATACAAACTTTCAGTTATGCAAGAATAATAAGTTCAAGAGATCTGCTGTACCACGTTGTTCCTACAGTAAACAATACTGTATTGGGCACTGTAAATTTTGTTGAGGACACATATCATGTTTTGCATTCTTACAACAGTAAAAAGGGATCGAATGAGCAAGGCCAGGGATCGAACCCGCATCCTCGTGGATGCTAGTCGGGTTCATTAACCGCTGAGCCACGACGGCAACTCTGGCAAGAGGTGTCGGGACAGGTGAGGATTAACATGATGTTCCTAACAGAGACCCCGCACGCTTAATGCCAGATATGAGGGTCATTGGGAAAAACAATGGGACAGTCTGTTCTTTCTGGTGTGAACCACCCCCTAAATGGCAGGAAGGGCAGGTGCCATGTAGCACCAAAGAAGCACATATGACCTTAGCCCCCATGGACTCCCAACACCGTGTATGACACATTTGAGAAACTGGAATTTTCAAAGTTTGCAGCGACAGAGCCAACTTGTGACTTACATCCATCTGAAGTGCACCCCTAGCCCAGTGTGACTTCAGGACAAGTTAAACTGAAAAACAGGGCTCCACAGGAAAGAAAACATAAACAAGTTTCGTGACTCCCACCATTTCCCCACACGGGAAGAAGAATCTGTATCCAATCATCCGTCATAATGCAGAAGTTTCTGATTTTTTTCTAAGAAAATATAAAAAAAAAATGATATCACAGTTGCCTTTTCACCTCCTGGCAATGAAATACTTAGAGCAGTTGCTCTTCGCTAAGACAGCAAAGAAGAATCCTGTAGGATCCCACTTTCTAACAGTCACAGTGATCAGAAAAGAGTGTGTCCCTGCAGAGCCCAAGGTAGACCTGAGACAGAACAGCAGGCACTGTTCTCACAGCTAAGTGTTGGGGAACCCGGATGGTGCCCAGGTTTGAACCACACAGAAGTAATTACTCCCTTCCCTTTACAGATAACTTTAGAAAAGCATTCCCTTACATTCAGGAACTTTTCCCACTGCAGCATGGAACTCAGCTCAGTCTGCCTTGCTTAGAGGAGATCTGTTTCCCAAAACTGAGTGCATTTGTTCAAGCTCGGTTCCAAAAAAAAAAAAAAACGTTGAAAGTTTTAGCTCAAGATCTGCTTTTGGGGAGTGGAGGGATGGGATTTTATCAGATTAGTGGGAAGTAATGCTGATGTCTGCCAAAGATTCGTATTGAAAACAAACAAAACAAAAACAAAAAACCTCATGCTGATTTTGCAGCGGGAGGCCTGCCCATACGACAGATTAGCCAGGATGAAACGCAGTGGTTTGGCCTCTCTGGAAATTTAATTCTCAGGTTCGAAAAATCTGGGGAAAACAAGAAATCTTCTCGGTAAACGATAGTAGATTAGCAGGGCGGCAGCGACCTTGGTAAGAGAGGCCCCTCTGCCAACAGGAAAGAGAGTTTGGAGACATTTTGAAATGGAACAGTTGCCTGTAAAACAGCCATTTAAAATAACGCTACGGAGATAACCTGAAACGCGGAGAGAAAGCAGCACAGGAATAAAGGCAAGAATGAGGAAATTACGCCCAAGGAACTCAAAGTCCCGTACGGTTTTTATCTTTGGCTTCATTTTGCCCAGATGTCAAGAAGACCCAGGTGGCTTCGACTGAGATTTTAAACAGAGTTTATACCAGAGATAAAAACCTAAAGGTAAACAATCTGAGCCCGAGAGAGTCAGAAAAGAGGAAAGGTCAAGAACCCAAGAGGTGAGAACCAGGCGGCCAAGTGGAAGTCAGGAACCCTCAAAGTCAGGTTCCCAAACGTTAGGTTCTTGTCTCGCAGAAGGAATTCAGAAATGAGACAGGAACTGAGAAGGAAAAGTGAGGATTTATTTGAGTGAGAAACACGCGTCTTAAAGAGAGGCGGGCTGAGGGGCGAGCAGCTGTCCAGTGTTTCTCTCCGGCACCTCTGCTATAAGCGGCATGCAACTGCATGGGCAGGACGTCCCCGGGAAGGTGGGGTTTGGGGGTCCGGTTCCTTCATTGTCATCCCAGCTCCACCTTCCCAAAGGGAGGAGGGATTTTTGTCCTTATTGAGCTTTTATCGGTAGTGTCATGCATGATGGGCACTTCTCACCTGCAAAGCTAACTTTATTATAATTGGGTTATAATGAGGGCATAATGACCAACAGGCTACATTCAGATGCCAGAGATTCGTGCCCTTTTCCACCTTTCTTTGTCAGCCTCCAGGGCACTTATCACCCCAAAATGTGTGCTTTCCCGTCAGTCTGAAGGTTCCTGCTTCTCTGCCCTGCCATCTGCTTCCCTGCCCCTCTTCTTTGTTCCTGCCTATCTGCCCGCTATACCAGAGTTTCCGGAAAGGACAGAAAATCACCAAGCTCAAGTTCACTTACTGAAAGAGGGCAAGGCCAAAGAGCCCAAGGACCTTGCAGACTTTTCCAAGGAAACCCTAATGATAGAGGAGAGTATTCATACCCCCTAGAAATTCTGAAGGCATTTATTTGGGCAGCATTTGTAAACATCACATTGCTTAAAAATTAATGGAAAATTTGCATCTTCCCCGTACAGTAACTTTGTTCCTTTTGATATAAAATTAATAAAAGATCAACTTCTCCCAACTGAACAAAACAAACCACTCAGGAGGGCACACCATACGCAAAAGCACAGGGGAAAGCCCACCTTTGTGTACGTGGGGGACCAGAAGATGTGTCTGAGAAGCCCTGGGCTCCACCGTTACCCTGGGCTGTGCTTCCACGTGATGTTGGACCATCACCATAGCTGGGACTTGAGATGAAGCCTTTAACCCACGGCCATCAAGGAAGCCAGTGACTGTGAACTCAAGTGGCAAAGGGCACCAAATGACAAATACAGTTGTCTCAGCTACTTGTCACAAGCCACGAATAATGTCTATCTGTTACAAAATCTTTTTCCAACTTGCCACGGAAGCCCAACAAAAGGGTCAAAGGAAAACGTGGAGCCATAGGCAGCTGTAGGACCACAGTGTACCTGTCTCTAGCTATTCATGTCCCTGACTCATAGCAAGAACTCGGTTTTTGAATTCTTCAGTATTTGAGTGAAAATGATGTAGAATCTAAGAGTTAGGTGGCAGATTTTTCTAAAGGAGGAGAGAGCAATATGATGGTGATAAATCCTAGGAAGGAAAATAAAGCTGGGTCAGGGGAGACAGGCGGTCCTTTCTTAGAATAGACCTTCATCAGAAAGTGCTTTTAAACAGAGATCTGAAGGAAGAAATGCAGCTGCTAAATGCCCCTTCGAAATTGAGGGTCAGTCTATCAGCACTTCCACCAAACTCCCAGTTCAGACAAAAACTCTGTAAATTAAGTGCAACTAAGACAATTCAAAACATGCACAGAGGAAAAATAAAAGCAGGTGTTTCTCTACTCTTCACAAACCTAAAGGATAATTGGTTATTGGCTTAAGGATAAGACTATAAGACTACTTATGCACTCTCAGGCCTGTTGAAGTCACAGCAGTAGCTGGTCATGATCAGAAAGTCATAAGCTTTCAGAGTTCCTATTGTGGCGCAGCAGAAACGAATCCAACTGGGAACCATGAGGTTGTGGGTTCGATCCCTGGCCTCACTCAGTGGGTTAAGTAAGTATCCGGTGTTGCCATGAGCTGTGGTGTAGGTCGCAGACGCAGCTCGGATCTAGCATTGCTGTAGCTGTGCTGTAGGCCAGCAGCTACAGCTCTGATTTGACCCCTGTCCTGGGAACCTTCATATGCAACAGGTTTGGCCCTAAAAAGATAAAATTAAAAAAGAAAAAAAGAAAGAAAGAAAAAGAAAAAAGAAACTTACAGGCTTTTAAGACTTAACCTGGAGTTCCCTTGTGGTCTAGTGGTTAAGAATCTGGCATTGTCACTGCTGTGGCTTTGGTCACTGCTGGGACGCAGGTTCAGTCCCTGGTTGGGGACCTTCCACATGCCATGGGCACGGCCACATACCAAACAAGACTTAACCTGGATGGGATGAAACCAAACATCTCAAAGACAAACCCTGACCTGGTCTTCTGATAATGAGGCTCCAGGTTAAGGTTGCCCCGGGAGGATTGTGGCAGCTTTTATGTACCTGGTGAGTGGCGAGGATGTGGAATAGTCTAGGACACAGGTTGGCAAACTATAACCTACAGGCCAAACTCTGCCCTAAGCCCCTTCACTGGAGCACAGTCACACCCACTCGCCCTTTCATTTATGTATCATCTGTGGTGGCTTCTGCCCTGCCAAAAAAATACCACCTATTAGGTGGCTTAAACAGTAGAAATTTATTTGCTCATAGTTCTGGAGGCTTAGAAGTCCACGATCAAGGTACCAGCAAGGTCAGTTTCTAGTGAGAGCTCTCTTCCTAACTTATAGGCAACTGCCTTCCTGCTGTGTGTCCACATGGTCTTTGCTCAGTATTGCACATGAAGAGGGAGGGAGAGACAGACAGACAGACAGACAGAGGGAGGGAGAAAGAGAGAGATTATCTCTGGTATCTACTTATGGGACCTACTTATAAGCGCACCTAATCTCATTGGACCAAGATCCAACTTTCATGACCTCATCTAATTATAATCACTTCCCTGAGTCCCAGTCTCCAAATACATATCGTATTGGGGGTTAGGGCTTCAACACATGAATTTGAGGGGACACAAACAGTCAATATACAACAGGCAGTTATTTTTAAAATGAAAACCAGTGTTTTCACATCTCATTTTATCAGTTTTTTTTTTTAAGTCAACGCATCCTCTGAAGAACCACAGCATACCACTTTCCAGAGTCAGCAGAGGAAGTAATATCTCTTTGTCTCAGTTAAAAGAACGTTTTTTAGGAGTTCCCGCTGCGGTATATTAGAAACGAATCCAATTAGTAACCATAAGGTTGCGGGTTCCATCCCTGGCCTTGCTTAATGGGTTAAGGATCTGGCACTGCGGTGAGCTGTGCTGTAGGTCACAGACACGGATTGGATCCCGCGTTGCTGTGGCTGTGGTGTAGGCCAGCAGCTGTAGCTGCAATTCGCCCCCTAGCCTGGGAATCTCTAGATGCCTCTGAGTGCAGCCCTTTTTTTTAAAAAAAAAAAAAGGTTTTTTTTTTTTATTAAATACAAGAGCAAAGGAGATCTTCTATTGCCTCTGGAAAATCAGTAAGTACACATTTAATTTTCTCAGTGCATATAGCACTAGGGAGATTAAAACTTGGAAATCAAACCAACTTGCTTCACTCTGCTGGGTTTTCTTTTTCTCCCCCCGCCCCATCTCACTCTAGTCCCACAATGTAATTCTCTTTATTCTTCATCAACAGGTAAACTGCAAGAGACAGAAAATCTAGCTGAAAAACTACATAATCAGACTTGTGATGGAAGATAATACAGACTGTTCCCTTCTGTGTTCCCAGAAGAGAAACACCGACTCCCGCGATTGTGTTCATCCGCTCGTCCTCCCATCCTTCTCTTTTTTTAAAATGAAAATATCGTTGACTTACAACGTTGCACCAATTTCTGTTGTACGGTAAGGTGATTCAGACATATACATTCTTTTTTATACATTATTTTCCCACCCGTCTCTTAGAGCAATTTAGAGAAAGTGGGTAAAAAAAAAAAAAAAATCTGAGCAGGAGATAAGGGGTGGGACTTGTGTTTGAACTGCACGCCATTTCTAAATTCTCATCTCAAGAACAAATTAAGGCCAGATGGGAATAATTTCAACTATTTATTTACATCATACTCTAAAACAGGGAGCCAGCTGGAACGATGGCAGCTTGAAGTCGGCACGTCCCCTCATGTTCCTTTCCCAAGTAGTGTAACAACCTGAGCCGACAAGGCAATACGAATTGCTGGATCTCTCAGGAAAGTAATCTGCCACTCTCTGTTAAAAGTGAAAAATGGGAGTTCCCATCACGGCTCAGGGGAAACCAAGCTGACCAGCATCCATGAGGACGCAGGTTCGATCCCTGGTCTCGCTCAGTGGGGTAAGGATCCGGCTTTGCCGTGAGCTGTGGTGTAGGTCGCAGACACGGCTTGGATCCGGAGTTGCTGTGGCTGTGTCACTGTCCAATGGCTATAGCTCTGATTCGAACCCTAGCCTGGGCATCTCCATATGCCGCAGGTGCGGCCCTAAAAAGACCAAAAAAAAAAAAGTGAAGGGTGCCTACCTGCTAACTCAGGGACCCCACTTTGAATAAGGTGGCAGTACGTAAGGCTCTCTGTAGTGGTGCTTTGACTGCCAGTTATCTGTATGGTTTAAGTATTGTGGTACAAGATGCTAACCAAAGACACAATGCACCATGTCTGGGTTTACGGACAAAAATTGCTTTTTGAAAATCTCCTACAGTAAGAAACTATGGCAGTGCATTGTTCATCTTAAAACCCCCAAGACAAAATGAGCATCAGTAGATTTTAAGTGCAATGGACCTTTATGAAAAGCTTAATAAGCTTCCTGATGAGTCATTTACATTAGCTGTTACGTTTTTAAATCATCAGTTTTCACAGTAACCACTGTTTTATGCCTATATAATTATCTAAACAGTGTTCCTAAAATGTTTGAAATAACTAAGCTCTCTAAAGAGTCTATGCATGTGTAGAAAAGTAAAGTTTACAGAAAAATTCATGGCTTTTTCTCCTTAGGTGTCAGGAACTTGAGAAAAAAAGCTGAAATGCACTTGTTTTTCACCTTCTCCTTAGCTCTGACAATTTAGCTAGCAAGAATCTTATTGTTCCATACTTAACTTTCATTCTGAAAAGGGAAATTCATAATTCTGATCTGATATTTCCCTTAAGACAAGCAGTGGGTATGCAGTCTTGTATCATGCCTATCAACTGGCTGAATAAATCGATACCTAAATAATATGAAATATTACACAGCTCTTTTTTTTAAGTGAGTTTGGATCTTCATCTATCATCACGTGAGGAATCCTACATTGTATAAAGGAAGAAAAGAAATGTGCTGAATTTCTTCAGCAAAGAAAAGTGAGAGCATGGGCAGAAAAAAAAAATCCAAAATACTTTATACAGAATCTGTACATTGTAATCTTAGTTTTAAAAAAATAAAAATAACCTCCATGTAGATGTGTGAATATATGTTGTATGTTGTGTGGACAGATGGATAGATAAATAGATAGACAGATAGACAGACAGACAGACATAGATATATCTTTACATGAACAACAAAAAAAAAGGAGTGGAAAAAAACATTTATCCTAGACTACTAACATTTGGTTACTGCAGAGGGAGTTGGGGAAGGGAATATTATGAAATTTTTCCCTATACATCTTTATATTGTTTTAATAGTTATAATGATCATAAATTGTCCTTGTAAATAACAACAACAACAAAAAAATAAATGTAAAAAAGGAAAATGGAGAGGGGGAAGAAGGAAATAGAGGTTGCCAATAACTTCTTTCAAAGTTTTAAATGCGAAAAATTTATTTCTGGAAACCTAAATTATTTTTCCTTGTTTTAGTACTTTTTTCTTTAGTTAATTCGCTCCACCTTGAATTCTTCTTCCAGTATAATTTTTCTTTTTCATTTTTTTTTCTTTTTAGGGCCACATTTGCGGCATATGGAGGTTCCCAGGCTAGGGGTCCAATGGGAGCTGTAGCTGCTGACCTACGCCACAGCCACAGCAATGCGGGATCCGAGCTGCATCTCCAGCCTACACCACAGCCAGATCCTTAACCCACTGAGCAAGGCCAGGGATCGAACCCGCATCCTCATGGATATGAGTTGGGTTCTTATCCTGCTGAACCAAAATAGGAACTCCCAGATTGTTTTCAATAAATTAGGTTTATCTAATTTAACTAGAGCTACCAGTTTTATAAAAGCATCTGTACATATTGAGGAATAATCTAGCATTAAACAATTCTGTGTAACAATTCTGTGAAGAGCTAAGAAGTAAGCAATCCAAGTTAAATTTTCTAGTGTGAAAGAAAGCACTTGAAATATCAATATGGGACCACAGACCTTTGACTTCAATAAATTCAGATATAATTTGTCCATGCCTTCAGACCAATCCTTCTGGGTCTCTTTAGAGCAGCCGAAGTTCATCAAGTAAAACCACTCTCCAAAGTTCAAGTAAATATGCATGAAGGTGTCTACTAGTGAAAACATCAAAAAACATTTTGATAGAACCGTAAAGAAGGATGACTATGACCTTAAGTACCAGACCTTAAAAGAGTGCTCTTCGAAAGACTGACCTTGAAAACTGGAATGACATAGGAGAGGAAGACGATGCCCACAGCCTTCAGCACCCTCCTGTATATACACCCCACTGTCTTTAGGCAGGATCAAGCAAAATGCTGACATTGTGTCTGCTTTGGAAGCCTGAGGTTATGGAGTGCTGGGAAGGGCAGGGAAAGCAATCTTAGCCACAGGCTCTCTGATGACAATGACCTTGGGATAAAGTATTGAGGACACCTTAGAGGAGATATCTGCATCTTCCCAGGCCTTAATTCCTTCCTGTTGAATAGATCATGCAACACAATGTGAATATGCAACTACCTAACTTGATCAGAGGAGCAGACGCAATGACAGATCAACATCCCCAACAGTTCTCTGGAGACTACAGCCTTCACTATTTTTTGTTTGTTTGTTTGTTTTTTGCTACACCCACAGCATGCAGGAGTTCCCGGACCAGGGATCAGACTCGCACCACAGAAGTGACAATACCAGATCCTTAACCCACTGAGCCACCAGGGAACTCGCTTAACTATTTTTTTCACAACTCAAATTCCTGCCCTTCATGATCTCCTTCTTCAAGGAACAAAGCTTCCCAAACTCTTCCTAAGAACTTTCTTCAAGGTGATAACTAGATCACATGTGGCTCTGCCTTTAATTACTGTTTATGATATTTGCATGTGGTTTTAGCATTAGAACCCTATTAACAAAAAGAACCAAGAAAATCAGGGAAGGGGGAAGCATAAACAGAACTTTAACTTTACTTAGTTACATTTCTACCAGGTAAATAAGTCCAAAGCTCTGCCTAGTTTCTCAATACAATATTAATAGAAAAAATGATATATACTACATTACAGTTTCTTATTCTGATTTGTGTCAGATATCAACTACTCTGTCCCATCTTCCTAAGGTGACATACATCCTTTCAATCAGGCCCAGCTGCTGCATCCAAAAGCACAATCTTTTTTTTTTTTTTTTTGGTCTTTTTGCCTTTTCCAGGGCCACACCCGCTAGGAGTCTAACAGGAGCTGTAGCCGCCGGCCTTTGCCACAGCCACAGCCACGTGGGATCCGAGCCGCGTCTGCAACCTACACCACAGCTCACGGCAACGCCGGATCCTTAACCCACTGAGCAAGGCCAGGGATCGAACCCGCAACCTCATGGTTCCTAGTCGGATTCATTAACCACTGAGCCACAACAGGAACTCCCCAAAAGCACGGTCTTGAATGCTGCTGCCAACTCTGAGATAAGTCAAACTGTCCCACTGTTCCTGTATTCCCCACTTCGTACGGTTTCCATCATCCGCTCACAGACTGTGTTTCTGGATCCCCACTGCAACTCCAAGCTGGA
>PVHT021183661.1:3093176-3234528 GCA_004024745.2 Catagonus wagneri
AAAAAAAAAACAATAGAAAAATGGACAGAAAACCAAAATAGACATTTCTCCAAAGAGCATATGCAGATGGCCAAGAGGCACATGAAAAAATGCTCAACATCACTAATTATTAGACAGATGCAAATCAAAACTACAATCAGGTACCACCTCACACTGGTCAAATAATAAGTCTACAAATAACAAAAGCTGAGAGGGTGTGGAGAAAAGGGAACCTTCCTTTACTGTTGGTAGGAATGTAAATTGGTACAACCATTATGGAAAACAGTTTTTTCCTCAGAAAACTAGATATTAACTACTATATTATCCAGCAATCCCACCCCTACGCGTACGTATGGACAAAACTATAATTCAAAAAGATACATGCATCCATATGTTCATAGCAGCACTATTCACAATAGCCAAGACATGGAAATAACCTCGGGAGTTCCCTTCATGGCTCAGTGGTTAACGAATCCGACTAGGAACCATGAGGTTGCGGGTTCGATCCCTGGCCTTGCTCAATGGGTTAAGGATCCGGCGTTGCCGTGAACTGTGGTGTAGGTTGCAGACGCGGCTCGGATCCCGCATTGCTGTGGCTGTGGTGAAGGCCGGCAGCTACAGCTCCTGTTAGACCCCTAGCCTGGGAACCTCCATATGTCGCAGGTGCAGCTCTAGATAAAAGGCAAAAAGACAAAAAAAAAGGAAAAGAAATAACCTAAAGTCCATGGACAGATGAATGGATTAAGACGTGGTACACGTATACCACGGAAAACTACTCAGCCATAAAATGAACAAAATAATGCCATTTGCAGCAACATGGATGGAACTAGAGATTCTCATACCTCAAGTGAAGTAAGTCAGAAAGAGAAAAACAAATACCATTGATATCATTTATATGTGGAACTAAAAAGTGGCACAAATGAACCTATCTACAGAACAGAAATAGACTCACAGACATAGAGAACAGACTTGTGGTTGCCAAGGTTGGGGGGGTGGAGGGAGTGGGATGGACTGGGAGTTTGGGGTTAGTAGATGCAGACTATTACAATTAGAATGGACAAGCAATGAGGTCCTCCTGTATAGCACAGGGAACTATATCCAATCTCTTCTGATAGAACATGATGGAATATGAGGAAAAAGAATGTATATGGATGTATGACTGGGTCATTTTGCTATACAGCAAAAATTGCTTTTTTCTTTTTTTTCAGGGCTGCACCCATGCCATATGGAGGTTCCCAGGCTAGGGGTTGAGTCAGAGCTACAGCTACCAGTCTACGCCACAGCCACAGCAAGGTGGGATCCGAGCCACGTCTGCGACCTACACCACAGCTCACAGCAACGCCGGATCCTTAATCCACTGAACGAGGCCAGGGATTGAACCCGTAACCTCATGGTTCCTAGTCAGATTCGTTTCCGCTTCACCATGACGGGAACTCCTGTGCCTACTTTCTAAAGGAAAGTACTTCATTTCAAGGTGGGTAATTTTCAACAAACTGGATTTTCACAACTCTAAGAATACATGTATTTGATGCAAATGCCAGGCAAAGGCACCTGGATAAAAGAGAAGTTATCATGTATTAAGGATTAAAGTTATATGAAATGTTTAAGATAATACAGCTTATTTTAAAATATATCACTAAGAATGTTAGCGCTTCAACTGGAAGAAACAAAAAAGGTCAAAACAGAATTAAAAGACAACACAGAAACAGAAACCATGAAACAGGCCATAACTAAATGAATAAAATGTAGCAAAAACAAAAACATAGCCATGATAGAAAACAAAAATAGAAAAACCCCATGTGCCAGACAGAAAGAAAAATCAAGGCTGGTGAGAAAGAGGACCCAAGAGCGGTTTCAACCTCAATCGGAGAACACAGAGCCTGAAGAGTAATGAAATGCTTCTCCAAGGATAGGAGACAGACTGTCTACACAGAAGGGGAGAGCTGTAGTTAGAAACCCATGAAAAGCATGGCTTGGAAAAGTAACTCCTACCCCATCTGTAAAAGTAGATCGATAGCTCGCCACATCTCCAGGGCCTGGGGTGAAAAACAAATCCACTGTGAGAAAACAAAACCCCAGGGACCCATTATACACAGACACAGGTTTTATTTTTTACTTATTTATTTATTCTTGCTTTTTAGGGCCACAACCGAGGCACACGTAATACAGTTCCCTGGCTAGGGGTCAAATCGGAGGTGCAGCTGCCGGCCTACACCACAACCACAGCCACAGCCACGCGGGATCTGAGCCGCGTCTGGAACTTATAACACAGCTCATGGAAACGCCGTATCCTTAACCCACTGAGCAAGGCCTGGGATCGAACCCGCATCTGCATGGATCCTAGATGAAATCATTAACTGCTGAGCCGTGAAGGGAACTCCCAGATATAGGTTTTCAGTGTGTAACACCTAGATTACAGCCACAAACCACGCGGTTCATACTGACATAAAAAATGCTGCTGTAGGAGTTTCCTGGTGGCCTAGTGGTTAAGGATTTGGTGTTGTCACTGCAGTGGCACAGGTTCGATCCCAGGCCTGAGAATTTCCACATGCTGCAGGTCTGGCCAAAAAAAAAAGCTGTCAATATAAAAAGCACTCTTAGCAGCCCAGAAAATGTGAAGCCCCTCTTTGGGAATACTTTAAAAATAAGGATTTAAGGAGTTCCTGCTGTGGCACGTTGGGTTAAGAATCTGACTGCAGTGGCTCAGGTCCTGTGCAGGTGCAGGTTCAGTCCCCAGCCCGGCACAGCAGGTTAAAGGATTCAGAGCTCGCATATGCAGCTCGGATTCTATCCCTCACCCAGGAACATCCATATGCTGTGGGTCGTCCATAAAAAAATAAAGTAAAATAAAGCAAATTCAAAAAAAATATAAGGATTTAAGAAAATCCCAGGAGGGGCAGGGCTGGCAGAGTAACCACAGCTGAAAATCATTATAAACCCAATGAGAAATCAAGACCCAGTGGAGCATGGGAGTTCCCATTGTGGCTCAGCAGTAACGAACCCGACTAATATCCATTAGAATGCAGGTTTGATCCCTGGCCTTGGGTTAAGGATTCTGTGTTGCCGTGAGCTGTGGTGTAGGTCACAGACATGGCTCGAAACCCGCATTGCTGCGGCTGTGGTGTAGGACGGCAGCTGCAGCTCTGAGTGGACCCCTAACCTGGAAACTTTGATATGCTGCGGATGCAGCCCTAAAGAGACCAAAAAAAAGAAAAAGAAAAAACACATATCTCATATGTGAGAAATTATACTAATATCTAAAATAATATGCAGTCCTCAGATTACTTATCAGTCATATCACCCGATGTCTAAATGGTTGTCCAATAATAAATTAGATATTATTAAGAGACTTGTTAATGTTTTAAGAGCTCCACTTTGTTCAATGGGTTTCATATGTTTCTCTACACACATATTTCTTACTTTTACTGAACATGATTACAGAGCTGACACCCCACAAGACAAAATAATAAGAGACGGTAAGAATTCTCCAGTGTTAAATATACAAAGCATCAAAAGAATGAGACAGCTGCCAAAGGGTGCTTGTGGCCAACTAATAACGGCTATAAAAATAATGATTTAATAAGTATCATCTTGTTATATGAGAAATGTAGCTGAAAATTCACCACAGTTCCATGATTTAGGATGTATACACGGCAACACAGAATTTTAGCATACGTTTTCATCATTTGCTTTACTTTCCTAATGGAAAAAAACATAGATTCACTTACAGTTCTTCTTCAGTTCAGTTTCCACTGAATCATATATTAAGATGACATAAGGCTGTAAATACTTAAATTTTCATGACGTTTCTCTCTTTTCATTAACTGCCTAAGTATACCTCATATATTCCAAAAGAACAAATTACAACCTGACTTTTTTAGGTATGGCCAAAACACAGCTGGCAGAAGCTCCCGAAAGAAATGTGGTCAAGTGGCAAGTGAGATCAAATTTACATCCTGAAAGATTTACAGAAACTATCAAGCATTGATGATGAATGATAAGACTGCGCTTACAAATAATGTCTGCTGTAAGTAATACGCATGGTTTGGGCCAATATAAACACAGTTCTAACAATTAGAATGAAAAAGTCCTGAGATTACATCTGGTTTCTCCCAAAAGTCGACTGGATACCAAAAAAAAAAAAAAAAAGAGAGAGAAGTCTCGGTATGTTTGGAGAGCTTACTTTAGAGCAGAAATAAATGTTTCAAATTAACCTGACGTTTATGGAGCCCCATTTTGCCGTATGGACAATGGTATGTCGTCTCTAACACTAGTAGCTCTGAACTAGCGATCACGTCTGAAAGTTACAGCTTTCTCCTCAGTGGACAGGGTCAAGTCACTGAGAGTGATACCCAAGAATTTATGTCCCCAGGAGGTCTGGCACTTGATTGGAAGACGTCTTCCTGAGATTTAATTTTCCTATAAGCAAGGCTTGAAATGACTCATGATGCTTTTGCCCGTTTGATCTAGCCAGATCCACTCAGAATCTCTACGCATATGTTCCTTCACTTGCCCCCAGCTCTGAGGAGGAGGGAGTGGCCAAATCTGCTGTTACCTACAGGTTCCTGTGTATTCCTAGAGTCACTGAGTCGAATCGGAGCTAAGGCTGCTGGCCTGCACCACAGCTCACGGCAATGCAGGATCCTTAACCCACTGAGCAAGGCCAGGGATCGAACATGTGTCCTCATGGATACCAGTCGGGTTCATTAACCGCTAAGCCACGACAGGAACTCCAATAATGGTTTTTTTCAACAGCTGTACTTTGAAAATGACCAACAGTTAGTCTGTCTCACAAAGCATGTCACATGAGAGTGATTAGTGATTAACTGGGCAACAGACTGGAATTCTCTTTCCATGCATACTGACCTGAAAGAAGCACAGGGCAGATTCTGACCTGTTAGGGAAAAAATGGAGGGAGCGAAGGCTAGAGCTGACAGAAAGGGCCAAAGAGAACAAGGACAAAACAGAGTTTACTTACTTTTTAACCTGGATTGACCCTGAAAATGTTAACACATTATTGTTGTTGGACCTTTACCAAAATCTGTCAGAGGAAAGGAGAAAATAAGTTGATCCCCAAAAGTACTAACCCCTTTTTCTTTTTTCAAAAGGGTGGAAGACAGACTTACTGATTAGTATTGAATTTCTACATATGTTTTTCTCTAAAACACTTTTAGCCAAAGGAGAAACGCTTTAACTCTTATAGTAGACAAGGATCTTAAGTCAAAAGAGCTTCTTTTCGGCCACAGGTATTAATTCACTTTCTAGCTAGAGAGAGAAAGCATAAATAAGAAGAAATGCTAAATTAAAAGGAGAGAGTTACAAGAGATATTACAAGGCCAAAAGCAAAGGTCAAATGAATTATATCTCCAAGAAATGCTAAAAAATACATGGGCTGATAGGAGTTCCTGTCATGGCACAGCAGAAACGAATCCCACTGGGAACCATGAGGTTGTGTGTTTGATCCCTGGCCTCTCTCGGTGGTTTAAGGATCCGGCGTTGCCGTGAGCTGTGGTGTAGGTCGCAGACGTGGCTTGGATCCCACATGGCTGTGGCTGTGGCATAGGCTGGAAGCTGCAGCTCCGATTAGACTACTAGCCTGGGAACCTCCATATGCACGGGTGCAGCCCTAAATAGCAATAAAATAAAATAAAATAAAATAAAATGGCTGATTATATTACTATAGCATTCATTTCAAAGATGAAACTAAGTAAAGGCAAAGAAAAAAGCCCCTCTGAATAAGTACCTGGAAACACAGGGAGAATCTGATAGAAAAAGAATGAACAGAATGTTGCATAAACAGACAGTTGCAGAAGGGCGTGAGCTGACAAGGGGAGGGTGCTGCCTGCGTTGCTCGGGCCTCCGCCCTGTTGCTAGGGGAGAATAACACTGTGGGAGTGAGTCAGGCCAGATAGGAGAGAACAGGAGACATCCTATCTCTGCTAAGTCAGCTGTGGAGATAATGCAGCACAGACACTGGGGACTCATGGAATGGGAGCTGATGAGACAGGAGGGAAGAATGCATCCCAGCTCCCGCTCTGCAGCCACATCAAAGATCGCAAGGATTAGCAAAAATGCCCAACCCATTACGCAAGCCATCCTGTTACCCAGAATCTAATCCAGTTGATGAGTTTATTCAGGCCAGGTTTTTTTGCGGGGTACTAAATGTTCCGATGACTTTTCACCAGGGAAGCAAAACAGAACAGCCTTTCTACAGCACCCTCGTCAATATTTTCCAGTGGTAATGAAGCAATCCTAAAACTCTGCTAATTCCTTAACATAAAATCATGACCGCCAAAGAGCAAATCATAATCCCAGACTCTTTTCTCTCTAGATGAAGCGCATTCTTGGTTATCTGGGCCCTTTGAGTGCTATCCAACCTATGCACTTAGTTTCAATCCCAGAAATCAAAGGATAGGCATAATGCTCCCTCTGCTGGTTTGCAATTGAAGTTTAACCTCAGATTTAACTGCGGATGAGTTTAACCTCAGATATCTCAGCCTTTTAGCTAGATTCCTTTCTTTAGTGGCGAAGAAATAGAAGCACTATGCAAGTTTCCTAAAGTTAACCTTAACCAAAGATGTAAACAACCTTTAGCAAACATCACATTCAAGAGATAATATAAACATATTTAAACCCTAAAAAATAAGTTCTACTCATTTACTTTTGCTGATATTTGCTGGAACTACTGAAATTTTCTGATATTGATGACCCTGGAGAGTCAAGGACTGGAATGGGAATTTAAGAAAGGAAGATAATAATAGAACCATTTCAGATGCTTCAAAGCAATGTTGTTTTTCATTCCTACCATCTCTCAATACTTGCAGAATCTTTGCCACCCCATTCTTCCATCAAATATACAAACACAGTGTCTACCTCCAGTTTCTCTGAACTCCCAAAAAAGAACATAGATATACAGATTTTTAAAGTAAAAGTGGAAATACTGCAGTGTCTTGAAAATTAATAGGCATGATGGCAGTGATCTAAGGCTGCCAGCACTTGAATTCCTCTTACTCATCTATTACTCAGAGAGCTTAATGGTAACTTCCCCCTTATTGATTACCTAGTAAGTGGTCCAAAGTTGATGTCTCGGACTCTCTCTTCCAAGGTTGCAATTATACCCCTAACTGATGTATTCAACCAAACTCACTCATTTGGTTACCTGGTAGATATTACTGAGCATCTTTAATGTCAGGCAATGCTCTCGGTGTTGCAGATCTAACAGTGAACAGATGGCTTCAGCCTGTTTCATTGAAAAGACAGGAGCCAGATAAGTAAGTTTCCATTCATTCTCCTTCATCTCAGTGAGTTTGTACACCTCCACATATACTAGGTCAAAATCCAAATCTGTGAAGTTTCCTTTTATCATCGTGGGCCAGGAGTCTCACACCAGCTCTGATTTTTTCTAAAACTTTTTCTAAAATAAAGTCACTACACATTTCTTATTTAGACATGTATCAGTGTACAACTGTAGGCCAACAAACTGGATGTTACTCATGTCTGTTACTGCCTGGAATGAGTATTTAAAGATTTCACTGCCATCTGACTTTTCTCACATATCTGTGCTTTTTCCTCAATTAAATTAAAAGTTCTTTTTGAAGCAAGAAATACAACCTGCCACTGCATTAATAAGAAGTCTTAAAAGGATACAAAAAGAAATCATACTTAACAACTCACCTTTTTTAAAATAACATTAAATACAGTCCATCAGCAAAGTCTTATATACTATTAAAATCAAGTTGGTTATTAATCAAAATTAGATGTTTTATGTTAGGATATTAACTGAAATCCTCAGGGCAACTTCTAAGAAAATAATTCCTAAAACATAGTAAAAGAAACAACAGCAAGAGAACTTAAGTGGCATGTTAGAATATATCTATTTAACAACAAAGAAGGCAATGAAGAAATACAGGAACAAAAAATATATAAGATATATAGAAAATATGGAGTTCCTATTGTGCATCAATAGGTAAATAACTCAGTATAGTCTCTGCAAGGATGTGGGTTCGATCCCTGGCCTGGCTCAGTGGGTTAAGGATTCAGCATTGCCCAAAGCTGCAGAGTAAGTTACAGATGTAGCTTAGATCAGGTGTTACTGTGGCTGTGGCATAGGCCTCACCTGCACTTCTGATTCGACCCGTAGCCTGGGATCTTCCATGTGCTGCAAGTGTGTCTGTAAAAAAAAAAAAAAGAAGAAGAAAGAAGGAAAGAAAAAAAAGAGAAAAATATATATAGAAAATAAATAACAAATGAAGGGCATAAATCCTAACTTACCAGTAATTATATTAAATGTAAATGGACTAAACATTTTAATCAAAAGACAGATATTGGCAGACGAGATTCTTTTTAATGCTCCAATTGTGTCTACAAGAGACAGTCTTGATTCAAAGATGCAAACAGATTAAAAGTTTAAAAATGGAAAAGTATGGAGTTTCCATTGTGGCTCAGCAAGTTAAGAACCCAACAAAGAGTCTGTGAGGATGCAGGTTTGATCCCTGGCCTCGCTCATTGGGTTAAGAATCCAGCATTGCCACAAGCTGTGGTGCAGGTCACAGAAGTGGCTTGGATCTGGTGTTGCTGTGCTATGGTAGGGCTGGCAGCTGCAGTTCCAATTCAACTCCTAGCCCCCAGGAACTTCCATATGACACGGATGTGGCCCAGAAAAGAAAAGAAAAAGAAATAAAAAATAAAATAAAAATGGGAAAGACATACCATGCAACCAGAAACCAAAAGAGTGCTAGAGTCCTATACTAATATCAGATAAAAGAGAGTGGAAATAGATGAAACAGAGACTAGAAAAACAACAGAAATAAAGACAAAATTGACATACCTTTAGTTAGACTGATCAAAAAAAAAGAGAGAGAAGATGAGATTTACAAAAATCAGGAATGAAAGAGCCCTATGGAATCTCTGGACAATTATATGTGAACAAATTAAATAACTTAGATAAAAGGAGAAAATTCCTAGAAAAACACAAACCATCAAAACTAAAAAAGAGGAGTTCCCGTCATGGCTCAGTGGTTAAGGAATCCGACTAGGAACCATGAGGTTGCGAGTTCGATCCCTGGCCTTGCTCAGTGGGTTAAGGATCTGGCGTTGCTGTGAGCTGTGGTGTAGGTTGCAGACACGGCCTGGATCCCACGTTTCTGTGGCTGTGGTGAAGGCTGGCAGCTACAGCTCCTGTTAGACCCCTAGCCTGGGAACCTCCACATGCCACGGGTGCAGCCCTAGATAAGGCTAAAAGACAAAAAAAAAAAAAAAACTAAAAAAGAAGTAGAAAATCTGAATACACAGCAAAGAGTTAAATTAGTAATTGAAACTCTTCCTACAAAAAAAGACAAGACTCGAACTAATCTACAGATTCAACAATTTTTTTCATAATCCTAGCTAGCTACCTTGTGTTGCAGAAGTTGACAAGCTGATGATCTTAAGACTCAAATGGACATCCAACGGACCCAGAACAACCAAAATCATATTTAAATAAAATAAAGTTAGAGAATTCACATTTTCCAATTTCAAAATTCACTCCAAAGTTACAGCAATAACAACAATGTGATACTTGAATACAGCTAAACATACAGATAAATGGGATAAATAGGCCCATATGTTGACAGCCTTCCTGGTTTATATACCAGAAATAGCCAATTGATTTTTGACAAGAGTACCAAGACCTTTCATTGGAGAAAGAAGGTATCTTCAACAAATGATCCTGGATCACTAGATATTAATATCTATGGGCAAAAGAATAAAATTAGACCCCTACCACACATAATATACAAAAATCGACTAAAAGGGGATCAATGTCCTAAAGAACTAAAACCATAAAACTCTTAGAAGAAAATCTTCTTAGGGGGAACTCTTCATGAACTTGGATTTAACAATGTATTCTTCGATATGACACCAAAACCAGAAGCAAAAAAAGAAAAAGTAGGTATTTTAGACTTCATAAAAATCGAAAACTTTTGTGCGTCAAGAACATTATTAAGAAAGTGAAAAGACAATATTCAGAATGCAAGAAAATATCTGCAAGTCACATACATCAGATAAAGTTTTCAGTATGTGGAATAAATGAACTCCTACGACTCAAAAATAAAACAACAAACAACCAAATTAAAAAACATTCAAAGGGCTTCAATAAACATATCCCCAAAGAAGACTCACCAATGGCTAACAAGCACATTAGAAAATGCTAACATCGTTAGGCATCATGGATATGTAAATTGAAACCACAAAGAGATACCACTTCATACACACCATGATGACTGTAACCAAAAAGATAGATAATAACAAGTGTTGGCAGGGACGTACAGAAATTTGAACTGTCATACATTGCCAGAGGGAACATAATATGGTGTAATCACTTTGAAAACCAACTTGGCAAAAACAAAAATAAAAACAGAGTTGCCATATGACCCAGCAATTCCACATCTCGTTGTAAATTTAGAAGAAATCAAAATGTATTTCCATACAAAAAAACTGCACACAGATGTTCATAGCAGCATTAGTCATAATAACCGAAAAGTAGAAGCAATCCAGCTGTCCTTCAACAGATAAACGAATCAATGAAAAAATGTGTATATTGATACAATATTCTTCAGTCATTACAATGAATGAAGTATCGATATATACCACAACACGGATGAAAACATTACACTAAATGAAACAAATCAGGCATGAAACATCACATATTGTTCTTTTTAAAGATATTTCGGCTGTAAATCAGCTATAATGGAAAAAATAAAAATCATTATAAATGAAAAAAAAAGATTATTTTGGCTCTTTTGGGTTCCTTGCATTTCCATGACTCTTAGGATCATCAGCTTGGCCATTTCTGCAAATAGAATAGATTTCATAGAAATGAAATCCATTTTGCAAATAAGCAAATCTGTAGAGACAGAAAGCAGATTAGTGGTTGTAGAGGGTTCAATGAGTTGTCGGGGGAATGGAAAATGACCACTAATGGGTGCAGGATTTCCTTTTGGGGTGATGAAAATGTTCTAAAATTAGCTAGTGGTAATGGTTACACAACTCCGTAAATGTGCTTAAAACCACTAAATTGTAAACTTTAAAAAAGCGAATTTTATGGTATATGAATATATGGTATATTTCAATAAAGTTGTCATTTTCAAAAATCTAGCCCATTCTAGAAAACTGGGATGGTGTAGTTATTATATTCATTTTTCTTTCCAGCCCTCACAATTTATAGCAGAATGCTTTGCATGAAGAAGTACCAAAAGTACACACGTACACGAGTCCGCATTATTTTGCATTGTTCATGAAATGCTCCAAGTAGTAGTTGGAGTTACTCAAGTGGTTCAAACTCCTTGAGGCAAGAGTTCCCGTCGTGACTCAGCAGAAATGAATCTGACTACCATCCATGAGGATGCAGGTTCGATCCCTGGCCTCGCTTGGTGGGTTAAGGATCCGGGGTTGCCATGAGCTCTGGTGTGGGTGGCAGATGCGGCTCGGATCTGGTGTTGCTGTGGCGTAGGCCAGCAGCTACAGCTCTTATTTGACTCCTAGCCTGCGAACCTCCATATGCCGTGAGTACAGCCCTGAGAAGACCAAAAGGAAAAGAAAAAAAAGAAAAAAAAACTCCTTGAGGCAAAGCCCACCTCGTAGATTTTGCCACTATTAAACACTGCGTTGTGATTACAATGAGGCTGGAAATACAGTGGGTAGGAATGCTCAGCACCTTGATCCACCTGTTGATCCATGATCGTCCAGGGGGCCATGCCATCATGGGAACAATCTGGAGCCAGACTATCTAGGTTTAAATCCAACTTCTATGACTTAGTAACATACCGTCTTGGATGAATAACTTAACCTCTGTGAGCTCTGTTTTCCTCATCTGTTAAGGACAGGATTAATGGTAACAGTAAGCATCTTCTAAGGCTGTGTGACTTGAGGTGTATAAAGCATTTACATGGCCCTATTATTCATTCATAGAGCTGTTCAACATTCACTGAGCACTGATTTTAATGCTCTGCCTTTAGAGGACAATGTAGAAGAAAGGCACGTAAACAAATCAATGCAGTGAAGTGCTCTCAAGCTCTGAAAAGAAAGGACATTCAAAGAACAAGAGAGGGATTCCCAAGGGGTAAAAGACACTGTGTATGGGGAATGGAGCAGGACCACAGGATATCAGAGAAGGTTTTATGAAAGAAATACCACTAGAACAGAGCATTTATTTAACTTAAACATTTTTTTACTCATTCCCCAGGTTGAGAGAAATAGGAAAATGGGACACTCCAAATGGAGAGAGGGAGTGACAGGAAATCAGCGTTTGCTCAGGCGGCTGTGATTAGCTTAACATGATAGGAACATATCCAAGATGAGATGCAGCACAGAAAAGGCTAGTGAAACAGGAGCCAAATCAAAGAGGTCTTTGTTGCCCCCCCCTCTCCCGCCCCAGCTAGGGCAGACGAATCACCTGGCAGGTTGGAATCACTCGTCCCACCCCCACCCCCGCAGAGGCATTATCTTTGGTTGGTTTCCTATCCAAAGGTCACAGAGCAAAACAGAGGAAGGAATAAACTTCTAAGCCTGCCTGTGTATTTCCAAAGTGTCCTGGCAACATCAGTGCTGACAAGGCCAGTCATCCTTTGGTCGGTCATCACTGAGCACCCAGAGGTGGCAGGACAATTATTCTGGGTGGCAACCTTCCTTGGTAAATGCATCCGCACTTTGCATAATTCCCAGTTTCCCTTGCGTGCTCCCAGCATGCACTACTTCTGCTCTGCGCACCAGAGGCTGAAACAAGATGGCAGCTCCCAGAGGAAGGCCTTCAATTACCCACAACAAGCATCTGGGCATAAGCCCTCATCGTAAGTGATTATGGCCACGGGTTAAACTAGTGGTTCCTCCTAATTAATGGCTTGGAGTATGGAAGAAACCAGAAGTGACCACAACTCTCCAAGTTTTTGGTAAAGCCCAGCTGGCTGAGTGTCAGCCTTCCCTTAGACCAAACCTTGGCGCGTTGTTTAACCACATCGCCCTTTCCTGGAATTTGGCCCTTTGGCTGACACTCTTCTGTGGAGACAGAGTGTCCCTCTCGCGGTTCAGAAATACCATTTAGGCTTTTCTTCTGCCTCAGCATTCCCATTTCTTATTCTTTCGGCTTCTTCTAATCTATTCTTCTCTTCCCTCAGAAATATGCTCGGTCTTTCTCCCTCATTCATTGTTTCAGTTCATTTTCTTCAGACTTATTTTTTTTCTTTTCCTTCAAAACACCTCGCGCCCTTTCCTTTTCCTGCTCCTTGATTTCTCCATTTCTCTCTGTCCCTCTGCCCTCCTCCCTTTTCCTTCCACTTTCTTTCTTTGATTTTTAATTTATCTCAGATGAAAACAAACATATTAATCATGTTTCATGACCCTTTCAGCAGGTACCATTCATGGCCTTCTTTTATTTGGCTTATGTTTTTTCTAATTATTTGCTTTTATTAATGTACTAAGCACTAATGAATCTAACAACCACTGAAACAAAATGGAATCTTAACAATATCCTACAGCAAAAGCTTTAGTAGCCTTTTAGTCTATCCCCTGGCTTCCCCACCCATGGTCACCACCATGCCAAATCCTGGCCGTCATTCCTTCATTTTAATACAGTTTTATCGTTTCTACATACAGTCCTACAAAAATAAAGGTCTTAAGCTAATTTTTTAAGTTTATTTAGTGCAGTATCTACTTTTTTCCTGTTTTAGCCTTAATAGAGGTTTAATTTTGAAGTAAGTTCAAACTTACAAAAAAGCTTCAAGATAGTACATCAAACTCCTATATAGCCTTATTGATATATATTATTTATGTATGTTTATAGAGAGTTCTTATGCCCCAACTCACTTGAAAACAGGTTGAGTATATCTTGCCTCTTTGCCCCATTACACATAAGCCTGTATTTCCCAAGAATGAGGAGGATCTCTTTCATAACTACAAATGAGGAAATTTAACACTGATTCTATACTTTTATTTTACCAGCAGTCCATTTTTCAGTTTTGTCAACTGTCCCAATAATAGAATTTTTTTCAGATATCTGCTACTTTCCAAGCATAGTGTTAACATGGTTTCCTCACAGCAGTTCTGGAAGGCAGGTGTTACTATCACCATTTCTCCTATAAGGAGACTGAGACTCCAGTTTTTAAATGACTCGGTTATGGTCACAGAGCTGTTTCCGGACAGAGCCAGAGTGACGCCCAAGCCTGACTTCACAATCAGTGAGATTTATCTTCTCACTATTCCACAATGAATCCTAAAGGAGTTGGTGCTTTTTCCTTAAAAGTCTCATAAAGTCTTGCTTATAGCTCAGTTACAGTGAGTAGCACCCTGCCATTGATTTTGAGCTTCTTAAGCATAACAACCAAGTCCTACTCAACTTTGAGTCCCTAGAATTCAGCAGGGTAACTGCAAATACAGTCAGCCGTCATTATTCATAAATTCTCTATTTGAGAACTTAATAAAATGTATTTGTCATCCCCATATCAATAGTAGGGGCACTTTTGTGAACATGCAGAGGGTGAAAATTTTGTCACCCAACTTAAATAATCCCAGCTGAGATCCAACAAAAGAACATGCTACCTTCTTGTTTCTGCTCTCATATTGTGTTCTCCCGTGGTCAATACCACGTTTTCCACAACTTTGTGCTTTTGTTGGTGATTTCACTGTTTAAAATGACCCCCAAGCATTGTGCCAAAGTGTTGTCCAATGTTCCTAAGTGCGAGAAGGCTATGATGTGCATTACAGAGAAAGCATGTGTATCAGATAAGCTTCCTTCAGGCATGAATTTTAGTGCTGTTGGCTATGAGTTCAATGCTAATAAATCAGCACTATATTACATAAAGTCTCCTTAAATAAAAACATAAATAAAACAAATTTACATATTGACTGATTTACAGAAATACTGTGACCAGAGACTCTTAGGACCTTAACGCTGTGTTTTCCCTAAGAGTAATGGTTTAGTATTACTAATTCAGTGTTCCTGGTGACTTTGTAGAACATAACAATTAGTAACGTAATAACAATTAGTAATAAGAATCGACTGTAGTATGTGACACAGAAATGTCTGATGAAAAGATGAAGGAAAGAAGATATCTGTTGGAGAAGTGACATTGCAAATGAAAAGCTGCTTCACGAACCCACACGAAGCCAAACATATATAGATTTTATACTAATATGATCAAGTGCCAGAAAACAGATTACATATAATAAAGAGAACATAAAAAGGGGAAGAGGTAATGAATGTATATTTCCTACTCAATGGGAAGAAAATGCTCCATGACAATTTCTTTCCAAAAGAATGAATATTTATTATGCAAATTCATGCATATCTGGCTGCCCCAAATTTAACACTCCATAATTAATAACTTTTCTCTTTGTGTCTCATTGAGCGCATTAAAAACTCTGTTATGTTTTACATTTGCAAAAGCATAATAGCACCACATTTTTTTAACCACAAGCCTTTTCAAGAGCCCACTATAACTTTTTTCCAAATTCTTTATTACTACTTTTTCCTTACTAAGAAAAGGCATAATTATCTCCATTTCTTTTTTAAAATGCACTAGAATATTTGTCTTTGATCTCTTCATAAGCCAAGGAGAAGGGATCTTTCAATCAACTTTGTAAAGCAGATTCTACCCTGTTGCATGATGGGAGAGGGCCTGATCTGACAGTTCCTTATCCATATGATTGTGGTAAAAGCAGACATAACATTATGGCTCAAACAGAACAAAGATGAGCTTACAAAGTACATGGTTTAAATAATTCCAGAGCTTTGGGACACAGATCTCTTTTTTTTCAAGACACAAATCTCACGTAACCATAATCATGATTGGTGGTGAGGAAGTTTAAAAACAGAGTGTCCCCCAAACCCTCCAGACTTAGTTACACCACAGCTAAATCAGGTGATTCCAACACATGATTCACATCCCACAAAAAAATGAAATGTTTACAAAAATAATACTCCCAGAAGACAAAGCAGCCTTTTCTCAAAATCCATTCAAATTTTTGAGCCAATCTTTCTGTTTTGTTTGCCATAACTACCATGTTTCCTATTCTAAAATAAAAGGTTTATACAAACACACACACAGTTTTCACATCTAAGTTTTAACATTCTAACATTTTAAATGCAACTTTGTCTTAGTAGATGTAGGTCAAGACTATTACTATAGTGATGTGTATATACATAGAGTTTTTATTATGGAAATTTTCAACTACAGACAAAAATGGGAGAAGAAATCATATAGCGAACTCCCATATATCAATCTCCCAGCTTCAAAAATTAGAGATATTATTGAGCAATTGTATTTTTAAATGCAAAGAAAAAATTACACAGTATCATACTTTTTCCTGCCTTCAACTCTAGAAACAGTATCACCACCAAGAACAAGACTGTAACATATATGAGTTGTTTGATGTGCAAACACATTAAATTTTGACCTGCAATGCCCAGGGGAGTATCTGCATAGAGCAATTTTCCGAAATCCTTTGTATAATAAAATTGATGTTAAAAATTCACGTTGACTAGAACATCTGATATTTTTAAAAAGATTTATGTCATAAAGTTACACATTTTCATTTAGTAAATTTACAATTTCAATCACACAGATTTGCATACGGGAGTGTACTTTAAGGTACTATGAAATAATTGTTCATTTTCTTGGTGCGATAACGGTATTATGGCTAAGTAGGAGTATTATTTTATTTTTAGGAGATGCATTAATGAAGTACTTGAGGGAGAAATGTTATGATGTCTGCAATTTGCTTTTCTAATGATTCAGCAAAACTGTGTGTGTGTGTGTGTGTGTGTGTGTGTGTGTGTGTGTGTGTGTTGAGATCCAGGATTGGCAAAATTTTTCTATAAGGACCAGATAGTAATAGTTTTAGGTTTTGCTGACCGCAGACAAAATCAAGGATATTTGGTAGATAAACTGTATAATTAGTTAAAATGTTGCAGCTTAACGATTTAAAAACCTTTCTTTAATTCCGGGTTGTACTAAAACAGGTGATGAGCTGGATTTGGCCTTGGCCTTAGTTTTCCAACTCCTTGAATATAGACAGATAGAAACATAGATATATATAGATAAACACAGGGCAAATACGAGAAAACATTATTGAATCTAAGCAGAGGGTACAAGAATGTTCACTGTCTTAGTATTTCAAATTTTCTGAATGTCTAAAGTTTCACAATAAAAAGTTGGGGAAAATGCAAATACCTAAAAACACAGTGAAAATAAATATCAGCCACAAGACAAGCACCTAGAGATTAACATCATTAACATCTTGGTAAAGTGGCTTTTTTTTTCAGTTCCTGGAATGCATGTTTTTTCCAACTATAATGAAATCCTACTCCATATAGTTTTATAGCCTTCCATTTTCATTCGCCATTTATTCATAGGCATTTTCACATGTCATCACAATATAATGGACACATAATATTCTATTGAATAAGTACTTTAAGATGTTTTAACTATTTCCCAGTTATTGAACATTCATTTCTAGTTCTTCACCAACGCAAATAAGAATTCTTAGCTTTTTTTTTTCTATTTCTTTTTTTTTTTTCAGGGCCACACCCACGGCATAAGGAAGTCCCAGGCTAGGGGTCAAATCAGAGCTGCAGCTGCCGGCCTATACCACAGCCACAGCAACATGGTTTCAGAACCACATCTGTAAGCTACACCACAGCGACATGGTTTCAGAGACACATCTGCAAGCTACACCACAGCTAACAGCAATGCCAGATCTTTAACCCACTGAGCCGGGCCAGGGGTCAAACCCTTGTTCTCATGGATGTTAGTTGGGTTCGTTACCAGTATGCCACAATGGGAAGTCCTACTTCTGTTTTTCATTGTGAAGAATTTTTTTTTTGTCTTTTTGCCTTATTTGGGCCACACCCATGGCATATGGAGGTTCCCAGGCTAGGGGTCTAACAGGAGCTGTAGCTGTGGGCCTTCGCCACAGCCACAGCAACGCAGGATCCGAGCCACGTCTGCAACCTACACCACAGCTCACAGCAACACGGGATCCTTAACCCACTGTGCAAGGCCAGGGATCGTACCCACAACCTCATGGTTCCTAGTCAGACTCAGTAACCACTGAGCCACGACGGGATCTCCTATTGTGAAGAATTTTAAAGCTCTAGAAAAGTTACAAGGGCACTACAAAGAACAGGCTCACCAGCTGCTAACGGTTTAATACATTAGCTTTATCTCCCCTCCATACATTTATTTTTATTGTTATTTTGAGAATCTTGAATACATTACTCTTAAGTATCTTACTAAGATATGTGAAAACAACTGAAGAACTGACTTACTCAGGGCTTCCAATTTTTGCATTAAATGTCCTCTGATACCTAACTGATCTTAAGTGACAAGAAAAGGGCTCCCTCTCTCTCCTCCCCTCCCGCTTTCTATGTACATACATACATACATATGCATACCCAGGAATTACTTTGAAGGACAAACTCAAAACCTTCACCTTGCCAACCAAAAGTTACATCATGTATTAGAAGTTAGATTTAATAGCTCTCTAATGTTTCACCTACTCTGTAGAGACACAGCCCCAAACACATTTTTCCAAAACGAGCATGTGACACATGAGAGTGTCACATCACACCTCTGTAGTAATTTAGCTTTCTCTTTATACAGATTTTGCTCTGTCTCCACCCTCATCCCAGCTTTATGAGAAAATTCACCAAATCTACTTGGGATGTTTTTCTTTGACTTTACTGCCACCTAGTGTAGAGAAAAAATATTTTTGGGCTCTGTAAAACAAACAAAAAATGTGCCCACTTATCTGGATTCAAAGCCTGTTTTATTGCAGAATAAACTGCTGGGAACAATACCTCCTTAGAAAATCCAAAAAGAAAAAAGAAAAAAAATGGGGGCGTTCCCACCGTGGTGCAGCGGTAATGAATTCAACTGGGAACAATGAGGTTGCAGGTTCGATCCCAAGCCTCGTTCAGTGGGTCAAGAATCTGGCATTGCATGAGCTATGGTGTAGGTGGCACATGCGGCTTGGATCCCGCGTTGCTGTGGCTGTGGTGTAGGCCAGCAGCTGTAGCTCTGATTCAGCCCCTAGCCTGGGAACCTCCATATCCTGCAGGTGCGGCTCTAAAAGGACCAAAAAAAAAAAGGACAACAAAAACGGTTGTTTTGCTTTCTTTTTATTTAATATAATGAAAATTTCACCTTTTCCTGTATTTTCCTCTGTGTAAGTATACTACATATCTTCTTACCTTTCCAGTCCGACAACGTGATAACTGAATTTTTAAAACCTGACTGTCAATATAATAAAGAACTCTGAAAAGCTCATTTAAAAAATTATTTCAGAGTTAGAAGATTACATGAAAAGATATCAAAGTCTTTAAGAAGAGATATAGAAAGGAAAAACTTAAGGAAGATGTTTTTCTACCTGTATTTGAAAAATGGTTGCATGATGCTGGCACACTTCATGACACTAATTGAAAACATTAGGGGCAGCAGAATTCAAAAATCAAAAAGGAACTGTTTTCAACTCTCTTGTGGCGGGTCTTTACGGCATAAAGATAGAAAGGCTGATTTTGGAAATCTGGCCCTCAAGACGCGTTGTAAAATGATGCTGACTCTGCACGTGCTCACACAAACAGGTCTCCCCAGCCAGACACTAACATTCCTTCCAGATCACACATAACGTTCCAAGCATTCATACGTACGTTGTTTAACTTGGTGCTTCCCAATATGTCTCAGATGGGAACAGGTATTATCCTCAACTGTGGCTTTAAAGTAGTGAAGCTGGGTTTACCTTATTTTCCCCTCTCCATCTCAGCCTCCCATGACAGTCACGGCAGCCCAGGGACAGAGGTCTCCCCTGTCTTCCCCTAGACCAAAGTGGGTCGTGGGTAAATACCATGGTGCTGAGAATCCTAGTGGGTGAATGCAGCAGGAGTTCAACATCTCAAACTGGATCTCCTAAAAGGTTTGGAAGAAACAGTTTGGAGGTTCCTGCTGTGGCACAACGAGATGGGCATTGTCTTAGGAGTGCTGGGACACAGGTTCAATCCCCAGCCTGGCACAGTGGATTAAAGATCCCACGTAGTTGTAGGTGTGGCATAGGTCTCAACTGTGGCTGGGATCTGATCCCTGGCCTGGGAACTCCATACACCACAAGGCAGCCAAAAAAGAAAAAAAGAAAGAAGAAGAAACAAAATAGCTTGGTCATCGTTTGTGACAATGGGCAAGTTCAGTAAACATTTTGGGCCTTGGCTGGCTCATTTGTAAGGTGGTTATGTAGTTCTGTGTGGCTTTTAAGGTAGTAGATTTCAGATAACAAATCCATGGGTCAGTTGGGGGAAAAAAAAAAGCTGTTTTAATTTTAAGGATTAACGTGAGCCAGTCAACCCTCGGTTTAAAATAAATTCAACCAAAACCATCCACTCACTTCTCTCACCCTCGCTACAACCAGTGAAGAAGTGACACAGAGATCCAAACGAGGACACAAAACAAATTTACCAGGGCATTGATTAAGTGCCAAATGCCCTGCAGAGATGCCTCATAAAGCTGAATAAAGGGGCATTGACTGGCATCTCTGGAGGAGTTGAGTTTAATAACCACACCTGATGCCAGTCAGGTGCAGTGCAGGCTATCGCGGAAGAGCCTTCTCTAGCTGGATGGGTGGGGCTTCAGCCACATGGCTTCAGTGGGTTGCCGCTGGGGGCTGTGAAGGGGGCAGCTAAGCCATTGCCCCGGGAGGCTCTGAAACTGGTCAAAACAGAATATTAAGTAACTTCAAGGCCATACACACTATAGGCCAAGATTCATCACCTTTTCTGTTTTCCACTGCAAATGACGTTCCACTCAATACTCAACGTCTCTCACCGGAGATCTTACAACGAACACCGGACAAAAATCTTGATAACGCAAAGCCAGCCACACGAAAACACCCACATTTCAACATGATCTACAGAAATGACTACATTTCCAAAGATAGGTTGAATTCCAAACATGAAATCTTTTGACCTTGGTCAATTCAAGTCTGTAGATGCTAACGTTCCACATTTTTCATCACTCAGATTTGCTATACAGTAGGAATCGTCTTCTCAGGCACACAGTCCTGACAGCAGAACTGTCTCTTTCGTGAGTGTTACAGACAGAAGATCATGGATCCTAGTGGTACAAAAGGCACTTTTAGGAACAAGCCAGAGGTTAGAGGTACCATCCGCATGCAAGCCTCCCATACAATGGATCCTGAGAGAGAAGCCATGGAAATGGTACCCAGGGATTGAAGACGGTCTCCTACTGTGCTTCAGTCTAACTGAAGACTGACCACTCTAACTGTGCTTTTCAGTCGAAGCAGAGTGTATCCTACATCTTCTTCCACTTCCCAGCTCTGTGCTCAGGAAGATGCTAGGACGCTTTGTGCATTTTTTTTTTTTCTAGGGCCACACCTGCAGCATATGAAAGTTCCCAGGCTAGGGGTCAAATCGGAGCTGCAGCTGATGGCCTACAACACAGCCACAGCAACATGGGATCCAAGCTGCATCTGCAACCTTCACTGCAGCTCACAGCAACGCCAGATCCTTTAACCCACTGAGTGAGGCCAGGGATAGAACCTGCAGCCTCATGGATCTCATGGATTCATTTTTATTTTTTGGTTTTTAGGGCCGCGCCTGCGGTATATGGAGGTTCCCAGGCTAGGGGTCGAGTTGGAGTTGTAGCCATCAGCCTAACCACAGCTACAGCAACGCCAGATCCGAGCCACATCTGCAACCTACACCACAGTTAATGGCAACATTGGATCCTTAACCCACTGAACGAGGCCAGGGATCGAACCTGCATCCTCATGGATCCTAGTCAGATTTGTTTCCACTGGGCCACAATGGGAACTCCCACTAGTCGGATTCTAAACCCACTGAGCTACAAGAGGAACTTCTGGCTGTGTACTTTTAGGCCATTTCCAGACCTACTTGTGCAACAGGTACCAGTTGCCACACTGAGGGTCTTGCTCAAGTTCCGGTAGATAACAGTAAGTTAAATACATACAATAGCATTATTAGTTAACCTCAAAAAGGAAATTCTGACACATGTTACAACACGGCCTTGAAGACATTATGCTAAGTGGAAGAAGCTAGTCACAAAAGGATAAACACTGTATAATTCCCCTTACAGGTGGTACCTAAAATAGTCATATTCACAGAAACAGAAAGTAGAACAGTAGAACACCTAAAAAGTGATTAAGACTGTAAACTTCAGAGCTCCCCTTGTAACTCAGTGGTAACAAAACCTGACTAGTATCCATGAGGATGCGGGTTCGATCCCTGGCCTTGCTCAGTGGGTTAAGGATCTGGTGTTGCCGTGAGCTGCGGTGTAGGTCGCACACACAGCTTGGATCTGGCATTGCTGTGGCTGCGGCATAGGCCGGAAGCTGCAGCTCCGATTTGACCCCTAGGCCTCAGGTGTGGCCCTAAAAAATTTTTTTTAATTGTAAATTTTATGTGTATTTTACCAAATTTTTTAACTTTTTAAAAAAATCTCTTAGGCTGATCGTGGAACTACAAACGCATTTCAAATATTCTTTGGAACCCTTAGCTATCCAGCGATGTGAAACACAAGGAAACCGCCAAAGCACGGAGGCTCTCCTAGAGAACACCGTAGCGAACCCCAGCTCTCCCGAATTCCGTTTTCTTCATGGAGGAAGGTTCTTCCTCCAACATTTTCACCTCTAGGCCAATGCTGGGGAGACAGCTTCCACTCCACATTCTTACCACCCAAAAAAGAAGAGATGCACCCAATCTGATCAACAAGTTGGCATTCACAGGGCATGGTTCACTGGCGGGCAAGGTCTGGGTGAGAGTTCATGGCACCTTGGCGGAGTTAAGCAGGCTAAGCCTGGCCCACTCTAGCAACCTATCATTCTGTCTCTGCTCCCTCCTCTGCCTGTGACCGGGTGTCAGTCCGATCATTCCGGTGGGGTGGACCTGGCTGAATTCAGTAGCGAAGGAGGGAGAAGAAGGCTGCCCTCTGGACTGCATTTAGGATGTTACGGAGCCCTTGCCCAGCCCAAGACCAAAGTGACACTTTGGATCCCCATCTGGGTCTCAGTGTCTTGAACCTCTTTTCCTCTGACAGGTCCAAGAGAAGCAAAACTTTATCTCTACCTGTCTTAGGTTTTCAGCCGGGGTTCTTGACAACAACAACAAACATTAACAAGAAAAAAAATAAAGGAGGAGTTCCCGTCATGGCGCAGCAGAAACGAATACGACTAGGAGCCACAAGGTGGCGGGTTCGATCCCTGGCCTCGCTCAGTGGGTCAGGGATCTGGCATTGCCATGAGCTGTGGTATAGTTTGCAGACATGGCTCAGATCCTGCCTTGCTGTGGCTGTGACATAGGCCAGTGGCTACAGCTCCAATTCAGTCCCTAGCCTGGGAACCTCTGTATGCCGTGGCTGCAGCCCTAAAAAGCCACCCCCCCAAAAAAAAAGAAAAAGAAAAAGAAAAAACAAATAAAGCATGCAACTCACATCAGTCAGGAGAAATCTAAGAGGAACTTAAAGCAGTGGCTTAGAACTCTAGCTTATACAGCATCCTCAACCAAAAAAAAAAAAAAAAGCCACCACCACCAACCAACCAACAAACAAAACTCTCTGAAGAAATGACAGGACAAAAGAAAGCAGTTTTAGGCTTCCAAGAGTGGCAAACAGTAGGAGGTACTATATGGGAGGGCATTAAAGGAGTAAGGTTTTTTCCCCAGATTCACTCCTCTGGCGTCTCTGGGCTGATGAAAGTCTGTTGCCAGTAGAAGGAGAATTTATACCCTGCCTTTAGGCAGAAAAGAGGGAGCTTTTCTGACATTTGCTGCTCCTCAGTTGTTTTCAGCTCAAAATAAATTTTTCTGGCAAGGAGACATATTTTGGAGTGACATTCCAGTTTCCGTCACAAGAAAGGGAGGGGGGGGCAGCAGAGAAAAGGTAAAGGATGAAGGTTTTATGCCCTCTGCATTAGAAAAGTAAGACAGATATTCTTTTTTTAAAAAAATCTCCTTTGGGGAAACACATTTTGCTTTATGCAAAATTTGCTTTCTTTTTATTTGGTTTTTCATTTTGTTGAAATGATGAAAATTTCCTCATTATCATCAGCTGACAAAGCTACATTTGAGCAACAGCTGAGGAGGAAGTACACTGTGCTCCCAAATTCTGCAATACTAATTACTGTTGCTTCTGCTTCCACCGGCCCTCTCAGAATCTCAGGAAATGAAAGAATAATAAAAGATAGGCGTGGAAACCAGGATTTAGTGCCTTACAGAATGCTTTGGACAGATAAGTATTTGACAAATTAAGAAATAAGGTCTTTTCTCCTGTGCCAGGGTGATCTAGGACCTCATCTGATTCATCTAAATAAACCACCTGTTTATCTAAATCCAGGGTCGGCTTGGACTAGGACACCTTTACATGGATGGGGAAAAAAAAAAAGGACCAGGAGTGACACAGTCCTGGAGCACACTGCACCCAAAATGATTTCACAATAGGTACCCAGTTTCTTACTCCATGAGGCTGCCTGCAAATTCAGGTTTCTCTGGTTCATCTCCCTTTGTGCTCATATTTGTTTATTAAAATGAAATGATCATGTCTTCATCATTTTATACACGCCAGGACTAAAGTGAAAAGTTACATGAAACGGCCTTCATCTCATGAAGTTCTCCAGGTTACCTGAGTTCATGAGCACGCGTCTATTTTCCTGGGACTCACCAGCTCATTCTCTCCACCATGGTCCCCTGTGGGGAGCGAGAAAAAGAACTGTGTCCCCACCCCCACATAAAAAGTCATTCTCTCTTGGCAAGCAACTTTTTTTTTTTTCCGCAGACATATCCTAGATTTGTTCTGAAAAGAGCAAATATAAGAAGAGGTGATTCAAAGACTCCCTGGCAATTGCCACAGTCAGCTCCTAACTACAAATGCAGGCGAAGGAGAAACAGCCGGATTCTGAGTCATTCTGTTTCTCTAGAAAGGAAGATGTCGTCATTAGCGCACTTGTTGCACAAACCTGTGGTCTCAGAGTGGGTTCACAGCGCGCTAGATCTTGAGACTGCAGCTCACCTCCCACCCCTCTCACCAAAACGCAACACATTCTGAAGTCATCTTAACTGACTAACCTGCATCTGAGAGCATTTAAGTCTATCTTTTTAAAAATGACTGTGGCGTTCCCATCGTGGCGCCGCGGAAACGAATCTGATGATGAACCATGAGGTTGTGGGTTCGATCCCTGGCCGTGCACAGTGGGTTAAGGATCCGGCCTTGCCATGAGCTGTGGTGTAGGTTTCAGACGCGACTCAGATCCCGCGTTGCTGTGGCTGTGGTGTAGGCCAGCAGCTGCAGCTCCAATTCAGGCCCTAGCCTGGGAACCTCCATATGCCACTGGTATGGCCCTAAAAAGCAAAATAAATAAATAAATAAATGAAAATAAAAATGACTATGCAAAAACAACAGATGTGTGTCTGTGTCTGTGTATTTTGAGGGAAGGAGCAAGTAAATAACCTTAAAAACCTATACAGGTTTCTGACCTTGGCTTGAGAATGCCTGGACTGATACAAATTCAGGGAAGAGATTCCAGGAAAAAATGAAAAGGGAAGATTATTTTCTAGAAAACTATAAAAAGTTATTCCAAAAGAGAGCTGCCTGGGGCTTTTTGATTAATGAGTAACAAAAAGATGATGGCAAAAGAAAAGTAAGACCTTGATGAGTGAAAACAGCAGTTAAGGCAGAGCCAAGTTCACCAATGTGTTTTTAGGAGTGACTGTCTCTTCTGATGTGGCTCCTATGGGGAAATTTCACTGTTTATACAGACAGTGTAAACATATCCGCTGACTTAACAAAACACTGGTTTTCATGCCTTACCCCTCCTCTCCCAGCCGAGGTAAACAGCTTAACATTCAGGCACATTCAGACTCACAGGTTTTGCTGTGAATCGGAGGTTCAAATCCTGGCTCTTCAATTATGTCTTAGGTCAAGCTTATTATCCCCTCTGAACCCCAGTTTCCACACCTGTATGATAGGACTGGTGGATATAAGGAGATAACCCATGGAACCGCCACAGTTCAGTTCCTGGCACACTAAAAGGTTTGATAACTGTCGGGGTGGGGTGGGATGGTAGTTTGCAATGGATTTAGCTAGATAAAGACTCAAGTTATGGGAGTTTCCCATTCTGGCTCAGTGGAAACGAATCTAACTAGCATCCATGAGGATGCAGGTTCAATCCCTAGCCTGCAGAAGAGTATGCCCTAAATCAGAAAAGTAAACATTTAATTAACTTTGTTAACTTAGTCATTTTGTTTAAATAATTTGGTATTTTTTTAATGAACTTTCCGTCAACATACAACACTCCCAATTCTAAACCACCATCAAAACACAAATGCCCAGGAGTTCCCGTCGTGGCTCAGGGGTAACGAACTCAACTAGTATCCATGAGGATGCAGGTCTGATCCCTGGCCTCGCTGAATGGGTTAAGGATCCGGCACTGCCATGAGCTGTGGTGTAGGTAGTAGACGTGGCTCGGATCCCAAGTTGCTGTGGCTGTGGCGTAGGCCGGCAGCTGCAGCTATGATTCAACCCCTAGCCTGGGAACTTCCATATGCTGTGGGTACAGCCCTAAAAAAAAAAAAAAAAAATCACAAATACCCAGTATGTTAATTCACAATTCAGTATTTGGTCTTTACTTACTGGAATAATATTGAATTAGGTCAAATAGCCTGAGTAATTCTGACTCTGGCACTGATTAGTCACATGGCTTTGAGTTAGCCTCCAAACCTCTGTGTGTCAATTTCCTCATCTGTTGGGGTAATAACTCTTGCCCAATACACCTCACAGGATTAAAGTGAGAGCCTTTTGTAACACCAGATAAAGAGATTATTATTAACCTTTCTCTAAATTGCAAAGGCGAATATACAACTTAACCAATTCAGATAAACGTTTTTTTTTTAACCTCAGGTATCAAACTGTTTTGCAATATTGTTACAAAATAATTCTAAATCTTGAAGGTCACTGCTAATACATTATAAAACTACTTTTCTGTACATAGCACCGAGAAAGAGATTCTTTTAAAAGTTTTGTTTCATTTGATTGTAGCACAGATTCAGTTCAAATATCATCACCAAAGTTTTATATCCACTTTTAAAAGGAAAAGGATATATAAAAAGATCCTCAGCTCATCAAAAAGAAGTGCATGTTGGCATTCCCATTGTGGCTCAACAGTTAATGAATCTGACTAACATCCACGAGGATGCAGGTTTGATCCCTGACCTTGCTCAGTGGGTTAAGGATCCAGTGTTGCCATGAACTGTAGTGTAGGCTGCAGACATGACTTGGATCCTGAGTTTCTGAGGCTGTGGTGGAGGCCAGCTGCTGTAGCTCCAATACTACCCCTAGCCTGGGAGCCTCATAAAAAGAAATGCATGTCAAAACTACACGAGGCGTTCCCTGGTGGCACAGTGGATTAAGCATTCACCATTGTCTCTGCTGTAGCTTGGGTTTGATCCCTAGCTGGGGAACTTCCGCATGCCACAAGTGTGGCCAAAAAAAATCCCCCCAAAATTATGAGCTGCTATTTCTCACCCATCAAAGGGGCAAAAATGTTAACTTTTGACAAAACAGTCTTTGGACAGATTGTGGGAAAATAGGCGAGTACAAAATAGTACTAGTACTATATTCCTATGGAGAAGAACTGGGCAACACCTAGCAAAACTCCATGTGTATCTATGCTTTGGACCAGAAATCACACTTTTAGGAATTTATCTTGAAAGTACACTTCCAGCAATACAAGAAAGCACATACACAGGGTTATTCGTTGTAGCATTATTTGTAATTGCAAAATATTGGCAACACCTTGAAGGCTCACATTGTAGGACTTAACTGAATAAACTAAGTGCATTTACTCAATGGAGTCCTATACAACTGGAATATTAAAAAAGCAAAAAAAAAAAAAGATTTCTATGAGATGACATAAACTGATTTCCAGAATATAAAGCCAAGATGCTAAAAAGATTCTATGTAATATGCTACATTTTATATGATAAATGTAAAATATATATATTTATTAAAGAAACACAGGAAACATAAATAAGAAACAAATAAATGTTACTACCTATGGGAACTGGAGGTGATGAAATGGGAGAGATGGAAAGCAGACAAGACCTGTCTAAACATAACTTTTTATACAGCTTTGGATTTTGAACCATGTTAACATTTTACATATTTTAGAAAATTAAATCAATAAGAATGGGTAGGTAGAATGAATTGAAAGAAAGGAATAAATCTGGTTATAACCAAGTTGATAATACATTTACAAAGAAAAAGGAATTAATCCAAAAACCTTCTGACTATACACTTTCAGTGGAATATAGTCTAAAGACAAAAAAAAAAAAAAACCTTGAACTTTACTTGGTAAGTCTGTTTTAGGTAATGACGTTGGTGAGGCAATTCTGAAATTGTTTTTATGTATGTTGCAGTAAATGAGTAAATACAATGAGGTTTTGAGGAAACAGCAACTTCACTGAGGGTGAACAAAGTGAAACAGGGAGGAAAAATCCTATACCACCAGATTGGGTAACAATTAGAGTGTCATTATGAACTCATGACTTTTAAAAAGAGTCTGTCTATTGAGTACTGGCCATCAAGAGGACCGAAAAGCAATTTCACCCCAGAGCAATGAGCACACATGGCATCGAAGTCTTGTAAACACCATTCCCCAAACCCTGGGGGAAAATGCCCAATTTCAAGGTAAGCCTGGAGCATTTTGTTGTGCCAGAAATTAAAGAAGTGTTCAAAACCAAAGAAGGTATGTCAGAGAGATAAAAGAACTCAAGGCGCTGTCACTTGCCAAATTTAGGACAATTTGAGCATCAAAAGGGATAATGACACGAATGGATTACAGCACACTAAATAAAACAGATTCCATGAATCCACACTTATTTTTTTTTAAAGGGATTGGGAAAAGGAAAAGCCTTCCTTTATTGAAAAATGCCAATAAACGTAAAGGAGATATTAGAAAATCAGTATTTCACAACTACCATAGTAACATTTGATTTCTGGAGAGAATCAACAATGGATGCCAAAACCATTGGGAGAAATATGGGGGAACTGGATCTACACACAGCCCAAAATATCCTATCACCAGTCACTTATTAACTACAAAGGGAAAAAAGTCACCCTTACAATGGAGAAACACGGTAGCTAACATCTTAAGCAAGTGATTCAACTCACCATCTTTGAAAGGACATATTCACATTCTACGTCCTCAGATGTGTGATACATCACCTACGTAGAGCTCCTGTCAAAAGAGTTTAACCTAAGTCTAACCGGGGAGAAGCAATCAGACATCTGCAAAAGAATGGGCTTGGATTCTTCAAAAATGTCAATGTCATGAATGAAAAAATAGAACATAACAACAATAGCGAAAGCTTATCAACCTGTGCTACGTTAAAGAACACTAAAGAGACACGAAAATAAATGGAATGCAATGCACAACCTTTGTTCAAATCCTTAACAAAAAAAATAAATAAAAGTGTTAAAGGACATTATTGGAACCACTGCAGAAATTTAAATATAGATGGCATATAAGAAAATAGTACTGTATCAACATTTAACATCCTGAGTGTGATAATAACCTTGTGGTTATATAGGAAAATATCCTCATTTTTATTTATTTATTTTTTTATGGCCACGCCCATGACAAATGGAAATATCTGGGCCAGGGATTGAGAACAAGCCACAGCTGCAACCTACGCCACTGTACTGCCTGGCAATGGAGGATCCTTTAACCCACTGCACCGGGCAGAGGATCAAACCTACACCTCCGCATCAACCTGAGCTACTGCAGTTGGATTCTTAACCCATTGAGCCGCAGTGGGAATTCCCAATATTCTCATTTTCAAAAGATACATGCTGAGAGTTTGGGGGCCTAGGTGTCTTACATAATCCGCCAACTACTTCTCAAATGGTTCAACTAAAGAATACATATATGCACAAAGGGAGGATAAAAGGGAGGGAGGGAGGGAGGATAAAAGGGAGGGAGGGAGGGAAAGGAAGGAAGGAAATATGACAAAATGTCAAAACTGGTGAATCACATAAATGGTATATGGATATTCATTGCATAGTTCTTGCAAATTTTCTGTAGGTTAGCTGTTTTTTTCAAACTACAACGCAGCAGGAGGAGAAAGGGAGCTTTTCATGTAGTCACTGCAAGAAGACAGTATAGTCAGAATATCTGAAAACATTCAATTGGGTGGATCCTTGCCAAGAGCAGAGGCTCCAGCAGAAAGCCGCTGGAAGACGCTGGAGATAGCCGAAGTGAGCAACGACAAAATTCATACAGGACACTCCATTCAATCTGAATTTCAGACAAACAACAATTTTTTGAGGGTAAGTGTGTCCCAAGTATTTTATTTGGCACGTTGGTCTGTTCCATGCCCAGGATAAAGTACGACAGTTCAAGAACACTAGGGCAGTTCAAGGTTAGGGCCACTGATATGTTTTTTGTTTTCTGTTTTTTGCTTTTAGCTTGTTAGGGCTGCACCTGTGGCGTATAGAGGTTCCCAGGCTAGGGGTCCAATCGGAGCTACAACTGCAGGCCTACATCACAGCCACAGCAGCGCCAGATCTGAGCCGCGTATGCGACCTACACCACAGCTCATGGCAATGCCGGATCCTTAACCCACTAAGCAAGGCCAGGGATCGAACCCGCAACCTCCTAGTTCCTAGTCGGATTCATTTCCCCTGCACCATGTCAGGAACTCCTTGGCATGTTTTATGTACTATTTTTATTTAATCAAACTCCATTCCATTTTCTGTAACGAAGACAACTCTTCCAGCTGTACGTCCTCCTTACATATTGTTGGTACAGCCCTAACCCAGGCTTCATTCTCTGTCACTGAACGGCGTAACTTTGCCCCACTCCCACCACCTTGGATTTCTAAATTCTACCTCCCCCGTCCCCTTCACTACCTATCTCTCTTCATTTCTACCTGTTTCGGCCCAGGAGAGAACAGCTGCAAAGCAACAAAGGACACTTAATCAGGGATTTAACCCCGCCCAGTGTCATTAAATGTCTTGACCTAGGCTGGCTGGGGATCCTCCCCTCCGACCCCTGGCCATCATCCCAGACCACTTTCGGTACATTTGGCATCCATCACCCCAGAGCGGTTCAGAGAAAAGAGTTACAGGTTACACTCTCTTAAACTCCCTCTCATCGAGGCCCCTCCTTTCTCGGTCTTCTTCATCAGCGTCTCTTATTTTTCTTAATATCTAGATGTTGGATGGCCTCATCTTTAACTCTGGGCATTTTCTCTCCCCCCCTCCTTGGGTCCATTGCTTCCCCACGTTCATTCCCGTGTATATCACCTTCATGATGTTTGATATCTCTCAACAATTATTACTAGCTTTCTTTCCATGGATCTGATTTTTTAAATTTATGTATTTTAAAGGATTTTTAGCACCGTTATCAACAGACGTTAAACATCAGAAATAATAGATAAATCTAAAAATAAAACCACAGAGTTCCCTGAGGCACAGTGAGTTAAGGATCTGGCATTATCTGGCATTGTCACTGCAACGGCTCGAGTCACTGATGTGGCACAGGTTCAGTCCTTGACTGGGGAACTTTCACATGCCACAGGCACAGGCAAAACAAAACAAACCAAACCAGAATAGTGGCTGGATGCTAAGTCTGGGACACCGAAGACCAGGAGAGAAGGTAACCTGCCCAAGGTCAAAGCGAGCTAGGGGCAGAGCGGGATCATACCCGAGACCACTGAGATGCAGTTTCAGAGAGCAGACTCAGAAAGCAACACTGACTCTTGGGGGTGTGAGGGCTCAGTCAGGGGACAGGAGCTTGGTAGAGTAAAAAGAATATAAACTGAGGTATCAGAGGCTGAGGTCCAGTTGTGAACAGGGCAGGAAAGTCACATTGCCACATGCCTGTGATTTTACTCTTCGAACCTCTGCTTTTTAACGTAACTTACAGATTATAGAATTGGGAGAGGGCCATCAGACACAGGTCCCGAGTGCTCAGCCCAATGGTTACACAATCAGTCAACTGAAGTTTCCTTTTTCTCTCCCATCTCTGTTATCACCGGCACTGTCACAGACCTACCCACTACCAGCTATAACTCCTTTTCAAGGGGATAGACTTTTTTTTTCCTGCTGAATAATCCAGACCTTATTTCTCTCCATCACTGCCCTATACCCAGTGCTGGGAGAAAGGACTCCATCTGGGCTAGGCTGACCGGCAAAGAGAGAGACAGCAGCTCCCTGCCATTTTCTAGGGGTTGGGTCTGTAAAGATGAAGATGGCCTAGAGGTGAGTTCTGAAAGCCTCAGACAAGCCCCAGATCTCCACAGCAATGAGAGTGATTCAGGCTTCAGGGGCAGCACCTGAGTCCAGGGATAGTCTCAGGTTCCTGATCCAGTGAATGCTCAGAGGCCTCTTGGGAAGTCTGACCCCAGGAAGGCCCTGGGAGGCGCAGGGCTGTGGGGAGCCTAGAAAAGTCTAGAGTGCACCGCTCGATGACTGGGGGATGAGAGGCATGCGATGGGACCTAAGAAAGAGCTAGGAGTTGGATACTCAGTTTCCAGGAGACGAGGGAGAGCTGAAACTTGGAAGTAAGGCCAGGAAGGAAAGATGGGGCTGCTGGTCTCCATGGCAACAGGGAAGAGAGCAGAACTTTTCATCACTTAGAGGGTGAGTGTGTTGAGGGCAAAGTTTAAAACGTGTGACCCACCCCCAGCTTGGAACCAGAGGAAAGTAGACCACCCAAGAGAAACATGGGATTTTTTTGTTGTTTTTTAGGGCCGCACTCACGGCATGTGGAGTTCCCAGGCCAGGGGTTGAATTGGAGCTACAGCTTCCGGCCACAGCTACAGCCACAGCCACAGCAGCGTCAGATCTGAGCCAGGTCTGCAACCTACACCACAGCTTAGAGGTGAAAGCTGACAGCAACAATGAAGGGACGCAATGGTGACTGACATCTGGTTGGAAAGTGTGGAAGGAGTGAGAAGTCACTGGATTCTGTACATACTTGAAGGAGGGATCAACATAATTCACTAACGTCAAACAATAATCTGTATCGAGGTTGCAAAAAACAAAAATCTTTACTTGAGGTCTTAGGAAATGCAACCCAGCAGACATACACTCGGATAAAACCAAAGTGTTCTGGAGAAGAGAGAGGAGTCAGGGGCTTATAAAAGCAAAAGCAACAAAGCTGTTAAAAGTTCATGCGAGGTTGTAAAAATTCTTGCAAGAATTATGATTGGCTCTGATGCAAAAAGAGAAATATTTGTCTTTAAAGGATAAGTTGTCATGAGTTATTTAGGATAAGGGTCTGAAAAATTATCTTGGGTTTCTGGAATACTATGCAGATGTTCTGGATGCCTACGTTAAGATAATAAGTGGTCAAAAGTTCAGATTCCAGCTGAGCTGAAACGTGCGTTAAGTCTCACTCCCTTAGTGGCCTCCCAGCTCCATTTTAGAGTTCTCTTAGCCAGCTATACTGACTCCGTTTTTACTTCCCTTTCACACTAACAAAGGGGATAAAAAGCACTAGGTAAAAAACTGGCTGACAAAACTATGACTCCAGCCCTTAAACTCCTGACTTCCTGGCCCTACATGAAAAAGAGCACTGCGTTTGACAAGGGCGACCCGTCAAGACGAACTACGATGTTAAGCTTCCGGTTCCAGAGAGGAGACACGCTGTATGTGACACGTGGAGCAGCATTAACGTCCTCTAAACCCCACAGCCGCCACATTTCTGCTCCTAGTTGTTGAAAATGCGTCTGGACTGTGAAGCAGTCACCAAAAAGATTCTGAGAAACTCGGTAGTCCTTCCAGTGACTTCCAGATAAGGACTCGAACCAAACTTTCCAGCTGGATTTTATGGATCCCCATGACCAATTTAAGTTCCCATTACAGTACAATACGGACAAAAAGAGGTATCTGTCAGTATCTTTCGATGAGCACGGTGTCTTGTTTTACAGAGCCTCACTGAGCCTCAAGAGGAATCTTAAAAGCCCGTTTTGAATAGAAGTTAGGCTTTGGGAAACACACTGAAGAAAACGCAAACTAAAAATATTAAATCCTTAAAAAGCAGTATCAACTGCTACTCCTCTAGAACTCTAGACACTTGAGGCTGACTTTTCCTAAACTAGTTCTTCCATAGTGTTCCCTGACTGGGTGTGGTAGCTCTGGTGTTGCATATGATACACGTAATCATGTGTTAACACACTCTCTGTGGACTCTACAAAACGCCACTGCCTGCCTGTTGAAAAGATTGGTTTGATTGTCCCGTATTTTCAGAACTAAAGCGTCTAGATAAGGCATTATACAAAAGTTGTACCTACCTGTTTTCAATTCCCTTTAGTATAGACAGTGGTTAAGAAGAGACTGCTTCATTAGGGTTTGGATTCCAGCAGTGCCACTTACTTCACCTCAAACGCTATTTCTCCACCTTTAAAATGAGGACAATGATATTCTCCTAGAGGAGTTGTTGTGGGGATTAAGTGAGTAATTACTTGTAAAGCTGTCAGAACAGTGCCTTGGCAACAGCCGGTACTACTGTGTTCATTTTAAGACCATTATCCCTACAGAATCTCATGGATTTAAATTTGAATGCTCTTAAAAAGCAGAGAAATCAAAGCTGTCACATTTGTTCAAAGCTCTCTAATTTTATTCGTTGCTCGAGGCTTTCGAAGTATTTAATACAAGGCAGATAGCACTGAGGGTAACAATCAAAACAAAAGGGGGGAACAAGCCCACCCATGTCGTTTGCTAGTTCCATTTAAATAATTCTCCGTTCAAAAATTCGAATATGACCCTCCTTGATCATCCTTTGCGATTATACATTTTCTTCAGAACACGGTTTTGTTTGTAAGAGAAACTAACCTGGACGCTAAGGAAAAAGCTGAGCATTTCCCTTGAACACACTGAGATCTGGGTGAACAGTGGAAGCTTAAACGCTGGCGTTTCTAGAGGGTCGGCCATGAAGACCTCACTGAGACGTTCACGCCCTCGAATTATCAAAAATCAAAAACCAGCAAGAGCGCCACGAGGCCTCAGATCCAGACTAAACTTTCCCTGGAAGCGACAAGGAGCACCCAGGGGAAAAGCCGAGCCTCCGAGCGGACCCAGGAGGGCGGCTGCGCCCTGACCGCGGATCCTGCGTCTCTCAGAGAACGAGACGCTTCTTTCGCTCCTCTGCCCGGCGTTTTCGCGAGAAGAGCAAGGGCACAAGCGACGACGCACCCCGCAAATAAGAGGCGAGCAGTAGGGGCCGGAACGCGACCCGACGCCCTACTCGGAAAGCGCCTGCGCGTAAGCTGCGGCGGCGGCGGAAGTGGGAGGGGCGGGGCGGCGGGCGTTTCCGGCGTTCGCGACGGAGCGCTGGGGCGGGGGCAAGGCCGGCTCCCAATCGCGCACAATGAGACAGCGCTGAGCGCCGGAAGTGGGCTGAAGGAAAACACGGAGAGGGAGCCCGGTCGGGACAGGAAGAGGCGGGGGACCGCGGAGGAGGTAAGTGCTCCCGGGCGCCTTTTCCCTGCGTCCTTCTCAGTTTCGCGTCCGGGGTGGGTCTCCGGTGGGTTCTCGGGTCTCCGGAGTAGAGGGCGGGCCCGGGCGGGGAGATACGTTGGCTCCATCCTCTGCCGGCCTCCTCGCCCCAGTTGCGAGGACCCAGGAGCCCCCGGGCCGGTGAGGACGGAGCTCTTGGGCTGGACCCCGCATCTTCACTTTGTGTCAGACCCAGCGGGGACTGGAGAAGCAGGAATCTCGGTGGAGGCACTGGCTCCCGGCCCCTTGTTTGGCCGGGGGGACCCCGGAACCCTATGGAGGAGGCAGGTCACTTCCTGCTTCCTGGTCCCCGCGGTGGCTTCGTGGCCAGGAGTGCGGAGACGCCTCCTGTTTCTCCGCCTCGGACCCAAAGAGTGGAAACTGAGGCACATCGGAGGTGGGGCCGTCACAGGGGGATCGCAGACGGAGAATTGCTGTGTGTGACAAAACCAGACTTGTTTGGAATTGAGGATGAGGACTGGGCAGAGTAGCTGGAGTTGTCCCTTGGTCGGAAAGCCAGCTCCTCTGACCAGAGCGGAGCCTTGGTCGGGAGCCCAGCCCCTCCGTAGCCCAAGCGATCGAACTCTGTCCTTCTGAACAGTGGTGAGCAGAGCGGAGGCCTCGGGATACCTAGAAGGGATGGAAAAGTGGAGATAAGATGTCCTATGTTCGCAAACTTTCGGTTACTTTGTATAACACTTAAAAGTAATTGTCAGTTTGTTTTTAAAAGACCTTTTGGGGAGTCCTCTAAAGTGTAGGCTTAGGGTGAGATTTGTTTTTTGTTTTGTTTGGTTTGGTTTCGTTTCAAGAGAAGAGCTTTAGTTATGTAGGTAAAAGCCAACCAGCTTGCCGTGAATGACAGTTTTTTTATTCTCCAGTTTTTACGACAGACTCATAGATTTAATTTTTATATTAAAGAATGAGTACTAATTTTCATGAAGAATATTATGGTACTAAGCGTCCCGACTTATAGCATAATGCACTGTCTGTTGGAATGTGACAGAAATTAAGAAGAGTTTTCTTACAGTCTTTTGAGCACCTTGCAATAACTGTGTGGTATTTTGTGTACTTGGCATGATATCCTGTAATAGTTTGATGCCTTCTTTCAGGTGCAGAGTAAGAAAATTGAAGTCAAAGACCATGGGAGATGCTGCCAAACCTTATTTTGTGAAGCGTGCTAAAGAGCGAGGGACTACGGATGATGAAGATTTCAGAAGGAGTCACCCCCAACAGGATTATTTAATAATGGATGATTATGCTAAAGGCCATGGCAGTAAAATGGAAAAAGGCCCTCCCAAAAAAAAATTAACACCAGGGAACTATGGGAATACCCCCAGAAAAGGACCATATGCTGTTTCCAGCAATCCCTATGCATTTAAGAACCCAATTTACAGTCAACCCGTTTGGATAACTGATAACCACAAAGATCAGAGTAAGAGATGGCTATCTGATGAACTTGCTGGTAGTTCAGACAGCTGGAGAGAATTCAAACCTGGACCTAGAATTCCTGTTATAAACCGACCGAGAAAAGACTCTTTTCAAGAAAGTGAAGATGGGTATAGGTGGCAAGATGGAAGAGGCTGCAGAACTGTAAGACGACTGTTTCATAAAGACCTGACAGGCCTGGAGACCATGTCAGAAATGGAAGCAGGAAGCCCTGGTAATATTTCCAACTTGTCAGGTTACAACCCTGAAGTCGGCAGGGGATTGTGACTGAAGTCAGTTTTCTTTCTCTTTCAGATGAGTTTTATTATTTTCAGCAATCCAGTTCCAGTTTTTCATAGTTTCTGATTATTTAACATGATTACCCATGTTTTTAGGGTAGCTTCAACACATTGTATGTATTGGTTCCTTTACAAGTTTACCACAAGGCTCATTTTACTTTAGTAAAAACATGTTTCCAGAGTTCCCATCGTGGCGCAGCAGAAATGAATCTGACTAGAAACCATGAGGTTGCAGGTTTGATCCCTGGCCTCGCCTAGTGGGTTAAGGAACTGGTGTTGCCGGGAGCTTGGTGTAGGTCGCAGACATGGCTTGGATCCCATATTGCTGTGGCTGTGGTGTAGGGCAACAACTGTATCTCTGATTGGACCCCTAGCCTGGGCACCTCCATATGCCCCAGGTGTGGCCCTAACAAGCACAAAAAAAAAAAAATATTTCCCATTGGTGCTTTTTACAGAAGAGGGTGATCATATCACCCTGGGGATATATCATAGTTTCTAGGTAGTGTGTATGTGTTTTCTAAATTTCGTTATAATACAATTACAATATTTTGTACTAATGTATGTGGCCAAGATATAAATGACAGAATATAAAGCTTTAAAAAAAGCTTATTTTAGACTGCATTTATCTCCTGCTTTTGTGGGGAGCATCATTCTCCAGGGGAGGATAGTGCAAGATATTTTTTTCCTCAAAAGTGAACGTGGCAAACAGGTTGAAAAACATTGAGGTTAGAACATCAGAAATTCAGATAAAAGCTGTGCCTTTTATTTATTTTTTTGTGGCCACACGCACAGCATATGGATGTTCCCAGGACAGGAACCGAGTCTGAGCTGCAGCTGCAACCTACAGCACGGGTACAACAATGCCAGATCCTTAATGCACTGTACAGCAGCAGGAACTCCAAGCTTTGCCTTTCAGTTTCAGTAAAACCAAAACTCATTTCCTGTTTTTTCTTTACTTTGTACCCTGAGTTTATTTGCAATCATCATGTGAAAATTTATTCACAGTTTAAACACAGCATTGACAAAGTAAGATTACAACTTACTTTATTGGATTTATATATTTTCTTTTCAAGATATGCTGGCATAAAATTCTCATGAAAAATCCAACCAAAACTCATTTCTAAGCTCACTTTGTACTTGATAAGAATGGCCCCAGAGTTATTATATTCCCCCTCCCCTTTTGACAACACCTGCAGCATTTGGGCCACTGTTTAAAGCCACGCCACAGCAGCGATCAGAGCCACTGTAGTTATAACACCAGATTAACCTGGTGAACCACAGGGGAACTCCAATTAAAACTTTTCTAACAGGTGAATAGATTCTGCCCATGTAGCAATAGTCTCCAAAAACGGGAAAGTTATTTTTATCTAATGGACAGTATTTGCTAAAATGAAATAAAGTCATAAATTTGAAGGAAGAATGAATTAATAATGTTTAGTCTGAAAATGCAAATTATGCTTGGAAAATTATTCTTAGAAAAAGTATATTTTTTGGCTGTAAGCCTTTTTTTAAAGTAGCTATATGGAGTGAGTTGCAAAGTGGCCAGCTCTTTTTACATTTTTTTAATATAAAGACAGTATTGGCGGTCTCTAGGTCTCCAGAAACCCTTTTCCTTCATATTGTCTCCCAATGACCAGTTTATATATGTGTAAGGCATTTCAATTTTTCATCTGGACATTGGGAATGCTTAATAGGGAAAAAGACATATTTTTATCTTTAGTATGTCTTAAGATACCATAAAGCGAGAGGAAAGGATGCTCTTTTATATCTTTTAAGATAGGAAAAGCAAGAGGAAATGCCTTGTGTCTTGTAACAGCAGCAGACATAAAGACGTCAAAAGGAAAGAGCACCTATACTTCAATTTTTTAAGTTTTTAAGCCAGAAAGAACTTGAAGGAATTGTCTGCAGTGCTCCGTCGTGATGTAACAAAGGTAGAATCACAGTTTTACAAAGCAGGCAGCTATGACTCAAGAAGGTTAACTTTATCTAGGCTTGTTTATGCAGAGTGCTAGATGAGGAAGTGGAACTGAAATCATGTACTATGCTGCTCTGGCCATGAACTCTGCCTCACTGGACCTGGAACCTGACAGAGCGAAACTGAACACGTATTCATAATTTCTGGACTTTCGATTTCAAAAGTTTGTGTATGTTTAAGTAGTTCCATATCACTGTGTTCAAGTGAGACAGACATTTTAATTTAGTTACCAGTTGTTGGTCTTTCAGAAAAGAAAAAGTTGATCTTGAGCAGCAGTATAAAAAGAAAGATTTATAGGTCAGGAGTTTGCAACCAGACAGGTATTGAAAGAGACTATCTACAGACCAAAAGCCTCTTATTCTGTACTCCCGTCTAGTCTTAAAAGCAACTAAAGGAGTTGCTTTTAAGTGATTTTGAATAGGACCTGAGTTTTTACCATCTTGTTTAAGTTCCATCCCAAACTCGGGTTTTCACTGTATGAAGTTACAGATGTGTGCTTTCAGTTTCCAAATGAAGGTCCATTCCCTTAAAAATCTTCATGAGGGAAGTTAAGCTTTGACATAGCATTGCTTACTCTAGAGAGATTCAGTTTAAAGTGTAAACTGTGCCCTGTCCTCAGAGGACCCTAAAAAGGATCCCATTAGAAGGGACTGAAGTTTTCCTTAAGTCAAAAATTACATCTCTCTCTCTCTCTCTCTCTCTCTATCTTTTTTTTTTTTTAATAACTGCACCTGCGGCATATAAAAAGTTCCTAGGCCAGGGACTGAACCCGAGCTGCGTTTGTGACCAACACTGCAGCTGTGGCAAAACCAGATCCTTCAACCCACTATTCTGGGCTGGGGATCGAACCCATACCTCCGCAGTGGCCTAAGCCACTGCAGTCGGATTCTTAACCCACTGTGCCATAGCGAGGGCTCCCAAAGCTAGTAATAAAGAAGGGTCTTATTAAATGATGTGAGACTATATAACGGAAATTATCTTAGAGTTGCTTTGTTTTGTAATTACTAACTTTGTATTTTTCAGTTCTACATTACTACCCCTATTTCATTCCTCAGATATCCTCGATTGCCAGTTTATGTGTTTGGGACAGTGCCATTAATGATCTTAGCTGGAAAACGTCCACTCAGATACACATTGTCAGAGTTGCCGTTGTGGCGCAGCGGAAATGATCTGACTAGTATCCATGAGGATGCCAGTTCAATCCCTGGCCCTGCTCAGTGGGTTAAGGATCCAGCGTTGCCATGAGTTGCGGTGTAGGTGGCAGACACAGCTTAGATCTCGTGTTGCTTGTGGCTGTGGCAAAGGCCAGCAACTGTGGCCCCGATTCAGCTTCTAGCCTAGGAACTTCCATATGTTGTGAGTACAGCCCTCAAAGGCAAAAAACTCCCAAAAAACAGATACACATTGTCCTTTGTGAATGGAATAATAAGCCATATGCAAATAAAATATGAGAAACTTGAAATACTGTATATGGAGAATTCGTATTACAACAAAAACTCTGGGATGAGGCAGGTAGTCTTCCTCTAGTAATTATGGGACTTTTTTAGCAATATGCAACCCTGCCTTCCTAGCTTCCCTGCAGTGAGACTTTGTTTTTAACTATGTAGGCCTATGAAACTCACTTCAGAAGGTTGTATTGCCTTGTCAGTTCTGGTCTGTTTTAGATGCGAATGAGTTTTCTACAAGAAGGGATTTTTCTTACACTGTTAGGTAGAAAGGTGAATTTCAGAATTCCATCTCTGCTCTAATGTTTATTTCCAATCCCTTTATGTGACTCAGTCATGTGTCCCTGGACAAGTTACCTACCTTCTTGGGCAGGCGTTTTTCCCAAATGTACCATGGGGAAATCTTAGCATCCGTGGCAGAATCACTGTAGAGATTAAACTGAGGCAGTACCCACAAAATGCTTATATTGCGTTTGTCACATGATAAAATAGCCACAGGTATTGTCATCATCAGTCAGAATTTCTGCAGCCATCCACTTCTCCAAACAAAAACAATAAGGAATTAACTGTGCTCTTTGGAGGAAAATTAAAGTCGTCTCGAAATTGATAGCAAATATAGTTACATTGTGAAGCCTTTGTGATCAAAAAAGAGAAAGGGTTAAAGAAGGAATTTGGTTTCTAACTTTGTTTTGTGGACTTTTCTAACAGATATTGCACGTCAGTGTAAATCTTTAATAAGTTTTGCCTAAGGAATTTCTGCTCTGAGTACTGACATCCAATGCAATTAGTTTGTAATAAGTGAATTAAGCGAGAATAGAGACACCTTTGAGTTAAAAGAAGTGCTTATCTCAAAAGTTTATCGGGAGTATTGTCCTTAAAAGACGATTTAATTGGACATAGGAGGATAGACTGATTTTCTCTTTAAAGGACTGTTTACTTTTTAGTGTTTTATTGTTTCATCCATTGTGATTGCTTTTTTTTTTTTTTAAGGGCTGCACCTGGAGCATATGGAGGTTCTCAGGCTAGGGGTCAAATTGGAGCTGTAGCTGCTGGCCTACACTACAGCCACAGCAATGCCAGATCCTTAACCCACTGAGTGAGGCCAGGGGTGGAACCCTCATGTCCTCATGGATGCTGGTCAGGTTCATTAACCACTGAGCCATGACAGGAACTCCCTTTAATTTTTTTAAGTTGCTGCTTTGTGTTAGTACAGAAGTTGTTTGAGAAATTTCATTATATTCATCTTGGGTAGACTGAATACAGTACTTGCTGCTATTCCTTTAGAGATGCTGGCGATAGCTTTTTAAAATTCCGTTGTGGCCCTTTGGCTCAGCAGGTTAAGTATGTGGTGTTGTCACTGCAGTGTTCTGGGCCACTGCTGTGGTGCAGGTTTTATCCCTGGCCTGGAAACTTGCACATTCCACAGAGGTAGCCAAAAAAATAATAATAATAATAAGTAAAATAAAATTAGGGATCCTGTACCTCCCTTTCCTGGTAAGGTTTTTTTTTTCAGTCAGCTGGTTCATCATACCTGCTATGCAAGTAATGGTTTCCACTGAAGACTTGCTGTGGCAATTGCCACATGTAGAACATTTCAGTAGGTTTATATTTTCAGAGAATAATTTTGGTAAGGCATTTAAAAATTATTCAGTCCACTTGTTACAGTTTTAATTGAAGAAGTGAATTTCATTTTACTCTTAAGTGGTACGCGTAGCTTCATTTTCAGAACTTGATAGACATTACCAAAGTTATTGAAAACAGTTTGTGGTAGATCAGTCTCCAAGCGTCTTTGGTTTTACTGAAGTTGAAAAGTTATGTTTTAAAAAAGGAGTAAGTTCATTTATTTTAGTTATAAGAATTATAGAACTAACAGCAGATGAATTAGTCTGTACTAGTAGAAAAGTTAACTGAATTGTTTTTTTCCTTTGAAACATGCTCAGTATGCAGGCCGTTAGAAGAAATTAAAATGAAAGTAAAGATTGAATGGATAATAGTTCTCCTCAGTAAATAAAATTTTGACTTGGACTTCTTCATATTAATGTGGCGGGGAGGCACAATTATGTGAATGCTAAATTCGCAGATGGATTTTCACTACAGATAAGAGTGTAGTTGATTTCCGAGTTTTCTGGAGATATATCTGTCCATCTTTGCTTTGTTGAGATCGTTCGCATATAAAAAAGAAGAGCAAATGTGAAAAGTTTTCATGAGAATACTAGATACATCCTTAGAGGAGTACTAGAAAGTATTAGATAGATGCGCGTTATATAGTGTGATGTGTCAGTTATGTTAGAGTTACAGGTGTACTCACCTTCAAAGGGTAATCTTTACCGCTGCCTAAGCACACTCAGTGGTGATCCAGGAAGAGGTGATAAAACCGAGTTTGATGACTGAAGTAGAATTCTTTCGAGTTATCCAAGAAGGTGATTACTATGGATTGGCATATCCACATGGGAAGCGCTTCATGAGTATTCTGGCATTGTATCCACGGGAGAGCTATTCCTTTCCTTTTGCTCTGTGTTCACATGTCATTCAGATACCACGCAGTCTCATTCAGAACTGTGTAAGTTCTGCTTTAAACTCAGAGTGGTATGATTCAGTATTGCCAATAATATTTTCCTCCTAACTTAAGAAAACAAGAAGCAGAGGTCCAGACCTAGGAAGCCACGAAGGACTAGAAATGAGGAACATGAACAGGACGGAGACTTGGAAGGCCCTGTGATTGACGAGTCTGTGCTTTCAACGAAGGAACTGCTGGGCTTGCAACAGGCTGAGGAGCGATTGAAAAGAGACTGCATCGACAGGCTGAAAAGGGTAACAGCCATTATTTGTTAGTTAAAATCCTTGCTTTGGTTTAAACTGTGTCAGTAATTGGGACTATGTACTCTGATGAATTATATATCCTACTTTGGTACATAAGCACTGCAAGGTAAAAGTGATGAACAGTTTGATTTAATAGAATTACTTTTAAGAAATGATTATCAGGAACTCTCTTGTGGCGCAGTGGATTAAGGATCCAGAGTTGTCACTCTAGCAGCTTGGGTTGCTGCTGTGGCATGGGTTCAGTCCCTGGCCCAGGACTTTCCACATGTTGCGGGCATGGCCAGAAAAAAGTTGACTTTAAAAAAAAATAAAATGTTTTGGGGTTTTTTTTTTTTGATTATTAGCATAGTGGTAAAGAGTGACAGTAATAATAATTTTAAAAGTGAATCTTCTAGCCCATTTTTGTTTACCTGTATTTTGTCTCTGTACATCTGTTTCTCTGTATGTGTATATACATGTGTGTGTCTAAAATACATATATGTATATCCGTAAATCTCTTCAAATTGTAGCGACCAAGAAACTACCCTACAGCAAAGTATACCTGCAAACTTTGTGATGTTTTAATTGAATCCATTGCATTTGCTCATAAGCACATCAAAGAGAAGAGGCACAAGAAAAACCTTAAGGTAAGTTTAATGTAACCCAAACATATTCATTTGTCAGCTATTACTCATTGTCTTTATGACATTCCTCTCCTTAAGATTATGATATTAATAATTTTGCTACTTATGTTATTGAATTTGTTTTTGCCAAACTGCTTTATACCAGTCGGTATATTTTGCTGGGCATTCTTGTGAATTTCCTTAAGGGCGGGATCAGGATGAATGACACCATTGGTAGGACCTAAATGTATGTCCTTATGCCAGTAATAATAAAGCAAATAATTTGCCATTGCTGTTTCCAATGTTCTTGCCTTACACTTTTTCCTTATTTCTGCCTTCCCTGTATTATCACTTTCTGTGCATAAGGAAGTGTGTGAGTATTTGACAAGATGAAGACCAGCATAGCTAAAGTGAGAAGGAGGGCTAAGAAAAATATTCCAGAATATTGTACAGGGTGTTGTCTCAGTGAATGGTAGACGGTAAAAACGGTGTGAGTCATTTTTAATCTCAACATTGATCTTAAAAGGAGAAGCAGGAGGAAGAGTTGCTCACCACGTTACCCCCGCCCGCACCCTCCCAGATAAATGCAGTTGGCATTGCCATTGACAGAGTGGTACAGGAGTTTGGCTTACACAATGAGAACTTGGAACAGAGACTAGAAATTAAACATATCATGGAAAATGTGTTCCAACACAAGTTACCAGGTATTTTCTAGATTTGTTTTACTTTTTAGCTACCTAAAAGCACCCTGTTCATTTTTCCTACCAGTAGTAATTTTTGCCTAATAGAAATTGATTTGCCATGTCCTGAAGCTCTAAATTTTTTGTGTGATTTTGTTCTTCCTGGCTTACCCCAAGGTAACAAAGACTTTTACCTAGCTGCATTGTCATTAACCTCTCTTCATTGTGAGTTTCATTATGTCCATTTAGTTACTTTACATTAAATGCCCCATACTATTAGAGCACCATGGGACTCTTATGTTTATAACTGTCTACTTTTCTATTTATTTATTTTCCATCTCTGAGTTGTTTCTTTTTTTTTTTAATTGAGTATTATTGACTTACTGTATACTAATTTCAGGTATACGACATAGTGCTTCAACATAGTGATACAAAATGACCGCCTCATCTTTCTACCTATTTAAATGGATACAGTATTTTGAGTTAAAATAAAGAGAAGTATCCTGGAGTCATTTTCAGGTTATCTGTGTCCAAGAAAGGTTCTGTTTAATCACACTTATTTTATACTATCTTGGAAGTTCCCTTATGGCGCGGTGAGTTAAGGATCCAGCATTGCTGTAGCTGTGGCACAGGCAGCAACTGTGACACGGGTTCATCCCTGGCCTGGGAACTTCCCTATGCCACAGATGCTGCCAAGGGAAAAAAAAAAATTACACTATCTAAAATGAGCTTTGAAAACTAATTTACAGTAGATTTTGTGTGCTGTTGAATTGATTTTCCAAGTTATGTCTGTGGAGCCAGGGAAAACTATTTTTTTTAGAAAGTTACACAAGTGGAGTTCCCATCATGGTTCAGCAGGAACAAACGCAGCTGGTATCCATGAGAATGCAGGTCAATCCCTGGCCTCGCTCAGTGGGTTAAGGATCCAGCGTTGCCATGAGCTGTGTCACAGGCACAGCTTGGATCCTGGGTTGCTGTGGCTGTGGTGTAGGCCGGCAGCTACGGCTCTGTTTAGACCCTGGGAACCTCCATATGCCGCTAGTGGGGCCCTAAAAAAAAAAAAGAAAGAAAGAAAGCTACACAAGTGATTCTGGTCCACAGCTAGGGTTGGACTCACTGCTTGACTATATCATCGTACCACCCATAGAACTATCTGTTCTACTGAAAGGTCATTCATATTAATATATATTCATAAATATAGTGGGTAGGAGTCTGCTCATTTCCTTATATAGTATCTCATCCTTTATGTTGTAGAGAAGTTACTGAAAAATCATTTGTAATTTTGATTTTTGCCCTATTTTTCCATTGTAAAACTGAATGTACCTTGTCATGGAAAACTCTTAAATCCCAAAGAAATCACTTGACCTAACAAACCTGGGGAAAAACCTATAAAGTCCCCTGATGAGAAGGGATAATATTTTGGCACAACAATAATAAAACATTGGGGGGAAAGAAAATGTCACGAAATAAATATAGGCAGTACACATATGTACATGTCCCTCCTATGAGGAGTGAGTCACTTGCTGCCTAACGTTTTAAGTTATATTGGTGATATTATAATTGTTTTCAAAAAGTTTTCCTAAAGGATGTTAAATTAAGCTTTTTGTTCCTAATAAAATGAGTATTTGTATTGAAAAGTAACTTTGTGGTGATTTTTATGAGCATTGTTTTACTGAGACATGACTTTTATAGTAAATTATATCTTACGTGCTTTCCAAAGGATGAAATGTTTGCATTAACTCTTCAGTAGACCGTCAGGTTTATAAATATAAAACAAAGTTGGGCATCCCTTTTCGATGTCCACATTTTAAAAATCAAATAGAGTTTTCCACACACAATGTGAAATAATAATTTTTAAATCTGTTTTACAACTAATACAAAAAGAGTGGCTATTAATTGCTACCTTCCCTTTCAAAGGAAGTAAAATGAAGGCAAGAGCAAAGATTCACTCCTTACTGTCCTTGGCTTATGCTGGACTTGACTCCTGTTTTGCTTTTGTGAACAGTTTTAATTGATTGTTCCATTTCTGAAATAGCAGTGTCTTGTAACTTTTGAGAAATTCTACTTTATCACTTTTATTTATTTAATTTTTTTTTTTTTTTTTTTTTTAGATTGTACTCTGAGATTATATGGATCATCCTGTAGCAGATTGGGTTTCAAAACTTCGGATGTAAACATTGACATTCAATTTCCAGCCATTGTAAGTCCAAAATGAAAGGTTATTTTCACGGAGTTGTGTGGAAATTCTTTTCTTTTTTTTTTTTTAAATGTGAGCTATATATGAATGTATTTTAGATATTTGAAAACACTTTAAGTTTAATATTTTTTCCTAAAACATTGTTTAAAGTATAATTTTCCCCTAAAAGTGCTGTTTTTGTATGTTCTTCTGTGTGTCTTCAATTTTAGCGCAGTTCTTTTTACTCTACAGTTCTTTCATACATACTTCAAACACTGGTTTTCTAACCATGTAAATTTGCTGGGGCTATTTACGTCTGTTTACTTGAAAGATTAAATTTTCTTGATAAGTCTGTTTTCCAATGGCAGGAAAGGATTTCAGATTTCAGACAGCATAGATATATAAACATTTATGACCTATAAGCTTAATTTGTTCCTGAGTGTCCGCTTACATACATCTAGCCTGTGAAAATAATTAATGCTTTTGAAGAACTACACCTCGCCTAGGTTTCTCTTTTAAATATCGTTCAAAAAGATATCGATGAGCCTGAATTTTAAAACCGGAAGGCACTTTAGTAGATTATCCATTTACCTACTGGTAGCTCCCATAGGCCAGTTTTCAAACAGTTTGTGCCCATTTACTTGGGTTGCCACTTAAAGATTCCTAGGCTTCACCCCTAGATACTCTTGTTTCACAGACCTCTCATTCCTGACCCTCCATGGTCAGCTGACCAGTAGATTTTTTACTAACCTTTTACCCTTAAATTCTGATTAATATTTTACCAGCATGGTAGTTATTTTGACTTCATGTCATTTATTCATTTAACAAATATTCAATGAGTTTGTGTTATATGCCAAGCACTCTGCTGGGTTCTAGAGGACAAAACAGATACAGTTCCTTCCTCATGGAATTCATACCTAGTGAAGGAGATAAATAATTATTATATATAATTAATTGTAATGAGAGCTAACCAGGGGAACAAGAAGAGTGTCATTAAACTCCCTGTGCACCAATGCCTAGTTGAATCTCAGAGACACAGCTTGGGGAGGAAAAAGTATCTTTATTGCTTTGCCAGGCAAAGGGGGACAGAGCCTTCAAAAACCATGTACCTCCTTGGGGGGGGCATTGGCGAGGCGTCGTATAGCAACAAGAGGAGGGGGCTTGCTGATAAGGATCAGGGCTTGTGCAGAGAGAGTATTTCTTTCATCTGGCTTCAGGGGGTTGCTGCTGAGGTCCCTTGGATCTCAGTTTGAGGTTATCAGACTGTGACCTTGTCTCTGGAATGAAGAATGCTTCATCAAGTAGTTAACATCTTCCCACCTGTTGAGGGCTCTTAGTCTGTAAAAGAGCTCAAAGATACTGTTAAGTGTATCCCGGAGGTGGAACTGGGAGCCTGCCAGTGGCTGCCGTATTGTTTCTTGACTGTTCCTCCCTTCCCTTGTTAGCACCTGTTTGAACCTGCCCTCAGCGAAGGAAGGTCCTAGAGGCTGAAGCTTATTCCCTACAAATAAGAAATGGGGAATAGAAAGGCCTGCACAGGGTTCTGCTCAGCTTTAAGAGTGTAGATATATTAGTCCTGAAGTCCCCTTTAAAGGGATAACATTTCAGCTGAACTTTAAAAGATGTAAAGGATGTGGAGAAGAGGGAACCTTCCTACACCATTGGTGGAAATGTAAATTGGTACCATCACTATGGAAAACAGTATGGAACTACCTCAGAAACCTAAATATAGAACTACCATATGACCCAACAATCCCACTTCCGGTCATATAGCCAGACAAAAATTTCATTGAAAAAGATTCATGCACCCATGTGTTCATCGCAACACTATTCACAATAGCCAAGACTTGGAAACAACCTAAATGCCCATCAACAGATGAGTGGATTAAGAAGATGTGGTACAATATATATACAATGGAATACTACTGAGCCATAAAAAAGGACAAAATAATGCCATTTGCAGCAACAGGGGTGGAATTAGAGACTCTCATACTGAGTAAAGTAAGCCAGAAAGAAAAAGACAAATACCATATGATATCACTTATATGTGGAGTCTGAAATATGGCACAAATGATCTATCTACAAAACAGAAAAGATCATGGACATGCAGAACAGACTCGTGTTTGCCAGAGGGAGGGAGTAGGATGGATTGGGAGCCTGGGGTTAGTAGATGAAAACTCTTGTATTTGGAGTGGATGGGCAATGAGATCCTGCTATATATGGCACAGGAAGCTATATATCTAATCACTTATGATGAAGGATAATGTGAGAAAAAGAATATATATACATACATATGTATGTATGACTGGGTCACTTTACAGCAGAAATTGACAGAACATTGTAAATCAATCATAGTAAAATTTTTTAAAAAGCAAAATAAAATATATAAAGGGGTAGGGAGAATGAAAGGAGTACAAGTGTTTTAGCTTGAGGGTACATCATTTGCAAACAGTTAGCTTGGCTTACTCATGGTGCTAAAGGGAACACAGTGAGGTCTGTGGTGAAAGGACTAGAGAAAGAGGAGCCTAAGGTTAAACTGGATGAAGAGGTAGATTGGGGCCCAGCACACAGGATCTATAGGCCATGTTAAAGAATTGCGTTTGGGGGAGTTTCTGTCATAGCTCAGTGGGTTAAGGATCCAACATTGCTACAGCTGTGGCGTAGGTCACAGCTGCAGCTCAGATTCAGTCACTGTCCCGTGAACTTCCATGTGCTGTAGGTGCATCCAAAAAAAAAAAAAACAAAAAAAGCCTCGAATTTCATTTTGACCTGAGGGCATTATGAAGCCAGATTGAGAGTTTTAAGTAAAGGCACAACTAGATCTAATTTATGATTTTAAGTGCTTTTGGTTCCTGTGTGGAGCAAGGATTGGAAAAAGGCAAGATTAAAGTGGACCACCCAGTAAGCAGTCTATTGAAGTAGTATTACAGAGTAAGAGGTGGTATTGTTAACAGTATCACAACTTCTAGTCACAACTTTGAGACTTGCTGAGCAGCTGATGACTTCAGAAATTAGTGAGAAGGAGTTACTGTGTAGTAGGTCTCCTTTTGCCCCCATTTCTCTTTTGGTTTTCTGACTCACATGTGCACACAGTGCAAGGATTGGCATTTAGGTAACTTCAGGTGATTGTATATCATCTCACTGAAGCAAAAGTACTTACGATTTGGAGTTCCCATCATGGCTCAGTGGTTAACGAACCCAACCAGCAACCATGAGGACACGAGTTTGATCCCTGGCCTCCCTCAGTGGGTTAAGGATGTAGGTGAGCTGTGGTGTAGGTCGCAGACACGGTTCGGATCCTGCGTTGCTGTGGCTGTGGCATAGGCTGGTGGCTACAGCTCCAATTAGACCCCTAGCCTGGGAACCTCCATATGCCGTGGGTGCGGCCCTGAAAAGACAAAAGCCAAAAAAAAAAAAAAAGGAACTTCTGATTTGATGTATTCATTCATTTATTTCCTAGATGTCTCAGCCAGATGTTCTCTTACTTGTCCAAGAATGTTTAAAGAACAGTGGTAAGGCCAAATTCTTTCTGCATTTTGCTCTTAAGTTTTTCTTTTATCTATAATTTGAATATACCTTATTTCTAATTTTTCTTTTTTTTTCTCATTTCTTGTTTTTGAGTATAGCTTATTTATCAAACTTTTCCTATTTTGGAAGTCATGTTTTTTTTAATTTTAGTGGGTAATACCCAAACAAAAAACTAAGCAAAGGCCTATGAATTACTAGCAACTGAATCAGAGTCTTGTTAGTTGCTCTAGTATATGGAATAACTATATTATATGTGAAGCTTTTAGCTTGCTGATAATGTCAGAATTTTATAAAGACTAAATGATTCCTAGATTGAGACTAAGATGAGGCAAAATATGTCAAATTTACTCTTTTGGGTAAAACTAAAGGATATTCCTCTTTATTCCATGGTTTAAGTTAATACTTTACAGATGATAAACAGCGTGACCCATCCCAGATCAGTGAATCAACAAACAGTTGTTCCTGGTTAGTTTTATCAGTTGTCTAAAGAAAAGTCCAGCTGGGTCTTGATGGCTTATATGTTTTTCCATAGGTATCATTAAGTAGTGTCATCTCGTAAATTAGTCTTTCCCATCCTGGTTGATTCAGTTGAATGAAGCATTTAAACATTTCTTTTTACTTCAGTCAATGTGTATTTTGACGCCAAATATTTTATTAGCTTTTGCTGCTATTTTGTTATTTAGTGTCCTGTCCACATTTCTAATTATGTTATCTACATAACATTTAATAGTTCTGATTCAGTAATGTAGTCATTTCTAATCAGACATTAGTTTTGCAAAATAAGGGTTTTAAATTAATGTGATCGGAGTTCCTCTTGTGGCTCAGTGGTTAACGAACCCAACTGGTATCCATGAGAACGCAGGGTTCGATCCCTTGCCTTGCTCAGTGGGTTAAGGATCTGGCGTTGCCGAGAGCTGTGGTGTAGGTCGCAGACACAGCTCAGATTCTGTGTTGCTGTGGCTGTGGCGTAGGCCAGTGGCTACAGCTCCAGTTTGACCCCTAGCCTGGGAACCTCCATGTCTCAGGTGTGGCCCTAAAATGACAGACCAAAAAAATAGTTAATTAATTAATTAATACGGTCGCTTGATTCTTGAGTATAATACTTTTTTCCTTTTCAAGTCATTTTTATTTCATAATCATCTCTCCAGAGCTTTATTTCGTAATGGTCTTTCAAAAGGCCAGATAAATAATTCACAACTGGTACTTGTACTTTATCTAGCTGTTCTTTTAAACAAAGGCTTAATTAACCTATTTAATATTCTTTTCTTTTTCCTCAGACTCTTTTATAGATGTTGATGCCGATTTCCACGCTAGGGTGCCAGTGGTCGTGTGCAGAGAAAAGCAAAGGTCTCTGTTTCTTTAAGCTGTTTATTAACTATCAACTTGCCAAAAGCACTTGCACTTTCACCCCATCTTAATGTCCTGTTTCTAGAATGACACGCTTCTGGGTGGTTAATTTCACAGGCTTACTATTAGTATTCTCCCTATGCTTTTGACATTTTATGCAAGAGGAGGGAGTGTTTTATTTTAAAAAGAAAGAAATGTGACCCACTGCAACTCAGTAAAGAACAGCTCTATCAAATAGTGACTTGCTCCGATCACCTAATTTTCCAGCCTTTTAGCAGCATTTTTAATAGTCCTGAGTAACAATTAGCGTGACTTCACCTGGCTGTCCCTCCGTCCATGGGAAAGCATTACTGTTACCACCGTAAAATGGGTGGTTTGTAGGCCCTAATGATTCGCCATTAGGCAGATTCCTCCAACTTGGGAAAACGCCCTTTTGCTTTAAAAAGATGAATTCATACTCCTGTTTGAAACATTCTACAGTGTTCTCCTTACTTGCCTTTTACCCTCCCAACTGCTTTTAATATATAAAACCACAAGAGGGTTAGTTCTGAAAAATAAGGTTTACTCAGAAAATAACTGCCCTATCATTTTTTTAATCCAGTTATTTAAATAACCCATAAAGATTTAGTGAGCTCTTCATTTTCATTTTTAAGGTATTTTATACCAGTGTAAATTAGTTGTTGGTGGTGTGAAAGATACCCGATACCTGTGTAACCCTTATCTTTTTCTTCTTCCCATCCTCACCCTCTACCCCCACCAGCGGTCTTCTCTGTAAAGTGAGTGCAGGAAATGAAAATGCTTGTCTGACAACAAATCATTTAACTGCCCTTGGAAAACTAGAATCCAAGCTGGTTCCTTTGGTGATTGCATTTAGATACTGGGCAAAGGTAGGTTTGAGTTCTTTAAGTGAATAGATACATTCCACGTGCACACATAAGCAGTATGCTTTGATTTTCACTTGGTTCACTGAATCTTAAATGTTTGGATGCATATTTATAGACATCAAGAGAATTGGCATCTGAGTACTGGAACAGAAATTTTAGTATTTACAGAAAGGAAAATTTAGTGTTTCTATATCACTGTAACAGTAGTGCTTAAAAGATCACAGTGATTTATGGTGCTTATTAAAAGTGCGTTTATGGATGAGATCCCAGAATTATGGCCTAAGAACTTCTTTTACATTTTAACTGGTTTCTGAGGTGACTCTTAGGGACAGGAAAATTTGAGATGCAGCTTCTCATACCATGTCTAGTATACCCAGAGACGCCCCCAAAATGAAAGCCACTATCTGATCTTGTTTTATAGTTCTACAGTGTTTTAAATACGGCATTCCAATTGAAATGCTCAAATAAACATGAGAACATTTAACGTTTCCCCAAAATCTAAAGTCCCAGCATGACTGAGAAAAAAATTGAGATTCTGTGTCCATTCTTTATAGAGAAAAGCCAAAAAGCTTTACTGATTGAGACATGGCCGTAACAATATGTATTTCCTGTTGCTTGGGATCAGGATGAACTGAGATTGCCCCACATTTAAATGGGTGATTTGATAATTACAACATGCTATCTTTTGAAAGCAGCCTCTTATTTCATCACTAAGTAGGCCATGCTATCTAAGTTGTGTCTGCTAGCCCTAATATGTTTGCTTACATTCGTTCGCCTGTCACCTTTCTGGTCAAAGCATGCATTTTCAAGGTAGCTGCTAAGGATGAGGGGACCATTAAAACTGAGCAAAGTGAGCTGGTTTACACTTGGAATTGAACTGTTATTTTGACTTCATTAGCAAGTGTTTGAACCAAGTGGGTGGATTTACCATCGATGTCCAAAAACTAAAACAGCAAATATTATTTTAGGGCCCTTCACAAGTGAATTTAGTTAATCAGCAAAATGAAAAAAATTGAAATTGAAGCTATCACTCAAAACCACAAAATGTGGTAACTCCTAAAGTACGGAGAAGGTTTATATTCTGTCACTGTGGAGTTGTATTCTGAGGAGTAAACCACGTGATACACAGAAGCGAAGTATTTTAGACAGAATTGCGTAAATGACAAGTCGGTACAAAATAATGCTTGTCCTCTTTTTTCTCGTTTGCAGCTTTGCAGTATAGACCGCCCTGAAGAAGGGGGTTTGCCACCTTACGCGTTTGCCTTGATGGCCGTTTTCTTTCTTCAACAGAGGAAAGAACCACTTCTGCCTGTTTATCTAGGATCATGGGTATAAAACTATTTTGGCCTTTATATCTGATACTGATTTTATTACAGGGCCGCAATCCTTTATGCATAATTTCAAAGCCTAAAAACCAAACCAGAGGTAACATGAATTTATTTATTCATGCTATTGTGAATACCCTCTCGTTGCTAAATGCTAATGTGCTTGACTACAAGATGCTGCCTAAACTCTGCTGGGGACACTTCCTAAGCTGAAAAAAAACTTTTTTTTTTTTGTTGGTTTTTTAAGGCCTCACCCCGTGGCATATGGAAGTTCCCAGGCTAGGAGTTGAATTGGAGCTATAGCTGCCAGCCACATCCATAGCAGCACCAGATCCTAGCCGCATCTGTGACCTATACCACCAGCTCATGGCAATGCCGGATCTTTAACCCCACTGAGCAAGGTCAGGATTGAACCTGCCTCCTCATGGATACTAGTCGGGTTCATTACTGCTGAGCCACAGTGGGAACTCCTTGAAAAAACTTACTAATTCATGGAACACATGATCCTAAGGATTTCAAACAAGAAACTGTGAACCTATATTAATTTATTATTTGGTAGTAGACACTTTCTTTGGGTACAGTTTTTTAATTTGATACTTGAATTTATATATCACCTCCAGAAAGACTGTAGGAAGCATTCAATTCACTATCACTTACTTTCCATCTCTAGTCTTTTTGTTCTTATTCCCCCTTCCTTGTGAAACAGAAGAAAATATAAGTGCTGAGATTGCTGCCTGTACCACAAGATGCAAAACTTAGTAGTCACCTCTTGAATAAAACTTTGCTGTTATCTTTAAGGTGAATCTGATTTCAGCAATGTGACCACCTTTCTTTCTGGATAAATTAAAATTGAGCTGGTTTATTCAGATGTAAGATTTAAGAAGAAGCCATCTCAGTCAAAATGAGGTCATTCTTGTCTTCTTGGAAACCTCACTTTGAGTTCCTAGATTTTGTCTTGATAAAAATCTTATGTTAAAGATTTATAGATCTTTATAGAAAGATTTATACTTTATAAAAAGGCTCACTTGATGAAAGCTTACTTTGGTACATCCAGTATTTTAACTGCTTGTCTTAACTGTACTCAGGATTCTCATCACTTAAGGAGGACGTGTCCCAGAGTAGAAGCTCTGAATTATGGTATACATCAGAAAAGCCGGGGCCGGGGACTTTTTCTCTTTTCGTTGTAAGTTGAGAATTAAGCAGGGACCTTTATCTGCCAGGCCCTGAGAATTAAGACTAAAGCAGAGGGAGTCCTGTATAAACTCTCTCCAGGCCTTAGGGAGTGAGTCCCAGATGCCTAAAGGGAGCTGTCTTTGTGCTTGTGGTACTAAAATGAAAGCAGTCAGGCTATATTTGCTAGGCTGCTCTCCTGGTAGAAAAAAAGTTAGAGAGCAAAACCAACCCTTAGCTGATAAATAGCTAACTTTTCAGCAGACCCAGGTAGAAACCTGTAAGTCTTTGAAGTTTTGTTTTCACTTCGATCCAGTAGAGATAGGAGTTTGTGATGGCACCACACCAGTTGGGTTCCTGTGCCCAAAAAAAGCCTTAGAAGAGGTTAGCTGTGTTATCATGCTCACTGTTGTCTTAGTGAGATCTGCCTTTTCTTTGTCCTCATCACTTCTGAAGGAGGTCTCTGTTACAATGTGAGGATGCAGGAGGAAAAGGTGCTTCTATTCTGGTGATGAGATTCTTCCCAGGATTTGCTTAAGGGTAGTATGAATACTTTTTTCTATGGCCAGTGTATTATTTCCTTAGCAGTAATACTGGAAGTTAGAGAACTAGTGACATTTGATTTTGATTATACCAGTTGTTTATTTAAGATTTAATGACAAAATTGGGAGTTCCCATTGTGGCACAGTGGAAACAAATCCAACTGGTATCCATGAGGAGGTGGGTTTGATCCCTGACCCAGCTCAGTGGGTTAAGGATCAGGCGTTGCCATGAGCTGTGGCAGATGTGACTTGGATCCCTTGTTGCTGTGGCTATGGTGCAGGCCAGCAGCTGTAGCCCCTGATTCAGCCTCTAGCCTGGAAACTTCTGTGTGTCATGAGTGTGGCCCTAAAAAGAAAAGAAAAAAAAAAGGATTTAATGACAAAATCAGGTATATGGTGGCCAACCACTGGATTGAATTCTGAGGATCCAATAAGACATACCACCTGAAGCAAAGATATCTGTAGTTTTTAGCATTTTAAATTAGTCAAGCATCACAATGCTGGCTTCTGCTAGAGTCTTAGTCACAAATATAAAGCAAATGAGGGAAAAGAAATTCAGTGCCTTGTTGATGCCAGATATTTTATATCACTATTTCTACATAAAATCTATTAAGAGCCTCAGAATTATGTGTATGAAAGTATTTAATCCATTAATTCCTTCAAAGTCTTTAAAGCACTGTGTATATTAGTTGTTGTATCAGGCCCTGAGGGTAATACACAGATGAATAAGACTGAATTCTCTGTCAAGAAGCTTAGAATATCACACCTCTATGCTCTGATCTGTCTTTTGAAACATCTTTTACCTATTCTCTTCCCTGCTTAGATCTCTTCCATGTTGGAGACTCTCCTCTCTGACCTTTTACTCCCAGTTAAAATTTCCATTTTATTATCATTAGATATTTATGTGTGAGTTGTGGATGATGAATAGGCTTAACCCTATCTTCTTAGCATCTTTTATCCCCTCAACAGTATTTTACTAGTCTCGGGAGTTCCCGCTGTGGCTCAGCAAAAATGAACCTGACTAGTATCCATGAGGATGCAGGTTCTATCCCTGACCCCACTCGATGGATTAAGGATCACGGCGTTGCCGTGAGCACTGGTGTAGGTTGCAGACATAGCTCAGATCCCCCATTAGGGATCGTATTGCTGGCTATGATGTACGCCAGCAGCTGTAGCTGTGATTCACCCCTAGCCTGGGAACTTCCATATGCTTAGGAAATACTTATTTACACCTTAATGATACCAGATAATACAGTAGGAAAAAAGAGCAGTATTTACTCTTGGCAGTCCTGAGAGTCACCCAGGATTTGCCACTTAAGTCCTTGTGACCTTGAGCAAGTTATTTAATCTCTAAGCTTTATTGAAAGGCTCATCTGAAGAATTTTTAAATGAGATCATGAATGTAGAGCTCTTGGTACAAGGTAGGAGAACGGGTGTAGTCCGCTTCCCCCTCAGTAGAAAGTCACTTTCCACTTTAGGGGTTTGAGGCCTGAACCCCTAAAACTCGTGATCCTTCTGGAAATAACAGCTATAAATTCTCAACATAAACAACAACATGAAGGCTCTGGAGACTGAATAAATGCTGACAAACTTTGGAGAGAAGTCAAATCTTGGAGCACATGAACCAACATAGAGTGGGTTTCTGTCAGTGGCATTACCCCTAACGTCAGCTCTGGTAGAGGAACAGTCCTCTTTCTGACCAGAGGAATTAGGGCCACCAGGAAACTAGGGAGGAAAACCCCAAAAGGGAAGCCATAGAGAAGTGGAATTAATTCCGTGTGGAAGATCAGTACATCTCTGACGGACTCCTGGACCAGTCCAGTGCGTCATGTACGGAGCTTGAAAAACTTCACTCCATCCTCACAAGAAGAAAAAAGCTGAACACACTGAAAATTAACAGCTTAGAGCCACCAGAGAATAGCAGTCATGGGGGAAACCACTGCCTCCAAAATCGGAGAAACAGATATGTACCTTGTCAGAGCAAAAGCACAGGAGCAGAATCCTGCCGCTGGAACCACTACCAGGGTAGGACTTTGGTTCCAGAGGCTCGGTTTGGACAGGCTCGAAAGTGAAAAACAACTGGGGGCCTCCTTTAGAGGACTGGTTTCATGAAGTTTAGCTCCAGGAATGTCGGCCAGGTCCTCAGGGTAAAGATCTAAGAAAAAATTCTCATGCTTTCTGAGGAGAAATGGAGCCATTTTGAAATTGTCCAGAGCATTCTGTTGTCCTAAACAAAAGCCTGCCCTCGAGGGGAACTGTTTTACCAAAACCTAAACACCTTGGGTTTTATCAGCGTCAAACTAACCTGAAGAAAGGAAAATATACCCAGCTCCAGCTCTGTAGTTTTCTGTCTCATCTCAGGTGGGCAGGACTGAGAGGCCCTCCCTGGTCACTGCCCAGGACCGCAGGCTCACTGAAAGACTGAGACCTGATCAGAGGACTATAGAATGAATCCCCTTCCCCCACAGCTTACCGCAGCATCATTAGGCCTCCTTTGTAGTAATGGAATTATAGCAGAAAGACCTCATTTCAGAGGAAATCACTTAGAAAACCCTCAAGTAATAGAGGAGACAAAAACGAGGATACCAGAGGAAGCAGTGACAGCTACAGCTACAGCAAACAGTACACGGCCTTACTCCTGGCCAGCTAAAAGAAGACCTCACACTAAGGCCTGTGTACCTCCCGAAAAGCTTTCCTTTTACCCAGCTTTCAACAAAAAAATTACAAGGCACACTAAAGGCACAAACAACAACATTGTTTGAAGAAACCAGAGCAAGCATTGAAATTATCAGACCAGGAATTTAAAAAACAAGGCTTAATATGCTAAGGGCTCTAAAGGAAAGAATGGTCAACACGCAGGAACAGGTAGGTAATGTGAGCTGAGGGACGGAAACTCTAAGAAAGAATCAAAGGAAATACTAAAAGTCAAAACTCACAAAAATGAAGAATGCCTTTTGGATTCATCAGGAAATTGGATACAACTGGGGAAAGAATCAGCTTTATTCAATAGAAATGTTTCAAACTGAAAAGAGAAAAAGAAATGGATTAGAATAAGAACTGCAAGGCAATTACTAAGGGTTGTAATGTGTGTATGATGGGAATACCAGGAGGAAAGGAAAGAAGCAGCAGCAGAAGAAATAGCTGAAGTCTTAACGACTGAGAATTTTCCAAAATGAATGACGCACCACTTGTAAGTCAAACACGTGGGGCAGACTGGAAGCACTAGGCCGTGGCTCAGAGAACTGAACTGCCGTCCTCCAGAGATGTGCCAGTGTGCCTTTTGGTCAGCCAGGTTAATTACCTCTAAAACAAAAGTAGCAACACGTTTGGGAATAATGTACAGATTTCAGAATTTTCACAATACACTCTAGTGTCACAATATCCAGAGTATGATCGAGAATTACAATACACGGTGCCAAGAAAACGGAACACACTCTCAAGGGAAAAGAAATCAACAGATGCCAAAACCCGAGATAAGCCCGGTGCCAGAACTATCAGGTACTTGGAAAGCAGTTATAACTGTTGCCCCAAGAGACAGAGGAAATAACACTTAAGTGATGAGTGAATAGATAAGGAATATCAGCCAGAGAATTAGAAATGGGGGGTTGGAAATTTTAGAAGTAAGAAAAATACATTACTTTTTTTTTTCTTTCTTGGCCTCCCCTGGGGCATGTGGAAGTTCCTGGGTCAGGGATCAAACCTGTACCACAGCGGCAACCCAAGCCGCTTCAGTGACAGCCCGGGATCTGGAGCCTTAACCTGCTGTGCCACAAGAAAACTCCACCTTATTTAAATTTAAAAAAATGTACAAGATGAGTGTCACAGCACAGTGGAGATGATAGAGGAGGAAGTCAGTAAATATGAAAATAGGTCAATAGAAACTAATCTGAAGAAGAGAAAGAAAAAAAAGTTAAAAAAAAATACAACAACTGAGCCTCAGGGACCTGTGGAACAATTTCAGACCAATCTAACCTAATGGGTAGCTTGAGACCCAGAAGAAGAGGAACAAGAGAATGGAGTGGAAAAGTAAAGTTTCACAAATTTGATGAAAAGAGATTTACAGTCTCAGTAAGCCAAGCAAATAGCAAGCAAGATAAATGCAAAATTCAAAGAGAAGCATGCTTAGCACATCCTAGACCGCTGAAAACCAAAAATAAAGAGCAAAACTCAAAAGCAGCTGGAGAAACCCCTTCTAGGAGGTGAGAAAGGTAAGTACATAGTAAGCCACAGAATCCCGAGGAAAGAGAAACCCGGGAAAGAAGGGCCGAGCGAGCGCGGAGGGGCTCTTTGAAGACGGATTCATGAGCAGAGCCTGAATGTAGTCCCGACTGCACGGCCGCGTGATGGACGGGGACAGCCTGCCACGCGGAGGGAAAGCAGATGTCCGCCCCCAGCCAGGAGGATAGCTGGAGAAGATGGTCAGAGAAGTAGCAGGGGACCACCGGGTCCCCAGGCCCTGGAGAAGACCGGATTTCATCCCGCCTAAGCAGGGAACTGTTAGGAGCAGAGCAGCGACGTCATGTCTTATGCTTTAGGATGACTTTGTCTGCTAAACCAAGAACTAGTCCATTTGATGTGGAGCCACATTTGGGAACCAGGCTAGCCCATCCACACCCAGCCCCACAGTTCATTACGTACATAACCTGCTTAAAGGCCATGATAAATCACGTCGTCGTAGCTCTTCAGCAATTTGCATCTTAAGCTCATCAAAAGGAACACCTTATAATTATTGAATACTTACATGCATGGCATACCATATATCTGAGTGTCTGTTATTTTATGCCATAATGATCCTTGTCAAGGAGATTCTAGTATTACCCGTTTTTACGGGAACCTGAGTCCTAGAGAAAGTGAGGATCTTTACTGAAGGTCTCAGAGCTGGTGCATGAGGGAGTGAGATTGGGGCCCAGGCAGTTTTATTGCAGAACCATGGCCTTAGTCCTAGGCTCCATTGCCTTCTCTTCGGCTTTTAATGAAGCATTATTTCCAAAAATCACCATTTCATTTGCAAATCAAAACCTTGATTTTTCTCTTAATTTACAAATGTTCTTTACGCATGTCTCACAGTTACTCCCTTTATATTTTCAATGAGCTATAAGTATGTTATCTTTCTCTTTCTTCCAGGATTAATATGCTCTGATAGATATAAGATCACTTCTGCCTTATAAGAGTATGTGTCTGTGTTTCCTAGATTGAAGGATTCTCATTAAACAAACTAGGGAACTTCAACCTTAAAGAAATACAGGAAGACTCTGTGGTCTGGGAATACAGTGATAATGCTGCAGGGGATGCAGACACAGCAAAAGAAGAGGCACCAAAAGAAATACCCATTAAAAGGGGACAGGTCTGTTTTCTCGCATTTCTAGTTTTATCTATTTTTAATTCAGTTTTTAATTGTAGAGTTTATGAGTTACTCAGTCTTCTCTTCTTTCCTCAACTATCTTAACTATTTCATGGCTGTTTAATTTCCTAGTCTGTTCAGGAATAGACTATTTTCTATTTCTTTGAATAGAAAATAATGAGAAAAGGTAAAATTCTAATAATTGAATCCATAGTTACTTAGGTAGTTTCTCCTGTATGCAAGGTGCTGTGAACGAGACTGAGAATTCAAAGATAAATTTTTATCTGTCCTCTAGGATTACATTTTAGATGGTATTACGATGTTTTAATATATGAAAAGTTAGCTAACTTCAAATTACTAAAATTAAAAGTGACTAAATCTGTGGTCTAGCATACTTGAGTCATCCATACCATTAGAAGTGGACAGGAAAATTTATGTATAATTTGTGTACATGAATTTTATGTGTAATTATGTATGTATAATTTACAGATACATAATTTATATTAATATATACATTATTTATAATTTATGTATGAAATTTCAATTACCGTTGAAGTTTCAAACAAAAATCTGAGCAATGTAATTATACCAGTAATAAGAATAGGGTTCTGGCCCAAATTGGCCAATAGTCCTTGACTTCCATGACCTTCCCCATAACCTTTTGGGGTAAAATGACAGTAATAGCCACAAAATACTTTTGAGCCCCAGATTCTAATCCCACCTCTTCACAGACAGGTCGTGTGGCTCCTCTAGTTCATGGTTTACTTGTGCCTAAAATGAGGAGAGAGTGGGGAATCATACTCTCCAGTTGTGTTTTCTAGAACCTGAGAGTTGAGAGGACAAAGGCCACGGTGGCTCTGCTCTCTGCCGCCACCACAACACGCCGCTGTACGAGTTTTCTGTTTGGGGGTTCCAGCAGTGGCTAAGAACCCAGGCTGTGAGCCAGAATATTTGAACTTGTATCCCAGCTCTCCCACTTCCTAGCTCTGTGTCTTTGGGCAGGTGACTTAATCTTTCTGTGCCCCAGTTTCCTCACCTATAAATGGAGATGGTATTCATACCCTCTCATAGGGTCACTGATTTATAAATGCTTAACTCAGTGCCGAGCATGTGGTAAGCACTCAGTAAATGCTAGCTGCTGTTTGTATCTTATTTGCAAAAGAAAGTATTCTCAACGTTAGAAGAAAAAAAAAAAAAAGAACTAAAAAAACCGCAGCTAAGTACCACTGGTCAAGATATTGGCAAAGGTCTCTTAAGTTCCATGTTTATGATATTATCAAGTCATTTCGGTGAGATGCTTAAAAATTCTTAGTAATGCTGAATAAGGCTTATGGTAAACAGGTGAAATCTGATGCAGCTTTCCATTTTTAGGGTTTTCTTTGTGTCCTCAACTGTAGTGTGTGGGGACCTAGACAATTTCCATTTTTAATCAGTTATGCTTTATAAATCCCCCTGATGGCTTAATCGCATTTCACAGAACCTGTGTGGTTGAGATTTAGAGAATAAATCTGTGGTATGAATAAAATGACCATACCATTTGTTCTGAAACTTGATATAATAAAGTGCAATTGGAAACAAATTTCTGTACCTTAGAAGGAAAAGCTGTTGCTGCAAGTCCAATTCAATACCTTAACCTTACATTTGACAGCTAATCATGGTGCCACTGAAACTGAGATCTAGACAGTGTCGAAATTGCATGGTGTGGTGAAGGAGCGCGTATGGGAATGGGGAGACTTGGTTCCCATTCTGCCACTGACAAGCACTGGGACCTTTGACAAGTCACATGAACTCTTTGGGCTTCAGTTGCTTCTCTCGTAGCGTGTGGGAGTTGAACCAGATTATCTCTGAAGAGTATCTTAACAGTTGTGACATTGTTTCGATCGATGATATATGAATTTCTTGTATTTAAAAGAGACTATAAATGGAAAAATACAGAGAGCAACCAATCTGCCAGATGCTTTCCCGTGTTTCTGATTTAATCCTCATAACTATCCTGTGTTGTAGGTGGTTTCATCCCTACTCTGCAGATAATGATAGCGACCATTTTTTGAACATGTGTGCCAGGCACTGTGCTAAGCTCTTAACAGACACTCTCTCACTCAGCCCTCCCAACAACCCTGTGAGGTGGGTACTGTGAGCCCCATTGTTCAGATGAGGAAACTGAGGCTTAGACAGCTGCTACCCCTTCACCAGGACCAGACACGGCCAGTACCTGGCAGAGCTGGATGTCCGAGCTGAGCGTGTCCCATTCCAAAGCCAGTTCTCTTAGCCCCTGCGCTCCTGCGGCCAATCTGAGGCTGAGGATGCCAAGTCACAGAGCAGTTAAGACCCGTGAAGTGGGTACAATCAGTATTTGAACCCATTTTAAGTCTGTGTGCTTTCCACTGTGTAGCACCACAATGTGTCCCCAACTTGTCAAGCATCTGTGACTGGGCAACTTGTACAAATTTCTGATATCGAGTTGTTTCGTTGACTTAAAAATCAGTGGCCACTGGCAGATCCAGTGAACTTAATGTAGCTTTTCAGAGCAAGCGAGAGGAGCGTTTTTCCTTTGGCTCTACACCTCTAACTGGCCCCCATTGCGGTGTGTAACTGTAAATGCGTCCTCCAGCGGCAGGAACCGGGAGAGCGCTGTGCTGAGAGTAATCGCGGTCAGGGCACAGTTCTTCTCCACCTGCCTGTAAGACTTCAGAATTGGGAGTGCTGCCTGGGTACAGAAAACTGCCTCTCCATTCCTCTGATACTGACTAGATTTGAACCTACTCTAATCCCAGGAATTCAGTGAAGGAGCGCTCTTTTCCCACAAGCACAATGTAACCTAGAATGGGGTTTATCTAGATAGGTTGTCAAATGCATACTCCTGCTAAGGTTTTTCAGACTTTTTTAATTTGATGTTTGAATGATCTCTAATTTTTCAGATTGTACCGACATCGAAAACAACTGTATTTTGTCTTTGCTTAATTAATAGGTATCATTAACATTTGATTTAAAACACCAGCCTTCAGTACCAGTTGGGCAGCTCTGGGTGGAATTACTTCGATTCTATGCCTTAGAATTTAATTTGGCTGATTTAGTGATAAGCATCCGTGTCAAAGAATCAGTATCTCGTGAATCAAAGGATTGGCCCAAAAAGCGCATTGCCATTGAAGGTATCACAAAATGTTTATCTTTAATTCCTTTTTTTTCTTTTTTTAAGGTGTCAGTCTAACAGCATGCTTTTTATTTCAGTCTTTTTCAGCTCCTAAATGTAAGGTAGGCCTCACCCTCAAAGTGAAATAGATGGCTCGAATCTTGCATGTGTTACAGTGGGTCGTTCCAAGGGACCAGTTTGTTCATCCTGGGTTTTTTAAGTGCTGCAATAAAACATCTTAATTACTTAAGCATCTAAAAGAATGGCTGGCTGGGTCCTTGTTTTCTTTGTAAATTGTTTAACAACTTATATGCTATCCAAGTGATGTGTAAATCTCCCTCTCTTTACTGTTCTCGTTTCTGGATATTTAGATTCTGTGCTTTCATTGATTATATTGTTGATGTTGTTTAGCTTTATAGAGGAAGAAAATACTTCTCATGAAAAATAGCGTTCTTTTTTGGATTCCTCTCCATAGAGAGAAAGGGTAGTTATTTTTGGGACTATCTGCAGTAACATTTAGAATTTATTATAAAAACATCTTTTCTGTTAAAAAAAAACACTAAACTTTTCAGTGAGTTTTAAGGCTCATGTGACTGAAACCACTATGAAAGACATGCTGCTGTGCCCTGTAGACTTCATTAAATGGACTGGTTTTCTCAGTTTTGCAAAAGTCAGGAGGTGGAAACCCCTCTAGAAATCTTAATTCTCCTCCTTTAAATAATTTAAAGAACCTCCTAAATGGAATTCTCTTATTTTTGCTTGATTTTTTTTCAAGCTTCATATTGCATAAGAGGGTTTTTTTGTTTTTTTGGGTTTTTTTTTTGTTTGCATTTTGCATTTTGCATAAATTCTGTGTTCTGTCATGGGGATCTCACGTTTTTAAACCCTCCCCTGCAGTTTCTGTGGCTCAGCTCTTCTGGCCAATTGCCTAACCTGCTGGAGTTCTAGGGGAGGAGAAAAGATTGAGAGAAGTGGTGTCTCCTCCTGGTGCCTCCCTCTCGGCCCTGAATTCAGGCCAGCCAGTTCAGTGATGGGGCTTCCCAGGGCAGAAGAGCGGAGGTAAGCGCCACACACCCCAGGGCCTGGCTGAGTGGGGAGGCCGAGCACTCAGCAGAGCCTGGCGGGAAGCCCTCGCTTCCCCAGGGCACCAGAGCACGCCACCAATGACGTCTTTTTCCCCCTTCCAGTCACAGAACAGAATAGGGAAGGGGTGCTGGTTCCGAACAGAGTGGGTTCGGGTTCTCTTCCTAGAGCAGGTGTTTAACAAAACATTTCTTTTTGTTTTGAAACCTTTTCTTCTTCCTCCCCATCCCCAGTTTTTTAAAAAAGCATCTAAGATACATGGTAAATCTTTCTGTTGCTAATTTGTTGTCTTTATTTATAGCAGTCTAATTTTAAAAACACAGAAGAGAAATGTATGAAGTGGTGATTTTTTTTCTTTTCTTTCTTTTTTTTTCATTACAGATCCCTACTCTGTTAAAAGAAATGTGGCAAGGACCCTGAATAATCAACCTGTGTTTGAATATATACTTCATTGTTTAAGGACAACATATAAATATTTTGCTCTTCCACACAAAATTACAAAATCCAACCTTCCAAAGCCTCCGAGTACTGTTACCTGTACTTCTGAACGTTCTAAAGAAGTAGCAAAACCTGACCCAGATGTACAAGCCAGAGGTAACGAGCTCAAAAACTCAGTTTTGGCTCAAGGTCTTGGTGCTGCCAGTTCCACTGCAGACACCTGCAAGGTACAGCCACTCCCTCTTAAGGAGACTGCAGAGAGTTTTGAAAGCCCATCTGCAGGGGAAACGGGGAACACACACATCAGTGCCCTCCTGGAAAACGCAGACCGTGTCAAGGCAGAGGTCAGTTGCGATGACCATGAGGATATTAAAGTACCACATCAAGAAACAAGAAGTAAAAATGAGAAAGAAAATGGAAGGGAGGACAAGCATCCTTTGAGTACTGACGATCAAGCGTTAAGTAGTAGCAAAGCTGGAGAGCTTGTCACCTGGGGCAGCACAGGAAATAATGAGACAGGCGGCACTTTGGGTTTAGAAGGCTTCAAAAATGCTGCAGCCAAAGAGTGCAAGGAGTTGGCGACTTTAGATGGCAAAGCTGATATTGACGAGGAAAGCACAGAGGGTGCCGATGAACTCGAAGACACCCTAAGCCACTTTACCCTTTCAGGACGGGACCAGACCTCGGGAATCACTCACTCTGATGAGGAAGAGGAGGACGAAGAGGAGGAGGAGGAAGAACCCAGGCTCTCCAATTCCCAAAGGGGAGATGAGGATGACATTGCAAATGAAGATGAGTTAGACAACACCTACACCGGGTCAGGGGAGGAGGACGCCCTATCTGAAGAGGAAGAGGAATTAGGTGGGTCTGCTAAGTACGAAGACCTGCAGGAATGTGGAAAACCTGTGGATGGAGATCTCCTAATGGAACTTAATAAAATCAGTCTCAAAGAAGAAAATGTCTGTGAGGAAAAGTCAGCTGTGGATCAGTCTGATTTCTTCTATGAATTTAGTAAACTCACCTTCACCAAAGGCAAGGTAACCAGTGCCACTCCCAGACGTGGAACTAGGAGACTTGAGACACTTTTGATGCATGTAATTTCATTTTTTGTGTGTTAGACAGGGCTCGCCCTGTTGTGGTAGTCACTAATAAGTCGGTCTTTCACTCCAGTGCAACCACTGGGTCCACTTGCCTTCTTAGCATCTTGGGAATTTGCAGAGGAGGGAGGAATGCTATTGGTAGTGAAAATAGCTGCCGAAAAGGAGAAATCCTGCCTTTTTCCTCATCTCAGATAGTTTGAAGTGGCCACACATTCTTTTTTCATCCTTTTGGAATGTGAGGAATAGAATGTGTACTTTGGAAAAAAGATTCAAAACTCCTTTATTTCAGGAGTTTCTGTTGTGGCTTAGAGGGTTAAGAACCCAGCTAGTGTCCGTGAGGATGTGGGTTTGATCCCTGGCCTGCTCGGTAGGTTAAGGATCCAGTGTTGCCTCAGGCTGTGGAGTAAGTCACAGATGGTGGCTGGGATCTGGAGAGGCTGTGGCTGTGACGTAGGCTGACTGCTGCAGCTCTGATTCAGTCCCTAACCTGAGAACTTCCATGTGCTGCAGGTGTGGCCTAGAGCAAAAACGAATAAACAAACAAAACTCCTTTGTTTGACAAAGTTTTCATTCTTGTTTTGCTCTGCCATCTCCCCGCAGTCTCCTACGGTAGTATGCAGTTTATGCAAGCGAGAGGGTCATCTAAAGAAGGACTGTCCTGAAGACTTCAAAAGAGTCCAGCTGGAACCTTTGCCACCATTAACACCGAAGTTTTCAAATATCTTGGATCAAGTTTGCATTCAGTGTTACAGTAAGTTAATTCACATTTCTTTTATCTTGTCAATATATTACATTGACATTTTCTCAAGAGTCATCTGAATCACTGACTCCTTAGCTTCATTATAGAGGCTAAGTCTTTTCCGTTCTCCACGGTGCTCTGTGTAGCCTGTTCCACTTGGGACTCGAGATAAATAATTGTTAGAGAAAGATTGGAGGGGTGTCTTTTAAGTCTTCAGACTGGAATACTATCGTTTCCCAACTGGTATTCCTTGAAATGTTTTTCTAGATTCTTGCCATTAATAGTACTCCACAGCAAGAACTATTCCCCAGGACACATAGAGAGTAGCTCTTCATTCCTTAGAGATTTTCAGGGCATAAGAGCATAAAAAGTCCTCTGAGAAATGCTGCGGTAACTAACTTATTTAGCTCTAAACCACTTTGTAATTAACACAAATTAATAACCTTTATAACAGCCCTTTAAGGAACATCAGTTTGGGGGAGAGTTGGTATATAGGATTTAGTTTTGTAGGGAAAACGCTGGATGGAGAGGCACGCAGCTGCTTACAGTGGGAGAACGCGCTGCATCATGCTGCTGCCTCTTGAGTTGTCTGTGCCGGAAGAAACTTGTTCCTTATCAGGAATTTCTTTTTTAAACCTCTTTGGAGATTATAAGCTATGAAAGGAAACCGTTGGTTCCCCTTGCACAGTTTATGAAGTGTCACATTCACCCTCTGGGGCAGTTCCCTGCAGGCCGCCTTCGGAGGGCTCCGGTCTCTGAAACCTTAGTTCAGACCAGTTTGCATCTCAGGAGCAGTTCTTGGTGATAGACTCTTTCAGAAAGGCATCTTTGTTTTATATCGGTAAATGCTGTCTCTCTGCTGAGAAGATACACACAATTTAGGGTTTTCTTTTTTCTCTCTCTCTTTTTTTTTAAGCTTGTTAAGTTTTATTTAAAAATGTAATTCTTCAGAGAATGAGAACAATCTGTGTATCTGTTTATTTTACACAGAGGATTTTTCGCCAACTATTTTAGAAGATCAGGCTCGTGAACATATTCGGCAAAACCTAGAAAATTTCATAAGACAAGAGTTTCCAGGTAAATAATGTTTTACCTTTAAGAAAGGCAGTGTGGTTTTCCTTCGGAAAGAACACATCAGGTTTGAGAATGAGGAAGGAGTCTCGCGGTGATGGTGGAAACAGCTTCAGCTGTTTTGTGATATACTTAGGATGGTGTCTGGCCTGCCCAATCCCAGTTTGCCAACCGGAAAAGACAGTTGCGAAGTGGTATTTCTCTTAGCAGATGCCCCCAGTGAAATTCATTTAGTCAGTATGATGTTTAGGGTTAACGTTCATGTCTCTAAAAAGTAAATTTATTTAGAAAGTAGTAAACTTACATTACTAAATATGCTGAGGTGATCTGTGTTTTCCTTGAAATGTCCTTACAGTTCAGAAGAAAGTGGCATTTGATTATCTTTCATGTCTCCTATAGCTTGTATTCATTTATAGTAAATTTTGTGAGAAAAGAACTTGTAATAAGTGACTAGCTAATAAAAGAACAATTATAATTAGATTACTATAGGACAGTTAACAACTGGGGGTTTTTAATTCATGAGACGGTTATTTTGATCAGAAAAGGAAATGCACTCAGGTAGTTATTTTTTACTTTTCCTGTCTCCCTAACAGGAACTAAATTGAGCTTGTTTGGCTCCTCCAAAAATGGATTTGGGTTCAAACAGAGTGATCTTGATGTCTGTATGACAATTAATGGACTGGAAACTGCTGAGGTACAGTGACCACACGAAACTTCCATTTGCTGCAGCAGTGTGATTTGACAGTCTTGACTGACAGTATAGCCTGGTATTTTCCAAATTTATCAGGGCATATCATATGGAGTGTGTCATTTGGCACAATCTGGCAAATACATTAGAAGTTTAGAGGTGAACATGAGGAGTAGAAAGACTTGTACCTGCAACCTGGAGTACAAAGTGGATTTGAAAGTGACACCTGGGAATTCTAGAAAGCCAAACCAGCCTCTTCAGTGTCCCATTGGCATGGCCGCTAAGGCCGGCTCAGGTGTATAAATACAGCTACATGAGGGCTTCAGAAAAGTATTTTAGCAGGCAGGCCATACGGTACAATGATAAAAGAGTGCTAAACTGGACCCAAGACAGACTTGGTTTCATCACTCCCACAGGTAGCCTTCCACTGATAATCTCTAAGGTGGAAATGAGAGCCTCTTGCCTCCGGAGGTTGTTGTGCACATCAGCATCAATCGTGTGTGTCAGGAATTAGCCACTGCCTGATGTGTACATAGCAGTTTTATTGGCACAACCTTACCCCTTCGTCTGTGTATCGTCTACGTCTACTTTCACTCTAACGTCAGGGCTGAGTCCTCACCACCGGCCATGGGGCCTGCAAAGCAGAAAAGGTTTGCGGGCTCTGATATCAAGGCATTTATAAAATATAAAATATAGGGAGTTCCCATCGTGGCTCAGTGGAAACGAATCCGACTAGTATCCATGAGGATTCAGGTTCGATCCCTGGCCTCGCTTAGTGGGTTGAGGATCCTGCTGGCATTGCCGTGAGCTGTGGTGTAAGGTAAGTCGAAGACTCGGATCGGATTCCGAGTCGCTGTGGCTGTGGCGTAGACCGGCAGCTGTAGCTCCAATTCGACCCATTACCTGGGAACTTCCATGTGCCGCGGGTGCGGCCCTAAAAAACAATATATATTTTATATATATGAAATACTGGGAAAAGGTATAAAGTCTCAGTAGTTTTGAATCCCTACCCTTAATTATTTATAAAACAGTCCAAATGATGTCTACTCAAATGAATGATGCTGCTTTTGCTCAAGATTTTTTCTGCCTTTTATGAGTTTCAAGTCTTTGTCCTTCAAGGATATATCTGATTTGGGAAAATTGCCATTTATCTAGCATGACTTTGGTGAGTAAGGTAGATAAGCACGATTAGGTCCAGTATATGGAATGACCTGAGTGTACATCGTAAAGATTGAATTTTTATATGATGAATAAACTAGTTTTGAGGGCACTTCTAAAATAATATTCTAAATGTATTCTGAGATGTAATAACCATCAAAAGGGCTTAATGTTAAGAAAGTCCAAATGTTTTTAAATATTTGAAATATTAGTCATATTTGCTGTATGACTTACTTTTTGTGCTTTTTTTTTTTTGACCTTTTTGTTATTTTAGGGCCGCACCAGTGGCATATGGAGATTCCCAGGCTAGGGGTCAAATCGGAGCTACAGCTTCCGGCCTGCACCAGAGCCACAGCAACGCCAGATCTGAGCCGCGTCTGCAACCTATACCACAGCTCACAGCAACGCCAGATCCTTAACCCACTGAGCAAGGCCAGGGATCGAACCCGCAACCTCATGGTTCCTCGTCGGATTCGTTTCCACTGGGCCAACACAGGAACTCCTGTGCATTATATTTTTGACTAGTCCTGTTGAGAGGTAATCTGGGCTTAGCCACTCTCCACAGCAATTCATCACATCTTCATTGAACTATAATGAAAGTCTACCCAGAATGAATAAGACAGGCCACAGACGCTCCCTCTTATCGACTGTGTCACATGGAGTACTTCAGAGTGACGCAGTCACATAAAGGGAAAAAATGGACATTCTCACCAGTTCAGAGACTCTTCTAGGACTCTGATTTTCGCTGTGCTTCTAAGAACAGTTAGTAAGTAGGATGTATGGCGGGTTTCCATATTCTTAGGATATGCCTATGAATGCAGGCTACTGTTCACCTAAAAGGAAAAATGTATATAGAACAAGTTGAAGTCAGTTTCATTATTTCTGGAGGAAATAAAAACTATAACTGGATTGGAAAACAGTCTTCTTTTTTTTCTTTAATTTTATTGAAGTTCAGTTGATTTACAGTTTCGTGTTAAGCCTTCCAGTTCTGATTTAGTAGTCTGTGCCGTTTTTGTGGCAGGGCTTGGACTGTGTAAGAACTATTGAAGAACTGGCAAGAGTCCTCAAAAAACATTCAGGTAAGCTTTTTCTGGAAAGCATTTTTGTCTTTTTTATTAGTGTTTTACATACTTAGAATTTACCGATACCAGTGAAACAGTGGGGGTGCCTCATATGGCATGTTTATGGTATTGGGGTCTTTCAAAAATTTATGTGATTAAGTATGAAAAACTGAAGAACTGGTTATAATTTGTGTGCATGCCTCAGACAGTTTTATTTCAAGACAGAGCACATACCATATACATAAGAAATTTGGGGAATGATTTTTGCCTTAATATTGTGTTAATCAAAAGTGTAGGGGGGTTGCTAGCAGTGACGTGTAGTGAAAAGCACCATGGACTAGGGTGATGGATTGTACTTGAAACTATTCCACAAGCTCTGTGTGTGACCCCAAAGAATTGTTTATAGCTGTAAAATATATAGGTTCTATAAATGGTGCACAGAGCTGAAATACCATTAATGCATTCTTCTGCCTCTGTCAGAAGCAGCTATGGATGCTGTCAGCAGTTGAGAGTCTTCTTTTCAAATGTGGTTCGTCAAACTTCTGTGTTTTGTTGAGAATAAAAGTGAGCATGATATGGTCCTTGCCTTTATTGAACTTAAAATCCATGGGCCATCCATGAAAAGCTTTCTTGTATTTTAGTCAAGAGTAGACTTAAATTCACAGCACGGACATGCACACACACATAAATAGGTACCTTAAGTGCCCCTTTTCTTTGCATTTTTTATTTCCAGTTTAAAAAGTTTACCATGTTATATAAATAACAGGGTGGAAAATCTTAATTTTGGTTTATTCCTACTGAAAATTAGCCTAAAGCATTTTTGTTTGGGTTTTTTTTTGTTTTGTTTTTTTTTTTGCTTTTTAGGGCCACACCCGAGGTATACAGAGGTTCCCAGGCTAGGCGTCAGAATTGGAGGTACAGCTGCAGGGCTGTGCCACAGCCACAGCAATGCTGGATCGGAGCTGCCTCTGTGACCTACACCACAGCTCACTTGCAACACCGGATCTTTTTAACCCACTGAGCAGTGCCAGGGATCCAACCCGCAACCTCATGGTTACCAGTCAGATTCATTTCCCCTGAGCCACAATGAGAACTCCCAAGCATCAGTATTTTTTTTTAAATGGGCATTGATAGACTCTTTTATGGTCATTGAAATAAGCATTTGGGGGACTTTAAAGATCATATGCTTCCGTTTAATTTTTGATGATCAAGCAACAAAACTAAATTGCTGAGTTGTCAGAACTGTTATTTAATACTGAGCTAGGTTTTGACTTTTGATATTGAAATAATTTCAATCTTAGAGGAAAGCAGCAAAAATGGTGTAAAGAACATGTCTATCCTTTAGTCACATCTAGCTCTGCTATCTAATTAGCCTGTTCTAGACTGGGTTCAGTAGAAGTTCCAAATCAGCGATATCTAGATTTGAATTGCAGCTCCACAGTTCACCAACTGCGTATGCCTAAGCAAGTTCATTTCTCTGGGTCTCGGTTGCCTTATCTGTTGGGTGAGGGCGAATGTCCTTAGGAGATAGTGTTTGTAAAGGGATCTGGGTACTCAGGAAAGGGTCTTACTGTTACAGCCCTTCTCCCTCATCACCCCCATTCCTGCTTCCCCAACCCATCCGCTTATATAGATGTCTTCAACCATGTCTTCCTGCTTCTCTGCATTCCCGTGCCACCATGATGGTTGAGGCCCAGGTTCGTTTTTTTTTTTTCTTTGTCTCTCTTTCCCTTTTTTTTTTTTAGGTCCGCACCTGCAGCATGTGGAGGTTCCCAGGCTAAGAGTCCAGTCGGAGCTGTAGCTGCCAGCCTGTACCGCAGCCACAGCAACGCCAGATCCTTAACCGACTGCGCGAGGCCAGGGATCAAAACTGCATCCTCCTGGATACTAGTCAGTTTCAGTAACCACCAAGCCATGATGGGAACTCCCCCAGGTCAGTTTTTATAATAGGCACCTTGTCTCTCTTTCAGGTGGTGCCTCCAGTCTGTCCATTCCCAGGGGCCTTGTCTAAATAGATGTGCTCAGTGATTTTCCCCAATTTATACCAGCTCATTGGTGTTTCTTGGTCTCTGAGGATGTATGTTCTCTATATTTGGGTTCCTCCCAGTTTTGACCATATCCTCTATCACTCATTATTTCTTTCTCTCAAGTCCACTCTGTAGCCTGCACAATTGCATGGAAGTTCCCTGAACATACCATTCTGTTGTAGGCATATTCCATGTGCAGTTCACCTTTCCTCGTAGATAAATCCCTCCAGCCTTCTCTTTATTTGCCTATTCTCAAAGCCTCACTCAGGCCAGTCCCTTCTCTCCTACTGAAGTTGATTCCTTTCTTACCTCTAGCTCTATGGTGAGTAACTTGTTTTCGGTATTCAGATGATTACCCCATGGGCTTTTCTCCACACTGGAGGTGTAGTAATCTGGAGAGATTGAATAGGGCCCACGTAGTCCAGACTCTAGTAGTTTCCTCTGCTTTGGTGTTTATCAGGCTGAGAACCCTCCAACGTGCACATGATCCACTGAGTTCCTAAAAGGTAGTGGCTGTCTTGTGGATTCTTGTACTTGAGATAGTGATGTTTTTAACTAATGTAAACTTTGCCAGAAGACTGTTCCCAGACGTTTATTAGTAACAGAGAATTCTTGGAGTAATGTTAGTGACTCAGTGAAACAAGCCAGAGCCGGGTTTTGTGTTGGAACATTAGCATAAGAGCAACTTCTATCCCCTGCCACTGCATTTAATGGTACGTTCTGATTTCCCAACCTAGGGCTGAGAAACATCTTGCCTATTACAACAGCAAAGGTGCCGATTGTAAAATTTTTCCATTTGAGGAGTGGTCTCGAAGTGGACATCAGTTTGTATAACACATTGGTAAGGTTTTCTCTAGACCTTTTTTTTTTTTTACTTCAGGGAGATTAAGGGAAACAAGTATCTCTTAATTTACACAACCTTTAAGTAAAATTAAGTCATTCCTTTCATCCTACTCATTCTTTGAATAGTTATTTGTGCGTCCTTGCTAAGTGCCTGGCAGTGTTCTGAGGCTGGGGATGTAACACAGAATTGAGTTCATATTAGTACTCGTTTAAAATGAAGGCAGAGGAGTTCCCGTTGTAGCAAATCCAACTAGTATTGATGAGGAGAGAGTTTGATCCCTGGCCTTAGTGGGTTAAGGATCTGGTGTTGCCATGAGCTGCCATGTAGGTTGCAGGTGCGGCTTGCCTGTGCCTGTGGCGTAGGCCAACAGACGTAGCTCTGATTTGATCCATAGCCTGGGAACTTCCATATGCTGTGGGTGAAACTCTAATAAGAAAAAAATTAAATAAAATGAAGTTAGAGTGAGGGGGGCACCGCAGAGCATGTAGAGTTCGCTGGCCAGGGATAAGATCTGAGCCGCAGTTGCGACTTATGCCCGGCTACAGCAACGCTGGATTCTCTAACCCACTGTGCCAGGCCTGGGATCAAACCTGCGTCCTGGTGCTGCAGATTCGCCACCTATCCCATTGTGCCAGAGCAGGCACTCTGACAGATGCTTATTGTTTGGCTTGAACTTTGTTTTAATTTGAGAGAGAAGGAGAGAGAGGGAGAGAGAGAGAGAGTGAGAGTGTGTGTGAGTGTGTGTGTATGTGTGTGTGTGTGTCTCTGCATGTCTGCATCTTTGGTCTCATACTTGATTTGCTTCAGGTCTTTATGGGATCTCTCTGGCACCTCAAGACATTTAATTTGAATAATTAGGGCAGGGCATCTTACATTAACTAAAAGAACTGATTTTTTTTTAACCAAAAGCATGGATTTTTTTTTAAGAACTGATTATTTTAAAAGCCTTTGTTTTCTAGGAATGTTTAGACTAAGGAATCTTTTTTTTTTTTTTTTTGGCTTTTTAGGGATGCACTCACGGCATATGGAGATTCCCAGGCTAGGGGTCTAATCTGAGCTACAGTTGCCGACCTACGCCGTAGCCACAGCAACACCAGATCCGAGCTGGATCTGCGACTGACAGCACAGCTCGCGGCAACGCCGGATCCTTAACCCACTGAGCAAGGCCAGGAATCGAACCCTCAACTTCATGGTCCCTAGTCGGATTCGTTAACCACTGCGCCATGACAGGAACTCCAAGACTAAGGAATCTTGAGATCAGATGTTGCTTATAATTCTTAGTTATTATCTAGTAAGTTAATAAAGTTTGTCTTTAGGGGAAAAAATATTAGTTTCAATCTAAATGTCTTCACCCTAAAATGAATTACAGTGCAGACCTTTTCAGAATATTCCAGCTTAAAACTTTTTCTTCTAATTGATAGCCTTATAGTATAATTTCCCTTTTAACAGGCCCTTCATAACACAAGGCTCTTATCTGCTTATTCAGCCATTGACCCCAGAGTGAAATATTTGTGCTACACCATGAAAGTATTTACAAAGGTGAGTGTGTTTCCCGGATTATACTTTGTAAAAATGTTGAGTCACTATTTTGTACACAGGAAACTAATATAATATTGTAAATCAACTATACTTGAATTAAAGAAAAGAAAAAGGAAACATAAATCTGTGTTTTTAAAGAAGCATAGCTGTGTCAAATGCTTCTTTTAACCATTTGAGAAGCCCCGCTCAACAGGTTGAAATTTTGTTGTCTTAAAATTTTACCTGGTAACCTAATATTGCTTGTGGCTGATAGTTCTACTGCTTTGTTGAGGTTTGTTTTGTTATGATTTGAATTTTTTTTTTTTTGGTTGGTCTACTTCACTTTATTGGCATATTTTAGCATTTGGAAAATGTAATTTTCACATTAGTGCTTTATAGAAGCATCGTACTCTTAGTGAAATAGAATAGCCACCAGCGTAGCAGAAAACACTGGTGATCCTTCCTCTGTTCCTCCTTTTCCTTCCCTCCAGATGTGCGATATCGGAGATGCGTCTAGAGGCAGCTTATCGTCGTATGCATACACGCTTATGGTGCTATATTTCCTCCAGCAGAGGAATCCGCCAGTCATTCCTGTCCTTCAAGAGGTATTAGTAAAAGAAATCATATTTCTCATCAGTAAGAGCTGGGTGATCTTTGAGCCCTCTTCCTTCTCTAAATTTCTGTGGTTCTGTAGTTAATTTTTTTACTATTTTCCTACAAGTTTTTGTTTCAATGCCTTAAGTTTGTAATCCATACTAATAGTTTAAAAATTAATTTCAGATATACAAAGGTGAAAAGAAACCTGAAATATTTGTTGATGGCTGGAATATTTATTTTTTTGATCAAATAGATGAACTGGTACGTATTTTAATAGTAAAGACTTTTTACATCCTTGACTGAAAGTTAGCTGTACTGTGCTATAGTGTAGTTGATCAACAACTATATTATCACTTGTTATATTTATTTATATTATGATAGTTAAAAAAAAAAAAAAAACCTAGTATATACAGACTATTCCTTTGAAGTTAAAAACAGTTTTTTAAGCCAGGTGAGTTTCTAGGGACTATATGCAGGATTTCTTTAATGCCTCATAATTCCGAATGGTTGGGTAACTTTTTTCCAAATGAACAAATATTTGCTCTGTGATTTCATAGAGTTTGGGAAGATTTTGAGTTATAGAGCTATAATAACCAGGTGTCACCAAGGCTCTTAAAATGAATTTCCAGATTCTTCCACAAACATACATTCTGAGGTTTGACATTTAAAACCCAGAGCTCTTTCTATCTCCAAATCCTAGAGTAGAAATTAAGAAACTCTTGTAAATATTTTAAAATGTAGAAGATAACTTATATAATTGTATTTTTATGTATTTAAATTCTAGTTAATGAAAATAAATCCAAATTTACTCCCTAAGACACAAATGACTGTTGATATTAACACTTTAATATAGAGCATGACATCTCTTGTTCCTTCTATTTCTAGCCCACCTATTGGCCAGAATATGGAAAAAATACAGAATCAGTTGGGCAGCTATGGTTGGGACTTCTTCGTTTCTACACAGAGGAATTTGATTTTAAAGAATATGTTATTAGCATCAGGAGAAAAAGTCTGCTTACAACTTTTAAGAAACAGTGGACCTCAAAGTACATTGTTATTGAAGGTACAAGTAAAATCAAACTTAAAACTGAATAGAATGTAGAGCATAAACTCTGAGAGTGTTTTTCTTCCTCCTTGGAGAGCTCTTACAGAGCAGCTCTGAGCCATTTTCAAGTGACTGATGCCCTCCTGTGGGGCATATCACAAATGCAAAAATCGTTGTTTACTGTGACAGGTCCTTTTACCTTTGTTTAATGTGTACTGGAGAATACACGTTATGATATTGCAATAGAGATATACCAGCATCAGAATAGTGGGACCTTTAAAAACTTCCTAAGAGTTTGAAGAGTTCCACCAAGGGGCAATTTTCACGATCCTTATTGGCTATTTATTGATGGAGGCGTTTACCTATAAGTAGTTATATATAAAATTTGATGTTTTTTTACCCCCGCTGAAGCCTTTTCTTCCTTAAATGCCAGGATCCATGAGCCATTTGTGTTTATATTTGATTATTTGATTATTTTTGTTTTAATCCTTGTAGAACTTTTTATTAACTTTATCTGTATTTATATGTATACAGGTATATTTATATATACTTTTTTTTAATAATCGGGCGCATTATTCTGAGACTTGCTTTTTACACTAAATAGTTTTACTTTGATACTCTATTCTTTTATATATTCACCAGATTATTTTCAGTTGTTGCTCAGTACTTTTTTTTACTGAGGTACAGTTGATTTACTATACTACCTTAGTTTCCTGTGTACAAACTAGTAATTCAATATTTTTATACATTATATCCATTTAACATCATTATAAAAGATTGGCTGCATTCCCTGTGTTTGTACAATGCATCCTTGTTTCTTATTTATTTTATACGTAGTAGTTTGTCTCTTAATCCTCTACCCTTACTTCAACCTCCCCAATCCGTTTGTTTTACTTTTTAGATTCCATGTATAAGCAATCAGTTTGTGGGATTTTAATTTTAAATACAAAACGGAGTTTAATAAATGTAATTGACTAATTTAAAAAATGCTATAACAAAAAGAAAATGAGGGAAAAAACCGAAATGGAGTTTAAATGCTTAAAAATGAATTGAGAAATGGCTTCAGAAATATTTTGTTGATTTATCTTATTTTTTTAATATACTCATATCCACCTAAGTATTATGTTTCTTTAGGTTATGCTTTGATCATTTCTTCTGCCTATTGGCAGTATTGAAATACTGTGAGCATTTGTAAAATTAAATTCAGATGACAGTGGGTTATAAATATGGTTTTCCCTTTTAGGATCTCATGTGTCAAAAAACATACAACTTTTTCTTAAATCTTTACCGTATCACAATAGGTTCTTATGGTCTGCCAGCTATTAATATTTTGTTTTTAATTTTTAAGGCCTTATTATTTTGCTTTTAATTTTGCATTATTTGCAGATGAGCCATTACTAATAAGCTAAAATGGAAGGAGGGCTTTTAACTAGTTATTCTAGAATCGAGAGATTTCAGTGGTGTTAGTGGTAGTGCTGGTAACTGCACAAAAGCTAACATCATAGTATCTCTGCTGTTCTGAGCAAACAACCAAAAATGTCTCCACATAGCACATACGTAATAATCACCAGAAGATGGCATGACCAAACCTGTTAGAAAGGTAACCTTCTCATAGCAATTATTAGCGTAAGGTTAAACTGTATAAAGGATCCTATACCCTAGTGTAGACTCTTGGCAAATCTAAATCAAATAGTATACTCCAATTATTGCGTGATAGAAGCGTAACAGAAAACTGGGAGAATGCCTCTTTTTACTTCACTCCTTTTTACTTTACTCCTCATGTTACTGATACACCCTCCATTTTCTTAATGGAGGTTTTGTTTTGTTTTTCTTTGCTTTCTTGAATGTTTTTAGACATTTATTGGAAATAGTTAAATATTTACATGTAATATTAAAATACTATTTGATTTGGAAACAATCTTCATTTATTTCGTGAACCAGATTATTCAGGTCTCTCATACATCTTTGACATTAGCATTTTTTTCATCATGCCCACAACTTTTTGGATCATCTAACAAATTATATTTCAGACACGTATATGTACCTATCTGAGATGTTTGAGACGCAGACATTTAAGTTTGTATGGAAGTCCTTGTATGAAACTTTTACTGGAAATTGAGATGTAGGTGGCAAATTGTATGTTATTGGGACAGGTGTGTGTGTGTTGTATGTTTTATGATCTTTAGAAATTACTTTATAAAATGATTTTTAAAAAGATGTTAATTAGCAGGAACATTCAAGCTAAAATGTTTTAAATATATTTATGACCTCTGTATGCCTCTATAACCAGCATGATAAGCTATTATCAGACTAATATGTGTTTTCCAAATAGCATTTTGTTGTTCAAAAGGAAGCACCTTCTCATAATATGAAGGACTCTTTAAGGATTCAAGTATAAAGCAAATCCTTCTTTTCTGATGGATACTTTTGGGAAAAAACTTGCCTTATATTTAGGAATATATATCACTTAATGTATTGTAGATTTGAAACTCATTAAAAGGGCAGTCTTGTAATATTTTTATTAATGACAAAGTATGTAATGACACTTTCTTGTTACATAGACCTCATTTAATGTATAAAGAGTGGCATTTCCTATTTGATTATCTTTTTTGTTTCTATTAATTTTCTTTGCTTAGATCCATTTGATTTGAATCACAATCTTGGAGCTGGATTATCAAGGAAAAGTAAGTTACTTTGTTTATAAATATTAATGCAGTCTCTTTTCCTTTTAATCCATCTAAGTGAGCATTTACTCTTTTCCTCTTAGTGACAAATTTTATAATGAAAGCGTTTATTAATGGCAGAAGAGTGTTTGGTATTCCAGTCAAAGGATTTCCGAAGGATTACCCCTCAAAAATGGTAAGTGTCTGTTGGAAATACCAAAAATAAATAAATAAATAAAATTCTGAAAAGCCCTTTAAGCCCCTAATTTGTGTACATTACTTAATAACCTAAATAATTGAAAGTTTGGTGAGTCAAGATAAATGATTACAATACAAAGTAATTCCTAACCCTTTTTTAAAACATCCCTGTTTTGAAGCCGTTTATCAGAGCAGGGAGAGAGAGCCAGAAGTAAAGTTGGTGGGAAAGTTAATCATTTTGTAGCTCCTTCTTTTCCTTGGTAATACATTAGGTGACGTCGCTGTTCCACTAAGTCATTCAGATTCACGCCGGCCTCTGCAAGCCTGGTTTGCACCTCTTTAAGGACATTCCCTACCCCCTCATATGACCTCTAGATTTCCCAGTCTGCTTGTGGAAAGTAATAAACCCCTTAATGACAGTATTGGCCTCTGCTAAAGATCTGTCTGTTCTCATTTAACCTGATATTCAGCTTTTGATGGAACAACACTCAGTAAAAGCAAAATCGCATTGTAAAAGTTCATTTCAGTGAGAGAAAGGGGGAAGGGATTACGAACTACAGGGTTTTATGTTAAGAGTCAGGGTTTTTTTCCTCCACTAATATTCTTAATCAAGATTTTTTAGGAGTTCCCTTCGTGGCTCAGTGGTTAACGAATCCGACTAGGAACCACGAGGTTGCAGGTTCGATCCCTGGCCTTGCTCAGTGGGTTAAGGATCCGGCGTTGCCGTGAGCTGTGGTGTAGGTCGCAGACATGGCTCGGATCCCGTGTTGCTGTGGCTGTGGTGTAGGCCGGCGGCTACAGCTCCTGTTAGACCCCTAGCCTGGGAACCTCCGTATGCCACGGGTGTGGCCCTAGATAAGGCAGAAAGCCAAAAAAAAAAATTAAAAAAGAAAAAAGATTTTTTAAATGTACTTGGCGTGATTGTGTATGCATGTTCAGTATTTGATTACGTCTCTACAACTGGCTTTTCACTAAGTATTGCTATGGCGGTGTTCTACACCAGTGCTTCTGAAACTTGTTCATACAAATCAGCTCAGGATTTTGTTAAAATGCAGGTTCTGACTCAGGAGGTCTGGGATGGGGCCCAAGACTGCACGTCCTCCAAGCTCCTAGGTGATGCCAAATCTGCAGGTACCCACCTTAATTTCGGTGGCAGAAAGGCCCGAGTCCAGACCATTGTCTTTCCTTTCCACGGATATTTTCCTTCAGAAGCCACAAGAAAGCAACAGCACATAGCCTCTTTCTTTTTAGGTTTTAGCCTTTTCATTTTATGAGAAATCTTAGGAGAAGCCTTTGAACCTGGCCTCAGCTTGTCCCAGGTCCTACGAATAGCTGACTCACGGGGATGGGGGATGTGCAGTGCTCTCATGTAGAAGTATGTTTAGGGGCAAAGCTACTGTTATGGTTAAACAGTGTCCTGTGTGATGAAAAGGAAGAAACAGAAACGAATTTAGGTAAACCTAGCCTAAATTAGACTTTCTAATGGTTTTAGATTTTGGAATTAAACAAAATAGTAATTATTAAAAATAATGCTATCCAGAGTTCCCATTGTGGCTCAGTGGGTTAAGAACCCAACTAGGATCCGTGAGGATGCAGGTTCGAACCCTGGCCTCGCTCAGTGGGTTAAGGATCCAGTATGGCCATGAGCTATGGTGTAGGTTACAGACGCAACTCGGATCCGGCGTGGCTATGGCTGTGGTGTAGTCCGGCAGCTGCAGCTCTGATTTGACCCCTCACCTGAGAACTTCCATGCGCTGCAGGTACAGCCCTAAAAAGAAAAAAAAAATAATAAGAATAATAATAATGAAATGTCCATGATGAGATATAAGATCCCTGATTGATTGGTTGGCTTTTATTTGGATATCACTTTTTTTTTTTTTTTTTTTTTTGGCTTTTGTCTTTTTAGGGCCACAAGCTGTGGCATAGGGAGGTTCCCAGGATAGGGGTCGAATTGGAGCTATAGCTGCCGGCCTACGCCAGAGCCACAACAATGCCAGATCCAAGCTGCATCTGCAACCTACACCACAGCTCACGGCAACGCCAGATCCTTAAGCCACTGAGCAAGCCAGGGATCTAACCCGTAAGCTCATGGTTCCTAGTCGGATTCGATTCCACTGCCACGACGGGAACTCAGATACACGGGAACACATTAATAGTTCAGATTTTTATATATTTGTGTTCTCCTAGGAGTACTTTTTTGATCCAGACGTGCTAACTGAAGGAGAGCTAGCCCCAAATGATAGATGTTGCCGAATTTGTGGGAAAATTGGACACTTCATGAAGGACTGTCCTATGAGGAGAAAGTAAGTGAATATTCAAAGGAGTTGGTTTTGTTTTTTCTCTTTACTGTCCCAGTTTTTAAATGAGGTTCTCTTATAACAGAAAATAAACTTGTATTAAATCCAGCAGTTCTCAGATAAATTTGAGACTTTTTACAGTGAAAATGAAGTGATTTAAAACATGGCTTTAAGTGCAGACGACTGGGATTAACTGGGCTATACAGATGGTACTCTTCCAGGCCTGCTCCCTTTTCCTGATTTTGAGCACAGCCCTAATCATCACCCGATTGGGTGATTATCACACTCTCCAACGGGGTGGAAGAAAAAAGAGGAAACTGAAAGTCTTCCCTTTGACAGCAATAAGATGCTCAGAATCATTTCAGTCAATGAAAAATAAAATGGGTTTCCTTAGGCCCTCAGTTACACTTCCAGTGCACAGTAACTGGGGTGTACCATGTTGGGGTTTAGGCTCACTAGTAGTTTACTAGACCATAGGACCCTTCACTTCCATGCATTTTAACTCCTAATAATTGCTATTTGGTCAGTTTGGTCACTGGGCTTTCTTTTGATATTGTTTGCAACAGGGGAAGGGGGACATGGTTTTGGTTACTTGCCTGGGACGTATTCTTGGTTTGGGGTGGTTTTAACTGGACAATGATATTCTCATAAAATGCACCTTGGAGTAAGTCACTGTCTGGAATCCAAGGCTCTTTATTTTTTATTCAGATAATAGTCACTGATCACGTAGGGCAAGGAAGAAATAATTTTTGCTGGCGCGTTCCCGTTGTGGTGCAAAGAAATCCGACTAGTATCCATGAGGATGCTGGTTCGATCCCTGCCCTTGCTCAGTGGGTCCAGGATCCGGCGTTGCCGTGAGCTGTGATGTAGGTCACAGACGCGGCTCGGATCCCACATTACTGTGGCTGTGGTGTAGGCCAGCAACTGTAGCTCCGATTTGACCCCTGGCCCAGAAACTTCCAAATGCCACACCTGAGGCCCTAAAAAAGAAAAATTTTGGCACTTTAAGAACTTAAATCTCCTTATAACCATTGTTCCTTTTTGAATCTAAAGTTTCATGCCTCAAGTTTCCAGTGCTAGTAAATAATGCTAATGGGCCAGAAAGGTTTAAAAAAAAAATCACTCCAGGATAATTTGAGTTTCATTACAAAATACCAAAGTAGGTAGCGAATTAAATGAGTTCCACTAATTGCAAAAACTGGTTTTATAGCACTAGAGTAATTGTGAAAATGAAAAAGAAAAGCTAGACCCGTGAGCCCTAAAGTTGCTTTTTAATAGAGAAGATAGACTTAAATTTATTAAATTCTTGTTTTTTCCCTCTATATCTGGTTGTCTCCTAACCCTGGAGTGGTCTCAGTATTTTGTTTAGGTTTCTGTTTAGATTTTTCCTACTAGTATCATATCTTCTACAGAGTGAGGCGACGGCGAGATCAGGAAGATATCCCGAACCAAAGATACCCTGAGAACAAAGATAAAAGAAGCAAAGAAGACAAAGAAATTCAAAACAAGTACACAGAGAGGGAGGTATCAACAAAAGACGACAAGCCCATGCAGTGCACACCCCAGAAAGCCAAGCCAGTGCGGGTAGCTGTCGACCCCGGGAGAGAGAAGATTCTCAGGCTACCAGTGGAAAAATGGAAAAGACAGGACGACAAAGACTTGAGAGAAAAACGTTGTTTTATTTGTGGAAGAGAAGGGCACATTAAAAAGGAATGCCCACAATTTAAAGGCTCTTCAGGTATGGACACCAATCACACCCTGATGTTTGCACTCGCTTCTCAAAGGAAATCTCTTTGTTAGAGTTCTTAACTATTTTAGTTACATTTATTTCTTTAACAAACCTATCTACTGGAAAAGATTCTGTTTTTGAGAAGGTGAACCCACTTCCCCAGCCTTTATTTCTGATCCTCTATATGTCTTAAACACTTCCTCCTGGTTTTGTGAGAGTCATTTGGTTAACTTTTCTAATGAGATTATCGCTGAGTTAGAGACCTGGTCTTCCTCAGTACCTAAAAAATGTAGCCTAAGCAACCAGAAAACAAACTCCAACTTGAACCTTTCTCATCAATGTGTGCACTTGAAATGGAAGCACTGGAGTTCCCTTCAATCTGTTGTGGCTCATTGGTAACGAACCCAGCTAGTATCCATGAGGGCACAGGTTCGATCCCTGGTCCCACTCATTGAGTTAAGGATCCAGCGTTGCTGTGAGCTGCGTTGAAGTTCACAGACCCGGCTCAGATCTGGTGTTGCTGTGGCTGTGGCGTAGGCTGTCAGCTGCAGCTCCAGTTTGATCCCTAGGCCCACACATGCGGCCCTAAAAAGACAAAAAGAAAAGGAAGAAGGAAAAGAGAAGCACTGACCGACTGTGTGAGGCACAGCTGAAGTGCTCTGAGGACACCACACTGCGTGTGCAGGGGCCCTTGTGTTGTTGTTAGAATACACAGCTGCACAGGCTGCAAAGGGGACTAGAAGGAGGTGGGCTACACAGTTAATCACAGCTCTCCCTGCAGAGAATTATGGAAAATTATCTTTGCATTTCATCGTTTTAATACTTTTCTGCAGTTAAGCATGGTTTGTCTTACGATGAGAAAAAATGTATTATCAGTCCATAGTTGAAAAGTCATCCATAAGTCTTGCCGCTTTGAGTTGTGGGATCAGAATCCACCTTTTCTATTAAGTGGGTGAAGCATCCGTTATGGGCACCTTTTTAACCAACTTAGTAATAAGGGTGCCCTGTGTATGGGGACTGGGGAGTTGGGGATCCGTTAGCGTTTATGAAGCAGTTAATTCACTACCACTTTGTTTTCTCAGAACAAAGCTGTGAGAGTGGATGAAATGTGATTAGCATAAACACGAAACCCTGAGAGAACATGCCCTTTATTAAACTAGTAATCTCGTTGCTGTCCTTCACTGTAATGTTTATGGACAGCATAAAAAATGTGAGCAGTTTCCTTAAAATTCTGGCTGTAGTCTTTGTCATTCCTGGAACACTAATACCTCTCTCCCATTTTATGCTATGTCAGCAATAGAGTATGTTGTCTTTTTTTTAAGATAGAAACTTTTTAGATCAGCTATTGTAATTTTTTAATGAGCTTTATATGAAAAGAAATATATTTTTAAATTGTTTAATTATTGATTGTAAAATAGTACTTCAATGTTTATGAAAAATACAGTTTCAGTTTGCCCTACCTCTAAGGAACTCAGATTCCAATTCAAACATTTTTGCCCTAACATAGGACATAATTCCATAGTAAATGATTTTCTTTTATAGTTATAAGAGGTAAAATGTTTAAAAGAAATGAAAAATTGAGTTCCCGCTGCGGCTGGGCAGGAATGAACCCAACTAGTATCCATGAGGACGCAGGTTTGATCCCTAGCCTCGCTCAGTGGGTCAGGGATCCCGAGTTGCTGTGAGCTGTGGTGTAGGCGATGGCTACAGCTCTGATTTGACCCCTAGCCTGGGATGCAGCCTTAAAAAGACAAAGAAAACAAAAAGAGGAAGAAAGGGAGGGAGGGAGGGAGGAAGGAAGAAATTAAAAGCAAAGCTAATACTCATTGAGCACTTAGTATGGATCAGGCACTATTTTAAGTAGTTTACATGGGTAAGCTCATCTCATGCTCACCACGGCCCCATTAAATGTGGTATTATTGCTATCCCCAGTTCACAGATGAGGAAACAGTGGACAGTATAGATAAAATGTAACAGTCTTCGCAGAATTCCTTTCGTGGGCTACCATTGAGAAGAACTCACAGTCTGCGTTCGCTCAGAGCAGGAAGCGCAGATAACCTGCGTTCCTCGTTGATACGGAGTAGCGAAGGGGTGCCCTGGCGTTTCCCCAGCTGGGGTGGATCTCTTCTTTCTAGCTAGTAGCAAGTTATAGGTGAAGCTCTCAGAATAGTTAGAGCAGTGCTCTGGACAGCAGAAGTCAGAGACGGGACATCCCAGGGCGGGGACAGCGGTGTCTTCCAAATGCAGTGTGTACACGTTCACTCAGGTAGTCAGCATAGTATAAAAGTAAATTCAAACGGAGGAGTGGGGCTAGAGTTTGGTGAGCTTTCTCCAGTAGCATTTACAAATTATCAGCTTCTTCCTGTCTAAAAAATTACATTGTTCCCTCTCATTTCGTGAAATATGTTACCAATTGGTCCACACATATTGTCATATCAACAGAAAATCTTTCTGTGCAAGTCTGAAAACAAGGCTACTACTTTCAGTTTAAAGTAGGAACAGAAAGTGCTGATTTCTTTCTCAGGTCTGTCTAGATCAGATTGTGTGTTTGGATCCCCTTCTTCACCTAGGCCTTTGAGACCAGCGGGCGCATTTGTTCAGGTAAACCCAGCTCCGGCCTGAGCAGGGAGCCCACCTGTCCTCTGTCCAGCCCGGTGCTAGCAGCTCTGTGCCAGGGGCTCGGGAGGTGCTGGGTGGCCCCAGGCTCTGCCTTCCGTCCTCCTGGCCGCCTCCCGGCCCCTCTGCTCTGCCCGCGGTGCGGTGTGCGGCGAGCTTGCTGTGCACCAGCTGGCCGGGCCTGCTTTAAGGAGTCCTGCGTCTGTGTCCTGCTTGTCCATTAACTTGCAAAGTTCTGCCACCCACATTCCTAATTTCAGCTCTCCTCGGATATGGTTACAGTTTTCAGGCTGTTTCGGATGCTGTTCCTTTCGCCTTTGTAAACCAGTCTATTTCATTTTTTAGGCAGTGCTTTTACATGAAGACCAAAAGAAACAAAAAACATCTATATTTTTGAGTCCCCAGTCAGGTATGTGGGTTTAAAAAAAAACAACAAATGTGTGTTATTTTATTTACTGCATAGTGTACCACATGCCTTTTGAGGTGTTTCCTTTGACTAAGTAGTTTTAACCAGGATCGGACATCAGAATCACTCAGGGAACTTTTAAAAATACAGCTGCCCTGCCTCCACCTTCACTTCCTAAATCAGATTCTTCAGAAGTTAGGCTTGGGCCTGTGTATTTTTTAAGTGTTCTAGGTGATTCTTATACCATCCTTGAGTAGGAACCATAGTCTTTAGTTATTTGTTCCTCTTTTACACTTTTCGTTTCTGCTTTGAAATTGCCACTGTCTTTTTAGCATTATATTCCCCTGGTGGAGATTACTAGCTATGCACCAAAGGAAGGAAAGAAAGTAATCCTTGGCCTGAATGCTCTCTCCCTCTCAATATTCATTCCTTCCATGAAAGTTTATTAAGGCACACCTCCCACCCCCCCATCCCTTCCAAGTATGGCGGATGGGCCTAAACGCTAAAGATACAAAAATGCATCAACAAAACTCCTTCTCTCATTTCCTCTGCACTCTTGTCAGAAGAGAAACAGAAGAAAATATCTCATGTGATAACAGGTGCTAAGAAATACAAAGCAGTTAAGGGGAAAGAGAATGTTAGGTGGGGGGCAACCTCTGATGAAGTAACATTTAAGCAGAGAATCAAATGAAGGGAAGAGATAGGAGTTACCATCCTGGCTCAGCAGAAACGAATCTAACTAGTATCCATGAGGATGTTTGATCTCTAGTCCCGCTCAGTGGGTTAAGGATCCGGTGTTACTGTGGTGTAGGTTGCAGACGCGGCTCAGATCTGGCATGGCTGTGGCTGTGGTGTAGTCCAGCAACTGTAGCTCCAAGTCAACCCATAGGCTGGGAACCTCCAAATGCCACAGGCACGGCCCTAAAGAGACCATAAAAAGGAAAGGAAAGGACAAGTCAGGAGGAAATTGGAGTTAGATCCTGAGTAAGATGAGGCGGGTGGTTGGTGGTGAGGTCAGGGTACACGGTTTGGGGGGGAGGTGCATGCTGCCCCTTGCACAGTGGCCGAGATGGGCTGTTTTCTCTGCACGGGGTGGGCAGCTGTGTTGGGGGGTGGTTTGAGCAAAGGAGTCATATATTGAATTGTTTTAAAATGTTCACTGCAGCTGCTGTAGGAGGCAAGCGTGAAAATGCAACGAGAAGACGCCTGCTGTAGTTCAGGGGTGGGATGAGGGGGGCTCAGACTTGGGTGGGAGCCGTGGAGGAAGTGAGGACTGCTCTGGTGATTCTGAAGGTAACGCCAGCGTAACCTGTTGCTGGTTTGGATGATAAAGCATGACAGAAAACGGTGAGATTTTGGAGAACCGGAGCTCACACTGTGATTTTCTGATCTGATGGATTTGGAATTTCCTGTGCTGGGCATCGGTCGGGAAGAGCAGACTGTGGGGAGAAAGCAGAGTCCGGTTTTAGACATGTGCGTTCTAAGAGACCTGCTGGGTACGGAGGTCGAGGTGTCGAGGAGCCAGGTGGATGAAGCCCTGCATCGAGAGAGGCGGTCTGGGCTCAGATACAGATCTGAGTATGATCCCTGTCTAGCAGATGGTAGTTCAGCCCTGAGTGTGAGCGCAGATAGAAAAGAGAAAAGTATGCACAGACTCAGACAAAAGAAACAAAGGAGACAAAGAGAAAATGGTTTGGGTCCTGGAGTCCAGACCGAGAAAGTGCCTCAAAGAGGGGGAAATTGACCTTGACCGTTTGTGCGAATTACCGCTCATGGGTTTGTGCGGGGCCCACTGAGAACTGAACCCAGAAGTCACTCACTCTGACTTTGAAAAGAGCCATTTCTTTGGAATGGCGGCCCAAAAATCCTGATTGTAGGGAGTTGTGGTGAGAAGTGCTGGAAGAATTGTAGGCCACCTAACCTCTGCTGTGGGGGCCTAGTGCCAGGGGCCACATCCCAGCCAGTCCCCAGCCCTAAGGAAAGATGCCAACAGGGAGAGGAAATGGGAGGCCACGAAGGCCTCTCTTTGGTGTTTCAACAGTGACTTTGAGTTCTGAAAGATGGGAGAAATTTGAGAGGTAAGAGGGAAATCAAAGTAATTCTAGCATATACTGAATCACTTTTCAGGCTTTTTTTTAAAAGGAAGGGATGAAACTATAAAACATAATGAAACTATGAAACATAATGCAAACATCTGAGTTCTGGCCTTTATACACCCTTTAACTTTGTCTAGTATCTCTCTCTCTCTCTCTCTCTCTCGCTCGCTCGCTCTCGCTCTCATACACACACACACACGCACACACGCACGTCTCATTCAGTAAAGGTTAAAGGAGGGAAAGTATATAAGCAAACAGAGCACATGCACTCTTTAACTTGCCTGTAACCGGACATTTCTGTGTATAGTATGAAACAAACCATGCGTTGATGCTCAGCTTTTACTATTGTGTCCTGTCGCTAATGTGCAAACCGTGTTTGCCTTTAGACTGGAGTGTGAAGGGGCTGAGCTGGCTCCACCATCAGGTGTCCGTCACTGAGGGGGAGCAGCTCCCAGAGCCTCGGCAGGCAGCCTCCCAGGCCCCGGCGGAGAGCCCTTTTCCCTGCTGTGTGCGGCCCAGGCTGCCATAGGCCAGGCGCAGTGGGCCCTCCTGGGGAAAGCTAAGAAAGGCCCAGGCAGAGAGCACTTGGTTGTCTCTGCTTTGAATGTTGTTAACGAGAGAACAAAAAATGCAATTATTAAATTAAGTACTTGCATTTCTGTCAGTACCAGGATGAATTATCTCCAGTCTATAAAATGATCTCTGTAGAAATAGAAACTTATTTTTCTAATCTGTGAATTTTACAGCTGAGGTTTTTTGTTTTTTTGTTTTTTTTCCTAACGATTGGAGAAAACATTTGAAGCGAAATGGAATCTCTTTCTGAGAAAATTTAAAAGGCTTGAGGTTGGTATGCAGAGTGAGGTGGAATGAGGACCCAGGGAGAATCGGAGAATTGCCTCCATCACCCAGAAGGGAGGTGGGGTGTCCGTGAGAGGTAAAGATGCAGGGGGCTCTGAGAACACACGGGAGCAGCTCTTTCCTGGGGAAGTTTTCTGGTTGTTCTCAGTAGAATATATGGGCTTAAAAACAGGAAGAGTTCTACTGGGAAAACCCTCAAAATGAAATAGAGTGAAATGGGGACCAGGAGAGGATTTGATTGACAGCGGGAGCACCCGTGAAGGATGGATGTGGCCCTTGACAGGCTGCTCATGGAAGGGACTTGAGCAGGTGAAGGTGTGGGAAACAGACTCCACTGCAGTTTGTGGGATTGTTTTCTATAGAGCCTCAGAGAGTCTGGGGATCACATAGTTACCAGATGTCAACAAGCCAAGAGTATTGTTCGTACTGCTTCAGCCTTGAACAGGTATTTCCAGAACGTTTTACATGAGAAAATACTGATTCTTGCTTAGTTGAGATGTTTGTTTTGCCAAGGATACGTTGTTGATGAATGTCGGCTTTGCCATCACATTACATGGTGTGATTTCTGGCTTTGTGATCTCTTCCTGCACTTACTTCAGTTTCCTCATCTATTACAGGGGGATAATAATACTGCTTCTACTACTTGCCCTGTAGGGCTGTTCAGACATCCATGTGCAAGCACTTAGAACAGTACCTGTGTAGGGCAGAGGTCGCAGGGGGTGGTGATGGCAGCGAAGTCAGACTTAAATGAGTTTGAAGTCCAGCCCAGTCGTTTACCAGCTGCATTGCCTGTGTTACATTACCAGACCTCTCTGTGCCTCAGTTTCCTTGTCAGTAAATTGGGGATAATATCCCATGGGGCAGTTGGATTAATTTCATGTTTGTAAAGCCCTTAACGTGGCACCTGGTATACATCACTCAACAAATTATTACTACCCTTGTTACAGAAATTCTCAACCTTGCTGTAATTATTTCTTCTAGGACAAATATATAATGGAAATTTTTCAACAAGAGTTTGTAGAGATTAGAGAACCATAGTCATGAACTGTTTAGTATGAGAATCGCAAGAAACTAACATTTTCTTTTTTTCTTTTTGCCTTATCTAGGGCCGCACCCGCGGCATATGGAGGTTCCCAGGCTAGGGGTCTAACAGGAGCTGTAGCTGCCGGCCTTCGCCACAGCCACAGCCACGCGGGATCCAAGCCGCGTCTGCAACCTACACCACAGCTCACGGCAACGCTGGATCCTTAACCCACTGTGCGAGGCCAGGGATCGAACCCGCAGCCTCGTGGTTCGTAGTCAGATTCGTTAACCACTGAGCCATGACGGGAACTCCCCAAGAAACTACCATTTTCTCTTTCTTAATCCTCTACCATTTTTTGCAAAGAAAATTACTTTCAAAAGAAACTACCTCTATCTATTCATTTATTCCATTTTAATCCCACGGTTCGAAATCTTAAAAACTGGAGATATTATAAGAGATTTATGGATATCTTTTCTCCCTCATGATGATGTATAAACTTTTTTCCTTGACCAGAATGTTAAACCCTACTTATTTAAAAAACAAAACAAAAACAAAAACTGAGTTCCCACTGTGACACAGCAGGTTAAGGATCTGGCATTGTCTCTGTGGCATCACGGTTTCAATCCCTGGCTAGCGCAGTGGACTAAGGATCACAGCTTATGTTCGGATTTGATCCCTGACCCAGGAACTTCCATATGCCACAGGTGTGGCCAAAAAGGGAAAAAATTTTTTTAAAAATTAAAAACATAGTTGTCTTTATGATAGTAAATTTTAAGTAATAGAGGGACACCTTCTTTTTTTTTTTTTTGGTTTTCTGACTTTTTTTCCCCTTTTTAGTTCTGACAGTCTTTTAAAGCATGTATTGAAATAAGCCAAACTTAATTAGAATGCTGTATTTCAAAGGAATAGAACAAGATTTTCAAATACAGCTAAGCCTACCCAAAGGTATAAAATAAATAATTTAGTAAAATTCAAGTTGTATTTGGGTATAATTAACAAATGATGTTTTCTGAGTATTTTAATTATTCTAACTTACTTTCTTATTGGAATATAGTTGCTGTACAATGTTAGTTTCAGGTGTACAACAAACCGATTTAATTATACGTCTACACACGTTCATTCTTTTTCACATTCTTTTCCCATATAGGTTATTACAGAATATTGATTAGAGTTCCCTGTGCTATACAGTAGGTCCTTGTTGGTTGTATGTTTTAAATACAGTAGTGTGTATATGGTAATCCCAGATTCCTAATTTATCCCTCCCTCCCAATAGAGGCACTTCTTAAAAACCGTATGGGAAATCTTATTTATTATCAGTGAATGTAGATCATTCTTTTTATCCCCTTCTTGATACTCCATTATGTGAATATGTATTATTTATTTACCCATTCCTTATTAATGGGCTAGCTCTTTTCAAATATTTGTTACCTCAGTGTTGCAAAAGTTTTTTGCTTGCCTACTTTCCCCTAAAATCTTTGGGGGAACCACTCTTGTATGTTTAAGGTGAAATCTCAATTTCTTACTGTAGTTGCATGTAATTTCTGGGGTTTTTTTGTAAATATTGGCCTTTTAAAAACCAAACTTTTAAATCAGCCTTAAATGTATCGGATGAAATAGAAATATTATTGCAGAAATTTTACATCATGTTTTTCCTTTGAATTCCTTTGTTTCACTCCCATGGAATTTTATCTTAAGATGATATATTTTTATCATATGTATTATGTATTTCAAACGTTTTATTGATCAGCTGGCCCTTCTTACCTGCCGCAAAAGTATTGATATAAATTGGATTTTTAAGCTTTCTATTAAATCTGAGTATAAAATTTTCTTCAAATTGTTTTCATAGTTATTAACATAATTGGGCAAAAGAAATGTTACACATTTTGATTAAAAATTACTTTTTATGTTTACATACTGAAAATGACTGTCATTTAATTAGATGAGATTTTTTCCCCCCATTCATGTATCTTTGGGTCAATACTATTTATTGCAGGAATGAAACCAGGAATCATTTCTATTCCTAATCTCTTTGGTTTTTTACTTTGTAAACATTGAGAAACCTCAGTTGTCTTTATGATAGCAAATTAAAAATAATAGAAATACCTTTAAGAGTCTGGAAATGGAAGATGTATTACAATAGTGCCTCTTAGTTATGTTCATTCCTTTTTAATTAAATGACCAAAAATTACATAATAATGCCTCATCAGAAGTTATTTGTGATGGTCATCAGCTATCAGTATAATTTTATGAAGGCTAAAAATTGGGGGTTTATTAGAGGCATTCACACTTTGTCATAGGTATCAATATTTTGTTTGCCTCCTTGCCTCCCAAGGCTTTTTCACCATAGGGCAGCATACCACATTAAGAGGTGGATGGTTAGAAGATAAACCTCTCTTTTGTGAAAGGAGAAAGAAAAACTGGTATGATTCCCGAAAACCAGCTCAAAGCCCGGGCCACAAAGGCATTCTCAGAAAGAACTCAGAAGTTGAAGCACTGTGGTCAGCTCTCTTAAAACTCCTTCCTTACCCACCTGTCCTGTTAAGCTGTTCGTGAATACATGCACCCAGGGTTGAAGACCACTGTTTATATAAACACTCCAGTACATATTTGCATACTGGTCTAGTTATTTCCGCAGGATAGATTCCCACTTAGGAGAATAACAGGTTTAAAAGTATGCATATTTTAGGAGCCGCCATGGTGGTGCTGCAGTAGCAAACCCACCTAGCATCCATGAGGATGTGGGTTGGATCCCTGACTTGGCTCAGTGGGTTAAGGATCCAGCATAGCTGTGAGCCGTAGTGTAGGTCACAGACTCGGCCCAGATCCTGTGTTGCTGTGGCTGTGGTGTAGGCCGGCGGCTGCAGCTCTGATTCAGCCCCTAGCCTGGCAACTTCCGTATGCCCTAGGAGCAGCCCTAAAAACCCAAAAAAAAAAAAAAAAGTAGGCATATTTCAACAGTGATACCAATATTGCCAATTGTAATTGTTGACAATCTTAGCCTTTCCCACACCCTCACTTCATGGGGATAGTCTTTTGCTTACCCACTTAAGGTTCTCTTATTACCATTGAGCTCTGACATTGTCCACACTGTCATTTTTATTGCTCATATTATATCTTTATATTCTGAGTATTCATTTTTGTCCTTAGTTCTTTCTACTTAGAAATTAATTCATGCTTTGTCAAATGTGTACAGTATCCTTCACCCCCACCACCAGCCTCACTTAGGATTTATTTTGCTGTACAGGTATTTGTTGGTTTTAGTAGTTTGATCTATAGCCAGCTTTTTAGGGTAGTTTCAAGTCACGCTTATTGGATTTTAAGAATTTCATGTTCTTCCCTCACATTGCATAAGAGTTCACATTTTATTTCTAACAGTTTTATCTTTTTACGTGTGACTTTTTTTATATTGAAGCCTCTTCAGGTATCATGAGATTTATTTTTTTTAATAATATAAAGGATTACACGTGTAAGTGATACAGTAATAGGACTGTAAGTACTATTCTTAGAAAGGAATGATTTCTTAACATTTGGGGGGAAAATATAAAAAGATACAAATAACATAACAACTACAGATCTGTTAGAGAACTGGCATTATTTCACATTTTCTTTTCAGTCTTTTGTTAATAGAAGGTTTATTTAGATGGTCAGATTCCCCTTTGACTACCACCCCCAGGCCCATTCCGTCTGCCATATCCCCCTGCATTCCAGCGGATCCATTATGATGAGTTCAGGTATCCTTCCTGTTCTTTTTTAAGCCCTTACATATGTATCCTTAAAAATACGTATCCTTGGTGAATTTTTTAATTTAAATGATGTATCACATGGCCTAATAAGAACGATCTACAACCTACTTTTTCCTATCTATTTAATGAAATGATTTTGAAATTTATGTTGTTCATAAATTTAGTCTCTTTACAGTATTGTATCATATGAATACAGAATATTTTATGAGCATTTAGATTGCATTTGATTATTTGCTGTTATAAACAGTGTTGTAGTGAACATTCTTATGTGGGTCTCCTTGAGCATGTTTGAGAGAGTCTCTAGGGTTTGTGTACCTAGAAGTGCAATTGTTTGGTCATAGTGCATTTTCATGTGTGCATTTTCAGTTTAGTTAGATACTGTTGATTACCCTCTTACAGGGTTGAAACTGCTGCCACTCCCATCAGCAGCGTTTTTTCTTGCAAATCTGATGAGTGAAAAATAATTTGGTGCTGTTCTAACGGGTATTTTTTGACTCTGGTGATGCTAAGTACCTTTTTAAATGTTTACTGGCCAGTTGGGGTTCCCCTTTTATATTCAAATCATTTGCCCATTTTCCAGTTGCATTATCATTTCCTTAATAATTCATAAGGGTTCTTCATTTATTCTGAATGCTGTTCGTTTATTATTGTGTACCTTCTAAATATCTTTCTCGGGTATTTCTTGTCTTTTGCCTTGTACCTGTTTATTGCTACTTCAGGTTTTTAATTTTGAGGTAATCAAGAGATTGATGTTACCTGGGTAGCTTCATGGACAGGTGATTCATGATTTTAGGATTATCTTTAAGAAATTCTTCCCTAATCTGAGATTGTAAAGATATCCATCTATATTTTCTTCTGATAGCTCTAAAACTTTATTTTTCCTATTTAGATATATAATCTATCAGGATTGTGTGTATGTAAACTTTTGTCCCTCTAGTGGAGTGTGCAGTTCAGAATATCAAAGATGTGTATTTTTGATCAGTAGACACTCTGTGGTCTAAATATGGTATTTATACTATAGTAATAGAGTGCTTTGATTCTTCCTATCTGATAACTCTCATTTTTCACTATGAGTTGACTAGGTGCTCTGCTTTGAAAAGTTTGCAGAGGGGGGAGAGTAAGTTTATATTTACATGTTTAATATGTTTGCTTTGAAAATTTTAGAGAGTATAGTTAAGCAAAATGAAAATAAAAGCCATTTATATTTGTTCCACTCTGGAGTATAAACTCTTCTTTAGGTTTTAGAGGTAATGTCTTCCCATCTTTTTATTATCAGTATAATGATAATAGTATTCATCAAGTATTTTTTGTGTGCCAGGTACTGTTCAGTTGCCTTACATGTAGTAATTCGTTTAATCTTTATAACAACTCCAAGGGGGTAGGTATTATTGCCCTCATTTTACAGATAAGGAAAATGAGGCACCAGATATCTGATTGGTGGAGTTTTGCAAGGGGTTTTTTTTTTTTTTAATTTTAAGCTTTAATGAAACTATTCATGTGATTTTATAACCAGCTTTTTTCATAGTATTAATTATCCTTCTCTGCATACCTAGTATCTGGTTGTGTCATAATATACTTAGTCATATCACAAGTTCTGGACATTTGAGTTGTTTCGCGTTTTTAAATTATTATAAAGCTTCTACAAATATTCCTATAGCAAAATTTCTACCTACCTCGCTCTCTTTCTGATTTTCCTTCAGATAATTTGGTGTTTAGAAATTGGTATGTTCTTTCACTTTGTATTTATTTGATTTAGCCACTGATATTGAATGTTTTTTATGTATTCACGTGCTGGTTTTTTCTCCTTCATATATTGCTTTTTCTTTCCCTAGTTATCTTTTGGTATTCATCTTTTCTCTGTTGACTTGTAACTTCTTAGTACTAAGCTAGCAAGCCTTTTTTTTATAAATAAAGTATAATGTGTATTTAGGAAACTCCCACCCCAAGACTGTGTAAATGTTCACTTCTTATAATTCGGCTCTCTTATATTTAATTCGATAATTCATTTGGAATTAGGTGAGGAGAAAGGAAACTTACCTAACCCTTTCCTTCCAAAATTACTTATTCGACACGATACCAGTTATCGAACAATTCATATACTTTTCTCCACTGGTTGGAAATGTACACAATCAGTGTGTATAACCTTTGTTATATCCTACTTCCTTAAGAATTTCTCAGTTTTCTTGTTTCATTGATCTGTTTATTTGGGCTCCAGAACAAAATTTATTACCTGTTCTGTGGTGTGCTTATAATTATCAGTCTTCGTTTTCGTCCTTCACTTGTAAATATAATAAGTTTCTTTTTTTCTTTTAAATCATTAACTTATAACTACAGTGTCACCAATTCACAGCTCCATGCCTGCAGAGTTATGATGCAAAAGACTTATTTCTGGCCAAAGATTCTTTGCAATCTACTCTATTTGGTTGCAAGTGTAAAGGAGAGCCTTTAAAAAGTTTGCCTGGGGCTTCTGTACCAGTATGTAAACAGTGAGCATGCAAATGTAATCAGATGATGTCACTCTAGCAACTCCCATCTGCATTTAGAAAGAATGTGACAAGGTTTATGTTTAATAATGTTCTATACATATATATATATATATATATATATATATATATATATATATTTATGTCTAGCCAAGTTACTTAATTCCAAACAAATGACCAATTCCAGTATGAAAAGTTTCTGTGAATTGTTAATAAGAAATAACTTACGTACGGCTTTTACGATAAAGTGAGGCTTGTTTCATTTATGTTGGGTTTTGTTTTTTCCCCTCCTCTAGGTAGCCTTTCCAGTAAATATATGACTCAGGGAAAAGCCTCAGCGAAGAGGACCCAGCAGGAATCATGAGGGAAGGAAAATGCCGCACTCTAAATGCCACTCAGGCGTTCCTATTCACTTTGAAAATAGGGTTCATTTCACAGGACACAGCAGCATAGATCAGGCTTCAACTTAACATTTAAGGGAAATGTCAGATTTTTTTTTAACTTAATGAAATTGTTAATGAGGGAAAAAAATTTTAATAGAGTCTTAACCTATTACAAATCCCATAGATTTAAGGATTTTAATAGAAAGCCATGATGTATGTATTTAAAACAGGTTAAAAAAAAATGTAACTATGGGCCAGTATTCAGTGAATACAATTTCATGGTTTTTAAATCTCTCAAAGCACACTAAAAAGATAGTGTGCTGATAAACTCCAAGTAAATTAATCCTTTTTTTCCTTCAAAATCCTTTTTTTGTTTGTTTTGAAGAAGGGAAATTATATTTATTGTTGTTGACTGAATCCTTGTGTGAAAGCGTGTCAAATATGTGTGAACTGCTACTACTGTATTTACGATTTACACACTTATTTTATTGCTCTTTGTAGAAGTGATAACATGAACATGAGTACCTATTTATGTGAGCCTTCCCTGGATGAGCAGTGCCACCAAGGGGCTTTTGGTTTTCTCCCTCTCTAATTTTAAGTAAGTTGACATAAAATCACTATGGTCATAAAAATGAAGTAAGGAAAACAAGAGTCCTGTTTGCTGCTAAAAAACATTTTAAAGGGAAAAAAATGACAAAATAAAAGTACTTTTTACTTTCTATGATATTCAGAAATTAGGGTGGAGAACTTTTAAAATCCCTGAAGATGAAAGAGGGTATCATCTCCGCCAATCACAAGTCTGATTGGTTCATGCTGGTCTGCCTGGAGCCCTCATGGAACTGTTTCTCTAATTCACAAGTCCTTCATAAGCAGTATATGGTCTGAACTATGCCTTAGTTTATTTATCATTTTGAAATAAAATCAAAGCATCAGCGTGTAATTTTATCCACGTTACTTTCCAATGAGAGTCCTAAATTTCACGAGGAAACTAAGTCAAGGATTAAAGGCAGTAGAGGTCCTCCTCTTTACCCCATGCTCCCTTTACTTGCGCTCACGTGATCTGTTAATCGTCACCAATAAACATCAGGCTCTGAGAATGTGCCAATAAGAGGCACAGACCTAGGGGCTAAATGCAGAGGGAGGGCTGCAGGGGCTGCTCGCTGGACAAGCATTCTCAAATAGGAGAAGTTGTAGAAAAGTAGCACACTGGAGTTCCTTTCGTGGCCTAGCAGAAACGAATCTGACTAGCATCCATGAGGTTGCAGGTTCGATCCTTGGCCTCGCTCAGTGGGTTAAGGATCCGACACTGCTGTGAGCTGTGGTGTACGCCAGCAGCTGTATCTCCAATTCAGCCCCTACCTGGGAACTTCCATATGCCAGGGATGCAGCCCTAAAAAGAAAAGAGAAAAAAAAAAAAAGGCATACTTCACTGTCTTTCTTTTAGAATTATTTGAAGGCAATTTCCAGCTAAAGAAGAAGAATCTCAAAATAGAGTTGGGAAATTGTGGTGGGAAGAATTAGGGATCTCATTCCTTGCTCAGTTCTGAGTGAACACAAACTCTTGAATGAACACGTGAATTATGCAACCTGGGCTAAAACTGTTCTACTTGACTTTCTTCTACAGCTCCTCTTTTCTGCTCTTGCCTTTGTGCATGAAAGTCAACATGACCAGACATAGAGTTCTTCTCATACTTTCTTTTAATGCCATTCTGTTGTCTTCTGGCACTGTGATAGAAGTCGAGGGCCAACCTGATTTTTGTTACCTTATAGCTTTTGCTTTTCTGCTTGGATGCTTCTGTGTTTATTTCTCCCCCTATCTTTTATATCAGAGACTTTCATCTGAAACAGAAGTGAATCCAATGTGTCTCCTCACCAAGGGTTTTTTTTTTTTAAGAAAATATCTATATTCATAATTTTGTTTCTCAAAAAAAACTTTTTTTTTTTCAAATTCCTCTCTCATCTGTTTCCATCCTGCTAGCAACTTGTCAAGTTTAATCTCCAAGTGACTGGCCTGATTTTTAGTGTCATTCTGCTGGTTGCTGTTTCTAACCTGAATTTTATCATTGAACTTTTAATTTTTCTTGAACTTACCTTCCCCACAACCCTCCTTGGTTTGTTCTTATTATCTTCTTTTTCATAGAAACCGTATATTATCACATCCTTTTAAAGATGTTGAAAGTTTCCTACATTTTACTCTGATTCCTATAGTAGATTCTGCCCAGTGTACTGGATAGCTTTTAGTTTGATTTTCAGTTCCTCACATTCAATCACTGGGACACTGACCAGTGTCTGCCAGCAGACCGGATAACGGATTGCCCTTGGTTCTTCACACCCTTTACTTGGATGCTGGTCACAGCCCCTCCTCAGCACCCCACCTTGGGGACAGCTACATCTGCTCCTTGCCCAGGGTGTGGCTATCTTTCACATGCAGCTGGCCTGTCTCTCTTAGCAAGCCCCCAAAATGCTCCACTGCCGGGGTTCTCCCTTCTGTTTTCTCTCTGGAACAAACAAAACTATGAAGTCCAGTTTTTATTTTCCCAGTCTGCACTTTTTAATCTCTTGCTCAGTGTGTTTAGTAGCAGCACTGTGCACACTTAGAAATGTTTGTAAAACGTTCTGAGGTAATTTCAGGTTATTTTTCATCTTGAAATGTGTTTCACAAATGGTCCTATTCACATCTGTATATATACATACTCATTCCCCTAATGAAAAAGATCCTGGGTAGGTAAGTCAATAAAGTTCACAAGTGTGTTAAGGCAAAAAACAAAAAAATTGTTGAAAAGCAAACAATGTAACAGACCTCTATAAAACTGCAAAGATGTGTTCAGTATGTTTTCTTTCTTGAAAGCAGGCTTGTTTGGACAGCAGCAGTCTAGCACACTCTTCAGTGAGCGGACTTCTAAGCTCAATTAAGGTTCTGGCCCTGCCATGTTTCCAGCTGAGAATGTGGCAGATCCCCCTGAACTCTTAGCAGTTTAATTTCCTTGCCTATAAGATGGAACTCATACTCGCCGTTCCACAGTTGTCAGGATCAAATGTAGTCTTACCAAGAAAACACTTCTTGTGTTTTGTGTTTTCAGAACCCTGAAATTCAATCCCGAAGTGCAGTGGTGAACATTTCCCGATTGTAAGTTTTTAAAACTATTAGGGGAAATCTAGAAGTGGTTACAGCTTACAAACTCCTTCAGCAGTTCCCACGCCTAATTTTTACACCACAGAACAGCTGCAGCTCTGAGATAAAGGAACACACATATTTTTTTATTTATCATGAAGACACTTTCTTCTTCTGACATGCCAGTTTCTTTCAAGGATCTGCACCAGTTTCAAATAACATTAGACATGCCTAATCCACTGACAAGCAGATTATGTGATTTAGCACGTACGTGCAAAACAGCTAGTAAGTTAAAAACAGTGCTGTGTATTAAAATAGAAGAAAGAAAGCTATTTAAACATACAACAGGATCCTCAAATCAAAAATTTAGTAGTAGATTTTTTTTTTTTTTTTGCTTTTTAGGCCTGCATATGGAGGTTCCCAGGCTAGAAGTCTAATTGGAGCTGTTGCTGCCGGCCTACACCAGATGGTAGTAGATTTTTAAAACCGTATCCAATGCAGCACTATACTAAAAGGCCTGAGTTTAAGCATCATTTATGAAGTGGGGTTTTTTTTTTTTTTTTGGCTGCACCCACAGCAGGCCAGGGATTGAACTTGAGCTTCATCTGTGACAACACCAAATCCTTAACCACTAGGCCACCAGGAAACTCCTAAGCATCATTTATAGAACGGCCATGCCAATGCTATTGCTCTGTGCGGCTCCCAGGAGATAATGTATTTCAAGGGTTCTGAAACCCAGTAAAGTGCCGCACTACTATTTAACATCTTTTTCAGTAACTAATAAAAAGTGATACATAGGGAGTGCCCTTCGTGGCACAGTGGAAACGAATCTGACTAGAAACCTTGAGGTTGCGGGTTCGATCCCTGGCCTCGCTCAGTGGGTTAAGGATCCGGCGTTGCCGTGAGCTGTGGTGTAGGTTGCAGACGCGGCTTGGATCCCGCGTTGCTGTGGCTGTGGCGAAGGCTGGCGGCTACAGCTCCGATTGGACCCCTAGCCTGGGAACCTCCATACGCCCCAAGTACGGCCCCAGAAAAGGCAGAAAGACAAAAAACAAAACAAAACCATAGCATCTCTTTTTTACATTTTTATTAATAAACTCAGAGCAGTTTTAGATTCACAGCAAAATTGAGCAGAAAAGTAGAAAGTTTCCTTATGCAATGCACCAATCTCCACCGCCTGTCGACATCCTGCACCAGAGTGGGACATTGTGCCAATCCATGAATCTGCAGGGCGCGTCATCATCACCCAGGTCCACTGTTTACATCCCGATTCATTCCTGGTGTAGCACATTCTACTGGTTTGGACAAATGTATAACGACACTGTGCCGTACAGGGTATTTCCACAATTTCGCAATTTATAGCATCTCTAAATATCCATTAATGGGAGTTCCTGTTGTGCTTAGTGGTATACGGATGCGGGTTCTACCCTTGGCCGGGCTGAGTGGGTTAAGGATCCATTGTTGCTTTGAGCTGTGGTGTAGTTCACAGACATGGCTCAGATCCGGCCTTGCTGTTGTGTAGGCTGGCAGCTGCAGCCCTGATTTGACCCCTAGCCTGGGAACGTCCATATGCCACAGGTAAGGCCCTAACAAACAAACAAGCAAAAAATTAAAAATACCCATTAACAATTAACAGCGTTTAATCTGTAGGAGGTAGGGCAGGAGGAAAAAAATGCCCTGTCGCAGATTAACCAGCTGGTTAAAGAGGAAGCCAAGAGACATACCACACTAATCCCAGTTTCCTTTGCACCGTGGGGTTTAGGGAAATAACCATCCTCTTATTGTCAGTGCGACTGCATTTCAACAGCGAGAGACAAGTTATATAACGAATTCTAACTGCACAATCCTGTAGGCTCCAGGGGGCCTAAAACACTAAGCTCCTCTTGCTGGGGTGTGGGGATAGGCGTTGGCCTCGCCCAGCCCCGCCCCGCCCCGCACGACCCTGGCCGGGCATTAAAAACACCACTGATTAGCCCTTTCCATATCAAAACACAGAACTAGAATCCGTCCTCCCCAGCACCACTCCACATAACCCCCTCCCTTTTCCCCTTACCTCTAGCGCTTCCAGGAGAAAATGCCGCCTTTCCTGATGTGCTCCCATCTTCCATCCCCTGCTGCACTTCTGTCCTACCAGGATCTCATTCTCCAAACCCTCTTTTTACCAGGCCTTCGGTGTATGCCCGGGTACAGTGCCGGCTGCACGGTGCATGCGACTCAGGAATATTTGCTGAATTAAAAGGCAGAAGTACCTGAGCAGCCCCGCCCGATCTGACAAGCAACAGGTATTCAAGCTAGCTATTAACTGGTACTTGCTATAAAAGTATTACCAGAGCTACCAGTCACATCTCAGAGTAAGACCGTGTTCCAAATTCAGCACCCAAAGAGAACGCTGCATTAGTACCGTCTTTCAGCGTTCCAAACAGCCTGGGGAAAGGGGGGACGGCGAGCGGGAGGTTGTTTATCTTATCGAGAATCTGCGGTAATCCTACGCTCTTAAGAACTGCTTTAGCTGGACCAAAAAGGAAGACGAACGTGTGCGCCTGGGCCTCGGAACCATTCTGCCCTTGAGAGCGCCAGCCGCTGGATTTCTTTGCGATCTTAAGCGGCAGCGCCGCACCTCGCCCCGGGGGCAGGTAGTGGAACTACGCGCCTCCACAGTCCTCAAGTCGGAGCTAATTCCACGTGCCCTAGCCCGCGTGGAGACAACGCACTGAGACCTTGCGCAGAGCGACGACCTTTCCCTCGACCCCTGCGCCCCCAGGTCACGTGACCAGTGCCCGGTCGTCCCGCCCCGCCCTCCGGCCATCACTCACGCGGCCCGCCCAATGGCCGCGGCGAGGGCGGGCCCGCGCAGGGCGGGGCCTCGGAAACCGTGCGCCGGAGCTTGTGGCGTCAATGCGCCAGCCGTGTCCATGGAGAGAGGCTGAGGTGGCCGAGCTCCGGCCCGAGGTACCGGGTCGCCGGGACGGCGAAGATGTCGGCTTCGTTAGTCCGGGCCACTGTCCGGGCTGTGAGCAAGAGGAAGCTGCAGCCCACCCGGGCCGCCCTCACCCTGGTGAGTGGCAAGGACGCGCGGCCAGACCCGTGACTTTGGTTCACCTCTGCCCCCCGCGAGGCGGGTGGCGGGGCACGGCCGGCCGACGGGACCCTGGTCCCTTTCTGCGTCCGTCGCTTTGCTGCCTCCTCCCCTCGGAACTCGTCCCTGCTGGGGAGATAAACAGGCGCGGGAGGGGCTGCTCCGCGGGAGCCGGGAGCCCGGGAACTACGTTTCCCAGCAGGCCCTGCGCCGCCGCGTAGAGGGGGGAGGGGGCGCGAGCAACGCGCCGGGCAGTCAGTTGAGGCTTTTTTGGAGCTTGGGGCAGTGGAGGGTCGTGTAAGGGCTGCGGTGTAGGTTATTTAGCGATCGCTGTGCCAGGTGCCGGGCGTAGCTGGATGAATGTACCAGGGTGCCTGTCCTTGAGGCGCTTGGGGAGAGCCGCGGCTAGCCGAAGTGTGAGTACGCGAGCGCCGGTGAGAGCGCAGAGGCGACGAAGCCCACCCTCTGGCGAGATCAAGGCTGCAGAGCACAAAGGGTTACTTCCTGGTGTCTGCGGTGGAAGAGACTTTTTGCAACGCACTCTGTGCCTCCAGCAGTTCTAGGCCGTGGTCATGTCTTAAAAAGGACAAAGAAGGATACATTTCCGCCCAGAGAGAGTTTATAGTGTTCCCTGGGTGAAGGGTCAAACAGACTCAGAGGGCACCAGAGTACGCGCTGCAGATACAGAATTTACTGCGCGTGCTGGATCGTCGGTGTACTGCGCCGTTCGTTGTGTGTGTGTGTGTGTGTGTGTTTTAACTAAGGGAAAATTCACATAAAATTTGCAATTTTAAAGCGTTCAATTCGGTGGCATTTAGTACATTCACCGTATTGGGCAGCCGTCACTTCTACGTAGTTCGAAACATCTGGACCCGAAGGAAAATCCCAGTATCCATTAAGCAGTCATTATTTGCGTTTTGAAAGATTTATTTGATAGGAAAGCTAATGGTCAGTTCAGCATTCTCACACACACGCCCTGCTCCTGATTAAGGAGAAGCTTTTGTGTAAGCACTCCAGTTCCTAGACACTGAAAAACAGATTATGTTGAATCATGGATTCTGTTCCGTCTAATGCCAAGAAAATCTGTTGCCAGACAATTAGTTGTAGCAGAGCAGAAGAAAGTCGTGATCAGGTGGGGAGAATTTATTTTTATGGTGGTTCATTGTTTTAGGTCCATAAGGAGGTTATACTGTTTGTATATATTATTCTCCGTTCCTGTTTTCTGAAACACCAAGCCTGCTTCATGTCATGAAAATCATCAAATCTTAGAATTCTTCGATGTCTTGAGATAACTAGATGGCACTACTCCTAGTTTGTGTCTCCTTTCAGTCACAGTAAAAATTGATTTCTGAATCAGAAGAATTCTACCAATTCTAGTAATGGTAGAGCCAGGAAAAGTCCGAAAGTGTGGTGACACTTTTTTGCCTTTTCTTTCTCCACCATTTGGCATGTTACCTGTTTCTTCAAAATTTCTGAGTTCCGCAGTTCCCCTTGTGGCTCATCAGTAACAAACTTGGTTATCCTTGAGGACGCGGGTTCCAACCCGGATCCATGGGTTAGGGATCCGGCGTTGCTGTGAGCTGTGGTGTAGGCCGCAGACACGGCTGAGATCCTGCGTTGCTGTGGCTGTGTCATAGGCCAGCAGCTGTAGCTCTGATTCAACCCCTAGCCTAGGAACTTCCATATGCCATGGATGCAGCCCTAAAAAGCAAAAAAAAAAAAAGAAAAGAAATTCTTTTCCATTACTCCTCAGGCATCAGACATTTAAGGCCTGTATGTCCCACCTTCCTGGGGCCCACCTTTGGGGCCGCTAGAAATTCCTAGGAGTAATAACCCAGCCCACATTCTCAGGCCTGAACTGTCTATCCACACTTGCTCCGTTATGCTTTAGCGTTTGTTCCAGCTTACCAGGCCAGTTCTGCCAGCCGCACTGCTTTATCATATCAGTTTTTAGTTGCCTTAGATCAGCTCTTCCCATTAACATGTAGGAGTCCATTGTCTGAATTTATCCTACTTAACTGTCTAGCTGACTTCAGGAGCCCCTTTCCCTGTGATCTCAGAGGCCTGTGCCAAAGCACGTCCCTGTTGCTTTCTACCAAAGGTCGGTGGTAGCAGGCTTGCCGTCATTTTCGTCCTGGCACATGTGCCCTGGTCTTAACACAGGTGTTTTTGCAAACATTTAACCCCACCATGTTCACTTAAGTGCAGATGCAGTAAAAACATCAAAGGACTAGTGAGTGAAGACGGAGGCGAATAAATGAAACTAGAGAGAGTTCGATAAAATGGGTAAAAAGAGACAACAAATGTTCAAATATATGAAGTTCGAAATAAGGAATCTGTGTTGCAACCTTTGAGATGGGCTATAGCTGTGCCATCTACCAGAGGGCAGCGAGAGGCTAGGAAAAGGAAATGATGAAGTAAAAGCGTGATTCCAGGTTGTCAGCACCAAAAGTGCCGAAAGCTCAGCCAAAGCTGTGAAGATTGATAGCACATAGCCAGCATCAACCTTCATACACAGGAGAGAAGTTAATTAATGATGTACATTTAGTGCTTTAGGGCTTAACTTTCTAGCAGCAACTGGTTGAGAAGGATGCTGGGAAACAGTATGGCCTTAAATTCACTAGGGCTCAGGGAGTTGTTCCTTCTCGGAAGGACCAGCCCTGGAAGTCCTTTAGAACCAGGCTGTAAGATTTGTGTATGGAGGCAATTTAAGGGGCATTACACAGGAAGTAATTGGAAGTGGCCTGCGTGTCTAACAATGAAAAGTAGGTTAAGTAAATTAAATCCTGTTGGTGAGATATATAGTCATTGTAAATAATGATTTTTTTTAAAGTTTGATAGTCATACTCTTAATTCTTTGACTTACTAGTCTTCTGCAAGTTATGTAATCTTTCATACCTAAATCACAGAATTGGAAGAGTAAAAAAAAAGATGATGCGTATAAACCTTTAAGTCCCTAGAAGGTACTCAATAAACAGTGACTGTGTGTATGTTACTATGTTATACTTTTAAAATAGACTACAAAATTGTATATCTGTCCTATGATTACACGTATGAACAGGCACACGCAGGAAGGAGTAGGAAAAGGTAAAAAGGAAACAGCATCATGATGCAACCATAGCTGTTAAAGAATGAGTTAAACAAAATATACTGTAGTTTGTTCATTGGCTTCTCTTTATCTTCCATCTTTTAAACCTTAAAAATGCCAGATTTATAATAAAATAGGTTGTAGTGGTTGGCACATGTTTAGAATACATGATCGTGGAGTTAATTTTGAGTTTTAATCTTCTTTCCTTAAACAGCAAAAAATGAAAATTGCCTGGGAAATGACTTAAGGAAATACAATATGAAGGATGAAAAGTTTCTGCTACAAGGAGTAGAAACCAATGGGGCATTGGATAAAGTAAAAGTGTGTTGCTGTAGAGTAGTTAAAAATTCATTCATCTACAGTGATTTTTCCCATAATTTCAAAAACAAAACAGACTAGAAATCTTTTTTTAAGGCCAAAATATCTCAAAGGTAAAAAGATACTTTTTCACTTGAAAGAATGTCTTCTTCTGCAATACATATGTGAGAGATTTTAAAACAATCATTACATCTCACTGAGTTTCAAGAACCTCTTAAATTTCATTTTATTTTATTTGGTCTTTTTAGGACTGCACTTGCAGCATATGGAAGTTCCTGGAGCTTAGGGTCAAATTTGAACTGCAGCTCCCAGCCTGCAACACAGCCACAGCAATTCCAGATCCAAGCCACATCTGCGACCTACACCACAGCTTGTGTCAATGCCAGATCGTTAACACACTGAACGAGGCCAGGGATCGAACCTGCGTCCTCATGACTACTAGTCAGATTCATTAACCACTGAGCCACGACGGAAACTCCATGAATCTCTTAAATTTTAATTCACTGGCCAAATCTCAGGTGAAGTAGACTGAGATTAATTAAATTTCTTGAATGGTGTGGGTTTCTTAGTTTGCGGGAGTGCTAGGCTTACAGAAAGTTGTTTCACTGATGTTTTTATATAGTTCCCTAGAATGATTTTACTTAGTGCAAAGTCATCAGAACATGCGGATAGAGCAGAGCAGGATCCTTAATTTCTGCCTGACACTAAGATACAAAAAGTCCTTGTTATAGCTAGTATACCTAGAATGGGGGGGCGGGTAGTGTGTGCCTATGACGGAGAGGTTCCTGGGCCGGGGATCAAACCTGCACCACAGCAGAGCCACAGCAGTGACAAGGCTCGGTTCTTAACCCACTGAGCCAGGTGGGAACTCCTATATAGCGAGAATTTTTTAAGTCCGGAATGTTCCCTGTTTAATCATTCTGACTTGTTCTGAAAATCAGATCCATCACTTGGAAAGTTCTAAGAACGTTATTTTTCCCCTTAAATGAATAATACTCCTCCCAGTGGGGTATGCTTAGTTTTTGCCTGACTCTGGAAAACCAAGACATTTTTTGGTTTCTGAATGACAATTCTCAGACACACGGGCTACTTTTCCTTTAAGACCCTTTCAGTAAGAGATGCGACCATCAGCCACTTGATGGTAAGTAGACCATGCTCCATGAATGGCTTTCCTTTGCTGTTTGAGTGTTTTCTACTAAAAGTTGAGAAAAGAAGAAAATACAGTGTTTTTCTTTCTTTTGGCCACGCCCAGGATATGAGAAAGTTCCTGGGCCAAGGATCACACGTGCGCCACGCCCGTGACACAAGCCACAGCAGTGACAACACAGGCTCCTTAACCTGCTGCCCCACAAGGGAACTCTGAGAAAAGAAGAAAATGCGTAACTCTTAAAACTAAATTAGATAAATTAGAGAGTGACTTGGTGATAAAAACACTTGGGACGTGTTGACAGCATGGTGTGTGTGCCCTGAGTGCCTCCAGCCCGCCAGCAGTAAGGCTCCACATGGGAGAACATCCAGTGTTTTCCCATGGCTGTGCTTGTTTTTCTTTTTTTTTCTTTTTTTCTTAGCTTAACCGGAAATCTTTTGCCATTTGACAGTAATTAGTTTCTTTAGGACTCGCATGGGAAATATGACCATGAAAATTAGGAAAGCTAGTTTTTGCTGGCAGTCATTTAGAAGGGTAAATAAACACTTCTGAAAGTGTTTTCATTAATATTTCTTTTACTCTTTGAGGTTGATATGCTGTAATCTCCCAAAAAAAAAAAAGCATAATTCTCTTTAGCATTTTCCTCATTCCTCCCCCGCGTACTCTTCTTTTATATATTTATTTATTTATTTATGTACTTATTTTTGTCTTTTGTTTTTTTAGGGCCGCACCTGCGGCATATGGACGGGCGTTCCCAGGCTAGGGGTCCATTCGGAGCTGTAGCTTCCGGCCTACACCACAGCTCACGGCAATGCTAAATCCTTAACCCACTGAGCGAGGCCAGGGATTGAACCAGCGTTGCTTGTGGATGCTAGTCGGTTTCGTTAACCGCTGAACCACAGTGGGAACTCCTGCATACTCTTCTGTGTTGTTGCACTGTTGGGCTCCTGTTGTGATAGAGCCGTGGGAAGAAGCCTTTATAAGTCACCCACGGATTTTGGTTTATTTAACTTTTTCTTTTTTTTTTTTTTTTTTTACAGTGACATGAGAAATTACACACACTGTATATTAATAACTGAAATCAGGGAGTTCCCTTCGTGGCTCAGTGGTTAACGAATGCGACTAAGAACCATGAGGTTGCGGGTTTGATCCCTGGCCTTGCTCAGTGGGTTAAGGATCCAGTGTTGCCATGAGCTGTGGTGTAGGTTGCAGACGCGGCTCGGATCCCACGTTGCTGTGGCTGTGGTGTAGGCCGGCGGCTACAGCTCCTGTTAACCCCTAGCCTGGGAACCTCCATACGCCGCGGGGGCGGCTCTACATAAAGGCAAAAAGACAAAAAAATAAATAAATAAATAACTGAAATCAGAGTTTCACTAAACGTTCATCTTTATCAAGTGCAGTGCGTTATTTTATCTTCTGTTGTATGTTTAAAAAAAAAAAAAAATGCTAGCCTCAACCTTCTCAGTTTCATGACCTGTCTAAATTGGCTTCAGACTCTGCTAAAGCATGCCCGTCTGGCCAAGCTCCCGCCAGCCGGGGCAGGAGAGCACACTCAGCCATCCACTGGGTCCGCTCCCGTGGCACAGGCCTGAGTTCTCGCTGCAGTCACCGCCGAGTCATAGGTCACAATGTCCACTCACTGAGATTTCGCAAACTGGGAAAATGGCAGTGTAGAAAACTGGAGGGATCAGCATAGCGTTGCCAGTTAGAGGAGCTAATAAAACAGGCAGTAGTAGGGACCTGACCTCTTCATGCTGATCTCTCATCACTGTAACAATAGCTGGCTTGTGTTGAGCTCTTTGCGCCTGGCACCGGTCTAGATGCTTTTCGTGAACTGCTTTATTTAATCCTCACAAGAATCCTGAAGACTAGGGACTGGTATTCCTGTTGAAGTCGATAACAGGCTGGGCTACAGCGAGGAAGTGGGCTAGGAATGCCCTGGGACAGGCTTTGTCCCTCCCTCACAGCCGCCTCCTCCGGAAAGTAATGCTGGTCCATACGCACGTGCTGCATGGCAACTTTTTTTTTATTTTAAATACAAATGGGCTTGGTTAATTAGCATTTCTCCTGAAAAACTTCTGTATTCTTGTTTCTCTTATTAACCAGCTTAGTTCTCTTCATCTAGATAACCTGAGATGCTGCTTTAAGAGTCTCTTTGAACATTTGGTGGGTCTGGCATGAGAGGCGCACTCAGGTTATTTGATGCTGGAAACACTTTTCTCTCTAGGTACGCATTTTGATGGATTTGAAATACATTTGGAGTGAGTGCAATGAGCAGTGGAGTTAAGAATAATCTGTAGGGAGTTCCCGTCGTGGCACAGCAGAAACGAATCTGACTAGGAGTCATGAGGTTGCAGGTTCGATCCCTGGCCTCACTCAGTGGGTTAAGGATTCAGCATTGCCGTGAGCTGTGGTGTAGGTCGCAGACGCGGCTCGGATCTGGCATTGCTGTGGCTCTGGCATAGGCCAGTGGCTACAGCTCCGATTAGACCCCTAGCCAGACAAACTCCATATGCCGCAGGTGCAGCCCTAAAAAGACAGAAAGATAAAAAAAAAGAATATCTGTAGGGAGAGAATGCCTGAAGACTGGCTTTGCCATTGTGGTACTTGATATCATTCATTCATTGACTGTTGAGTGCCTTCTGTATGTCAGACAGTGTGCTTGTTGCTGGGCATGCAGTAGGAATACAAAATAGGTGCCGACCTGAAAAATTACATTTATGATGTAAGTAGATAGTGCTGTAGAGATTATGACAAGGAACTGACCTTGACTGAGGGAGGGGGGGAAAGTGATGAAGAGGATGTTGTTGGTAGATATTTTAAAAATTAAAAAAAAAAAAAAAAAACTTTCACCTGAGTAGAGTTCATATGTTTGAGTATAAAATCCACAAGGACCATGGCGAGAATGGAGCATAAATTCATCACATGAATTTGCTAAAAAGACTAGGAAGAATGCAAAGTTTGTAAATGAAAGCATTTTCTTTCTTTTTGCAGACACCTTCAGCAGTAAACAAGATAAAACAACTTCTTAAAGATAAGCCTGAACACGTAAGTAAAACCAATCAAATATGGAGTAAAAAATTGAAGTCACGGGGCTCCTTTGTAGCACAGTGGGCTAAATACCCAGGGTTATCACTGCAGCAGTGGTACAGGTTCGGTCCCTGGCCCGGGAGCTTCCATGTGCCACAGGCGTGGCCAAAAAAAAAATTAAAGTTGTGATTTCCCAAAGATTTTATCTTGCGATAAACAGTGTGTTTTCATTAATTGGGGATTTTTATTTTAAAAGTAAAACACGCTTGTGATTTTTAAATGCAAACAGCGAAGTGTTACTGAAAAGGAAGTCACTCCTTCACCCCAGACTCTTCATTCTCTTCATTCTCCCTTCCAAGAGGCAGCCTCTTCGCATCTTTCCAGAGCTCATCTGCATTTCATTTACCTAGACCAGGGTTTCTCAGCCTCCCCGCTAGTGATGTGTTGGGCTGGGTATCTTTTTGTTGAGAGTGGCTTGCGGGGGCTTAGCAGCACCTCTGGCCCCTGTCCCTGGCAGTGCCCCGCCCCTGAGTTATAACAACCTAAAGTAATTCCCTGAGGGGACCCACTGGCCCAGACTGTGCGTGTTACGTTGGAATGTATGTCTTTTCCTGCTTAGATAAGACGTACATGCCGCAGTTGCACTTTGCTTTTCCCCTAATAATACAGCTTGAAGGTCTTTTCGTATCTTTAAATAAAGGTCCTCATTCTTTTTCATTGCTCTGTGTAGTAGTGTGTTCTGTTGGACAAGTTGACATAGCCAGTCCCCCTATTAAAGGCTCTTGTGTTGTTCTCATTCAGCGCTGCCATAAACACCGCGGCAACAAATATTTGTTGTCTGTAGTGTGCCAGGCCGGTTGTTGTAGAACTGTAAGCGTAGTTCAGTGCCCCTGTTTAGGCTGTGTTCTTAGATGTTAGAATTATTAAGGGCTACGCCCATCATCTTAATCTCGGTGCATTGTTAATTGCCGAAAGAATGCTATAAACCACTTCCAAGACTGTCAGTTAGTAATTAGACCACAGAGTAGTTTCCAGGTTTCGTTGTACAAACTGCATTACAAAGTAATGGGAGTTCTGTCATCATCCTCCTAAAGAATGTTTTTTGCCTCGTAAGAATTATTAAAACTGAAGTGTATCCGTGTTCCAACTCAGTTTGGATAGACTAATGACTAGAGTTTAAATTGACCAAATAAAACAGTGTAGCTTTGTCTGAAGGATGTTTGTTCACATGGACGTGAAAAGGGCTGAGCAGCCGCGTCATCGGGCGTCACCTGTGGCCTGAGCCACCCCTTTTCCAGACCCCAGCTAACCCCAGCGGTATTCTCACATACTCTTCATAAGGGTCTCTGTCCATCCCTAATAGTTGGCGTCCTGCTTGCTTGAGCCTTCCAGTTTGCGAAGATAAAAACTAGGTTAAACAAGGACTTGTAACATGTGCTCCAGAATTTCAGCCAGGCAGTCTAGTGTGTGTCATGCCGAATACGTGAAATTCCCTCACACATTCTCTAAGCTGTCTCTCTGAAGGTAAATAAAGCCATAGTCTTGTCTCCTTGTTTTTGTTTTTTGTTTTTGTCTCTTTAGGGCTGCAGGTGTGCGGCATATGGAAGTTTCCAGGCTCGGGGTCGAATCCAAGCTACAGCTCCCGGCCTGCACCACAGCCACGCCAGATCTGAGCCATGTCTGCGACCTACACCACAGCTCACGACAACGCCGGATCCTTCACCCACTGAGCGAAGCCAGGGATCGAACGTGCGTCTTCATAGATCCTAGTCAGGTTTGTTACCACTGAGCCACAATGGGAACTCCCTGTCTCCTTGTTTTAAAGACAGGAGAATACTCTGAATGCTTCAGCACATCAAACCGCCGGACACATTACCATCCTCACTCACTCTCTTCAGATGTCTTCCCACTTTTATGATTGCTTTCCTGAAGCAAGCATGCATTGCTGCTTTTCAGAGAACCAAGACTTGCTTGCTAAAATGATGCATCTTATGGCATTGCTATTTACTCAACATGAAAAAGGAGGTAGGACCCAAGAACACAAGTTCAGTATATGTTGTCAGAAAATTACATTAAGGTAGACATTGGTATTTTAAAAGTGCTGTTTGGTCACTTTTTAAACTTCTGACCTCTGTGTTGACTGCAGTCTTTTGCTTTTTGGTATTTGAGAATGTTTACAGAATTAAGGCTCCCTGTCACGTAGAGGCAGTGTGATTGCCAGGTAATGGCCTGCGAACTCTAAGGAAACTTCCCAGAAACATCTCACAAGAGGGAGTGGGAGCAGAAACATTTTTGAGAAAGTTTGATTTCTTAGGTGGTCATCTCTGCCATCAGATCATTTTTTTCTCTTAAAAAATGATTATTAATTTTTGGAATTCAGACTCTTCCTTTAAAAATGTTATTCCCAGCTTAAATGGCAAATAGTAAGAGTTAACTAATAAACATGCTTTAGGTATAGTGTAATATTATGTAGGTATAACTTGTAGATGACAATTGCAAAAGTTAATTATATGGGAAAATGATGTGTTAAGTGGAAAAAATGTAGCAGAGAATAAATACTTTATTTCTGTTGTAATGTTTAGATTATTTGACAAAGGTTGGAAGAACATAGGGAAGAAACATACCAGCTTATTTTTTAGGATGGAGTGACTATAGTTTGGGGGTATTTTTTCCTCTCTTGTTTTCCCTGTATATGATTGGTTATTGTTGTTTTTGGATCCCTGCTAGTGTTGTAATGATGTTTGCACAGCAGTAAATTTTTTTTTTTTTTTTTTTTTGGTCTTTTTAGGGCTGCAGCATACAGAAGTTCCCAGGCTAGAGGTAGAATCAGAGCTGCAGCTGCCAGACACAGACACAGCGGCACCAGATCCGAGCTGAGTCTGCCATCTGCGCTGCAGCTCACGCCTACGCCGGATCCTTAACCCACTGCTCAAGGCCAAGGATCAAATCCACAACCTCATGGCTCCTAGTCAGATTCATTTCTGCTGCGCCATGACGGGAACTCCACAATAGTTAAATTTTTAAATGCTTGTTTCCTATTCTACTAATACTTCCTTAAGGGATGTTTTATAGCCAGAAATCTGATATTTATCTTTTACCTTTCACAGAAACAAATAATATCAAATAGCCAGGGCTTTTACTAACGTAATTGTTTAACAACTAAGTTTATATCTATACAATGCCTTTTCAGGTAGGTGTGAAAGTTGGTGTCCGAACCAGGGGTTGTAATGGCCTTTCCTACACTCTAGAATATACGAAGACAAAAGGAGACTCTGATGAAGAAGTTGTTCAAGATGGTGAGTTGTTTGTTTTTGTTGGCTTTTTTTTTTTTTTTAAAACAGCTGCCACACCCGCAGCATATATAAGTTCCCGGGCTAGAGATAATAATATTTTGTATTTAATAATAGTTTAGACTTAAGAGCTCAATTTCTTATAAAGAAGAAAGCTTTTTTTTTTTTTTAAGGGCCACACCTGCAGCATATGGAAGTTCCCAGGCCAGGGGTCAAATCAGAGCCGCAGCTGCTGGCTTACACCACAGCTCACGGCAACGCCAGATCTTTAACCCACTGAGGGAGGCCAGGTATCGAACCTGCGTCCTCATGGATACTGGTCAGATTTGTTTCCACTGAGCCACGGTGGGAACTCCCAGGAAGAAAGCTTTCTTAATGCATTTGTATTTATGAAGACGCCCATCTCTACCCAATCGACAACCAAGGAGTTAGCATCAATTTCCCAGCTCATAAGCTGACTGCTTGTACTGATTTAGTCTTATTAAAGTGGCTCACTGTATCCTAGTTTTTTGTTTCTCTAGGCTTGGCAGTGCATTGTGTATACAGATGTCATTTCAGGATTTTCATTAATTTTATTGGCTCCATGTTTACAAAACTCTCACTGAAAATATACACGTTTTCTTCATGTCCCAAATGGGAAAAATAGATGAAGAACAGTGGGAGGCAAATGCCAGATTTAACATAAAATTGTCCTTGAATTTGCTTGCGTACAACCGTCTGGACTAATACGTAGATTATCATGTGGGAACGGGGACAGACCGGAAGCGGGGCCCTGCATGCCTTAAAGGAAATACTGAGGAGGGATTCAAAAGCTTCCTGTTTGGCTTCTGTCAGTGGTTACTATTTAAAGTTCCCTTGTGCTGTGAGTCAGCAGGTTCTGTAGGTTGGCAGGCTTTGTGTGACTCAGCGTTTTCTTCCCCCCAGGAGTCAGGGTGTTCATCGAGAAGAAAGCACAGCTAACACTTTTAGGAACAGAAATGGACTATGTCGAAGACAAATTATCCAGTGAGTTTGTGTTCAATAACCCAAACATCAAAGGAACGTGTGGCTGTGGAGAAAGCTTTAATATCTGACTCCTCAGGACTTGCTCGGGCCGGGGGGCCCCAGGAGAGCGCCGGGAGCTGTAGGGCTTAGCGAAGAGATCATGCGACTGTCACGTGCTTAAGGTTTGTAACATGACTGCCTTACAAGGAAAATAAAGTGATGCATTTTGAGGACGAAGCCAGTGTGTGAGATTCCAGAAGAACTGGTATTTGTGTTCTTTTTTAGGGGACAGAAAGCAAAACGCTTTCGGGGCATTTTTTAAGTCCTACCCTCCGACTGATTCTTTCTGCATCCTTTCTGTTGGAACCAGTTGCACGACAGTTGCCTTTCTGGGAGGATTTCAGGAAACATACTCTTTACAGGTGTGCGTCGGTAGTTCTTTTGAGCAGCTTGAATGTATATATCCCCACGTTGATGGCTTTTGAAATTCAGAGGCAGGAAGCCTTGACCGCTGGTGTGATATGGTGGTGCATTGTTTTTCTACCTGAACTGGGCCCAGCGTTTCTACTTTCTTATCCAGAATTTCATTGTCAGCTGCCTCCTTTGCCTTACCCTGTAGCATCCTCAGCCATTAGATTGAATTGGACAAAGATTTCCTTGAACCGTAGTATAGAATCCTTCTGAGTGATGGGATCTAAAGGTAAATACTTCAACCCCCTATTTTTAAATCCATTTCTTTCACTACCCTGCTCAGAGATGGGGTCTCAGGCCGACTTCGATCCTTTTCGTTGGAAAGTCTCTTGAAAGCTGTCTAGCCTACAGAACCCCCCTCAGTTCTGTACTTAGTTCAATACCCAGGGAAGCTGAAGAGTTTTTGTCCAGCCCCTCCTGCTGCAGGCGAGCTAGGGGCGGAGCCAACACCACCCACATCTCCCCCGCTCTTGGTAGTGACATGCCGGCTCTTTATAGTGAGAAGATTCTTACTTTAAAACTCATCTATGTAGGAGGTCCCGTCGTGGCGCCGCAGAAATGAATCCGACTAGGAACTATGAAGTTGGTGGGTTCCATCCCTTGCCTCGCTCAGTGGGTTAAGGATCCAGCGTTGCCGTGAGCTGTGGTGTAGGTCGCAGAAGCTGCTTGGATCCTGTGTTGCTGTGGCTGTGGCATAGGCCGGCACCTGCAGCTCCAGTTGGACCCCTAGCCTGGGAACCTCCCACAAGTGAAGCCCTGAAAAAAAAAAAGCATGTAAATAAATAAAACCTACTTATGTGACGTACCGTCTAGTTTCACTCAGACTGTGGAACAGTAGTTGACCCTAACAGGGCAGAAGAAGGACCCAGGATTGTCCTCTTGGAATGTAGTAGTAAGTGAGAAGCAGAAGATGGGGTTTTTTGGAGTTTCCGTTGTGGCTCAGTAAATGAATCCAACAGGGAACCATGAGGTTGCGGGTTCGATCCCTGGCCTTGCTCAGTGGGTTAAGGACCCGGCCTCATCGTGAGCTGTGGTGAAGGTCGCAGACGCGACTGGGATCCCGCGTTGCTGTGGCTGTGGCGTAGGCCGACGGCTACAGTTCTGATTTCACCCCTAGCCTGGGAACCTCCATATGCCACGGGTGCGGCCCTAGGAAAGGAAAAAAGACAAAAAAAAAAAGAAAACGGGTTTTTTTTTTTTCCTGTAATCCCAATAAGCGTATACTTTTGGGGCCCTTGGTGTCCAATTGCTAAAGTTTTTAAGCTTAATATTCTAACCGTACGTTTTCATCACCAGCTTTTCTTTCAGCAGTGTTCTTTTTGTCAAGTAGTTATTGATTTTCCTGCATTTGACGTACTAAGTGTTCCCATGAGATGACACACGTGCTTTTTTTTTTTTTTTCAAAGCTGAGTCTTACGAGTTGAAGTAACCGAGTTTCTTTATGTTTGTCATAGTTACTCAAGTACCTGGCACACAATGCACCAAAACCCAGAGCAGTAGCTTTATGTAAATGTTTCCTGAGTTTGTATTGTTAATATAACTGTCAACCCACTTATGACTTGTGCAATATTGTATATATGTAGAGATTGAGTTGTCATTAAAAAAAAAGGAAAAAGAAAAGCCTGTTTGTGATCATAAAATTGCCTTTTCTTTTAAGAGAGAAGAGTTTGGGAATAGTAGCCATCCGTGGTAGCTGCTAACAAGCGGTGTCATATTTTCCTAACCAGTCTCCCCGCCCCAGGGTCCCCACTGGATTCTGTCGCATTGAGTTGCTGGGCTCCCCGTGCGGCCCGTTGACAGGCCCATTTCGGACCGCTCTGGGCTCCGGAGTGGCCGTTCCCCTTCCTCCTCCTCCTGGTCTCTGTCGCTTTTGCGCTGTAAGGACCATCCCTCCATCCCTGCAAGGACCATCCGCCTCACCGAAGCCTCTTCCTACGACCTCCCACGCAGGTGTCTTTACTTTCTCACGTGTTGTTATCAGGACTGCTTTTTCCAACTCTTTTATCTCGGTTTTATGTTCACCTCCGGCACAAAGGTTATTAATAGTTGTCTTCAGGCATGTTTGTAAGCAGCTGCTCGCCACCATCCCTGAGGCTTCACAGATAACTAAAGACAGTCTCTGACCTCAAAGATCCTAGCGTTGACGGACGAGATGGACTCCAGTGAAAAGAACAGGGTAAGTGTTGCTAATCGCGTTTATTCCATGCTTGTTCTGTGCCAGGAAATGTTCTAATTAACGTAATCTTTACAACAACCCGTCAAGTGAGTCCTGTTCCTGTCCTTTTCCTAGATGAGATACTGCAGTATGGCCTGCATAAAACGGTTGACCTAAAGCAACATGGCAAGTAACCAGGTCAGCCTGACAGCCGTCACGCCACCTAGAACCAGCCCCGTGCTCCTCACAGGCTGCACCGCGTGTCACGATAAGAATCAGGTCGGGGGGGAGCTCCTGTTGTGGCTCAGTGGGTTAAGAACCCGACTGGTATCCATGAGGATATGAGTTCGATCCCTGGCCTCGCGCAATGGGTTAAGGATGCAGAATTGCCATGACCTGTGGTGTAGGTCGCAGATGTGGCTCAGATCCCGTGTTGCTGTGGCTGTGGTGTAGGTCGGCAGCTACAGCTCTGATTCGACCCCTAGCCTGGGAACCTCCATATACTGCAAGTGCAGCCCTAAAGAGTAAAAAGCCAAAAAAGAACAAAACTAAGAGGGTTAAAAACAGGCTAGGAAACTAAGCACCCAGGAGACCGTGAGGCCCAGAAGGGGCAGGAGATAGGATGAAAGGCAAGGCAGGCCCGGAGCATAGGGTTTTCTTTTCCTCTGGGTTTCTGTGAGTGTTGGCAACGGTGAAGATTTTCACATGGGGTTCATCCAGACCCCTGCGTTTATCTTTTTTTTTTTTAATGGCCACACCAGCACGTGGAAGTTCCCAGGCCAGGGATAGAGTCTGAGCTGCAGCTGCGACATACACCACAACTGCAGCAACACTGGAACCTTTACCCACCGTGCCAGGCCGGGGACAGAACCTGACCCACTGCAGAGAAAGCACCGGATCCTTAACCCACTGTACCAGAGTGGGAACTCCCTCCACAACACTTTAAAATCATCCCTGGATTACTTACAATACCTAATACCGTATACATGTTACGTCAATAGTTGTAAATTCAATGTGAATGTAAATAATATATAAATAGATATTGGAGCAATAGTTATAAATACAGTGAATGGAGACGACATGTAAATAGATGTTGGGGCAAAGCAAATTTAAGTTTTGATTTTTGAGACTTTTTTTTCTGAAGTTGTTTTGCCAGTGTTTCCCACCCGCTGTTGGTTGAATCTGCCCGAGGAGAGCCCTGTGTTGGTTCCGTGTCTCTGGAGAACCCTTGACTATATTCAGCAACAGACCCCACTCCGGGGAGATGGTCCTTTGGCAGGGTTTTCGGTGATCGCTCTAAGAGACTTCTGAGCAGGAAGCCCTTTGAGGGTGAGGGCAGAGTCCAGAGCTCGTAGCCCACGTGGAGCCTCGGCCTGGGCAGCCCGGTCTTCGGGGCGGACGCTAACTGCCTTGACATCTCCTTGGCACTTTCCTAATGTCTGTAGGAGGAAAGACTTGACTGAAGAAAAATTGGATTCAGGAGTTGCCGTCCTGGCTCAGGGAAAACGAATCTGACTAGCATCCGTGAGGGTGCGGATCGCAAGTGGCTGTGGCTGTGGTGTCGGCCGGCAGCTGTAGATTCGATTCTATCCCTAGCCTGGGAACTTCCATGTGCTGTGGGTGCAGCCCTAAAAGACAAAAAAAAAAAAAATCTGCGTTCACAATTCAACTATTTAATGTTTACTTTTTTTTAAAAATGTCCTTCCATCCTTCCTCTCTACCCGTTACTCTCATGCAGGAAGATGACCCGCTGACCTTGAGTGTCACACAGCTGTTTATGTGACCTTGAGGTTGTCCGTATGTCACAATGGACAGCTGCTCATCTACTCAGCACTTCCTAAGCGCTGGCATGTGCCAGGTCCGGGCTCGGCCCCTGGTCTCCTGGGTGAGTGAGGCCTGTTCCCCCCGCTAAGGCGTGCAAATTCACGGAAGAGTCCGACCCGTAAGTGGAGGCTTGTAAAACAAGTGGTGAGTGCGGTGCTTGATCACTCACGGGACATAGTGAGAGCACAGGAAAGTGAAAATGAAGCCAGCCTGGGCTTGGCAAGGAGGGTGGAGCGAGGGATGACCGCTGCATCCGCTTCTGCAAGCTGGGTCCAGAGGCTTGACTTTCCTTCCAGGCGGGGGGATGACAGGGAGCTGACCCTGCGGGTCCCCTCGTCCACTGGGGCCTTCCTCACCGGCAGCCCTGCTCTCCCGCCACCTCTGCTTGTCCCGCCCAACCCGCCGCACCTGCCATCCTCCTCCCTCTCCCCAAATCCAGCCTCGGGAGCTCCAGCCTTGGTAGAGATGAGAATCCAAACAAGGACAACATCTGAGAATGCTAGAGTGCGTCCTCTCCCCCTTAACAGAGCCAGCTCACAGGGACAGGGTGGCCCCTGGGCCAAAACAACAGAATGGTGGGGAGTTCCTGTTGTGGCACAGTGGAAACAAATCTAAGAACCAGAGGTTGCAGGTTCGATCCCTGGCCTCACTCAGTGGGTTAAGGATCTAGCGTTGCCGTGAGCTGTGGTGTAGGTTGCAGACGTGGCGAAGGCCGGCAACTGTAACTCCAATTTGACCCCTAGCCTGGGAACCTCCATATGCTGCAAGTGCAGCACTACAAAAAAAGGCAAAAAGCCAAAAAAAAAGAACTCTTATTGTAAAATATTAACAGTGTATACCATGTGGCCAAGCATTACCAGTGGCAGATATGAGCTGTTGATATATATGTTGTATAGACACACCACGAAGAAAGCCACAGAGACTCTTCATGCTCTTAGTCACTGAAAACTCAGTGAAAAGTCATTGCACTGGGAGGGCTGTTGACTGAAATAGACGCCCAGGTGTGTCCACAGAGAAAAAGAACACCTGCCCGAAGGGAGTGGTTGCTACTGGAAGGCTATTGCTGTGGAGATAAAGGAACTTTTGGAAGAAATATATTTATTTGAATATTAATATAGAGGTTTCAAAGGAGTCAGGTCCAGCACTTAACAGTTTTGAAATCAAGATGTCTTTGATTTCTTTTAAATAAATTTCATTGGAGTGGAGTTGATTTACAGAGCTGTGCTGGTTTCAGGTGTACAGCAAAGTAAACCACTTACACACATACATACATCTGTTCCTTTTCAGATTCTTTTCACATATAGGTTATTCCACGGTATTGAGTAGGTTACCCTGTGCGATACGGCAGGCCCTTGTTACCTATCCAGTTTCTTCTTCTTTTTTTTTTTTTTGGTCTTTTTACCTTATATGTAGAGCTGCACCCGCGGCATATGGAGGTTCCCAGGCTAGGGGTCTAACAGGAGCTGTAGCCGCCGGCCTTTGCAACAGCCACAGCAACGCGGGATCCAAGCTGCGTCTGCAACCTACACCACAGCTCACAGCAACGCCGGATCCTTAACCCACTGAGCAAGGCCAGGGATCGAACCCGCAACCTCATGGTTCTTAGTCGGATTCGTTAACCACTGAGCCACGAAGGGAACTCCTCCTATCCAGTTTCTATATAGGAGTCTGCATATGCTAATCCCAATCCCTAATTTATCCCCCCACACCCCCCACCCCCAGATTCTTTGAACTAGTGTTAAACACCTAAATATATGTGCCTTACATGCCGTGTAAGAACTTGAGGTGCTTCAGGAAAAAAATAGGTGGTTGAAATGTGATTAATTTGACTGACTTACAATAAGGAGACAACAGAAGAAAACTTTTAATGGTAAAAAATTTAAAAAGTGTCTTGCAAAGGTCTGAAAATGTAATGTGTTACCCTCTCTTTTGTATTTTATCTGATTTTTGATCTTTGATCGGGTCTTCCTTTGTTTTGATCTTGCAGGCGTCCAAGAGCACAACCCAGCACCATGCTCCTCAGTAGAGACAGGGATCCAGGCAAAGACGATGTGGCCACAGAGACTCTCACATGCTCGGTATGTACTCAGAGTACAAAAAACTTTACATTCAGTGGAGTTCCCATCATGGCTCAGTGGTTAACGAATCCGACTAGGAACCATGAGGTTGCAGGTTCGATCCCCGGCCTCACTCAGTGGGTTAAGGATGCGGCGTTGCCGTGACCTGTGGTGAAGGTTGCAGACGCGGCTCGGATCCCGCGTTGCTGTGGCTGTGGCGAAGGCCGGCGGCTACAGCTCCGATTAGACCCCTATCCTGGGAACCTCCATATGCTACAGGTACAGCCCTAAAGAGCTTAAAAAAAAAAAAAAAAAGAAAGACAAAGAATTGTACAAATTCCAACTGTTGAATACACATGGGAACACCAAAATTTCACTTCAGTGACAACCCTTTGTCACAGCAGTACGTGAGCTTGGGTACTAAGGTTTTCATGATGATGGTAAGGCCCTGAGCCAACTGTAGTCTCTGCTACTCTTGAATTGAACTGACCTAGGGAGTTCCCTTGTGGCACAGTGGGTTAAGGATCCAGCACTGTTACTGTAGCAGCCTGGGTTGTGACTCTAGCATGGGATCAACCAAGAAAAAAGAAAAAAAAGCTGACCTAGACAAAAGGAAAACTGTGCTGGGTCAAGGCCCCAGATAGGCTCTCACTTCCTCATCAGCCTTCTACTTAAGGGCCTAAGAAGTCTGTTAGGAATAACAGGATTAGTAGGTAGGATGCCTTAGAAATAAGATTTTACTCCTTCAGTACAGAATTCTAGAAAGAAATAACAGCCTTACTCAAAACAGAAGTGCCAAACCTACAGCTGTCTCTCTCCATGGTCACTGAAAGAATTTGAAAACTGGAAAGATCAAATAAAGACTTGAGAAGCCAAATCTAATGGACTCCTTTTATAACGTAGGATTGAATGATGTATCAAAACAATACCCTTTTGGGAGTTCCTTTCGTGGCTCAGCAGTAACAAACTCGACTAGTATCCATGAGGATTTGGATTCGATCCCTGGCCTTGCTCAGTGGGTCAAGGATCAGGTGTTAGCTCAAGCTGTGTTTGACGCGGCTCGGATCCTGCGTTGCTGTGGCTGTGGTGTAGGCCAGCGGCTACAGCTCAGTTGGACCCCTAGCCTGGGAACCTCCATAGGCCTCGAATGCAGCCCTAAAAAGACAAAAACTAATCATAATAATGCCCTTTTGGGGAATGAAGCTGTGATTCGATGCTCTGGTGTCTGTTCCATATTGCCGTGGTGGATTTCATTTAGTCGGGCCAAGATAGCTTCCACACATAGATGCTTATGTTGGTTGGTGTGGTTGTTGTCCTCTTTGTTCTAGGATTTGTGAGTCTGCCAAATGATCACCTTTTCATCAGTCTCGTGACTTCCTTTTTTTTTTTCCTACAGCTGCCAGAATTATATGCATTTGTTGAGAACTTCAGTAAGGAGAGCGCGAAACTGAATCGCCTAAACACTCACTATATTTCACCCAGCGAAGCACAGAAAATCCTCAGCCAAAACCTGAATGCAGTGGGAGAAACTGACGCGAGGGAAGATGATCGCCAGCCTCTTCTCACGTGCAAGGTGGTGAGAAAGGAGGAGAGACCAGAATCCATGTCCGAACTCCTTCACCGCAGCTTACTGAGCAGCCCCCTGGATCCCCTGGGGAGATTGCACAGATCCCAGCGGAGACCCTCTCGGTTCGGGATCCCTCCTCCCGTTCACACGTTCCCGTATGAGGTTCTCGTCAGTTACTCCAGAGGGAAGTCAGCGGTCGCCACCAAGAAGAAGGTTCAGGGCATCAAAATATTATGCAGGCTGGGCGTTCCTGCAGTCTCACCAGAAAAGTTTGTCTTTGAAGATAAGATTCCTAAATACTTACTAGTCGATCCAGGTAATTGAAACAGATGAGGCCGTGAGGGAGAAAAGGAGTGGCATCTGAGTACAGAATTGGCCTCGGTTCCCAGAGTCCTTAACCCATGGGAAGCTTGCAGTTCTGAGGTTCAGGGCTGATTCGCTCGCTGCCCACAGTCACAGCGGGAGATAACGAAGAGAGAGTCAAACATTTGAGGGCCAAGGCTCAGATATGACCCTTCTAGAGTGAGCCAGTTAAACGTGGACTTGGAAGCACACAGCACTATCTGTTTCTAGTTTCATGAAGTTACTCAGGTATTTAATGAATAGGGGGTTGCACCTTGGAGTTGCTGTCATTGAAGGTTCCTTAATATTTTTAAAAGAAACTTTATCCTTTCATTTATAGCATCTCTGTTAGTGCTGTCAACAGACGCCACAACAGAAGGAAACGTGTCTAATTCCATATTTATGTTAGAAATTCTCTCTTTTTTAGGGAGAGTAAGAGGGACTCTGAAGAAGGAGGGTGGGAAGGGGCTCTGAGTGAGGAGGTGAGGGAGCTCTGAGTGAGGAGGCGAGAGGGAGCTCTGTGTGAGGAGGCGAGAGGGAGCTCTGAGTGAGGAGGCGAGAGGGAGCTCTGTGTGAGGAGGCGAGAGGGAGCTCTGAGTGAGGAGGCGAGAGGGAGCTCTGTGTGAGGAGGCGAGAGGGAGCTCTGAGTGAGGAGGTGAGAAGAGTCGAAGCTCTGAGTGACAAGGGTCAGAGGGAGCTCTGTCAGGGAAGGTGAGAGCAGTGTTGAGTGCAGAGGTGAAAGGGAGCTCTTAGGAAGTAAGAGGAAGCTCAGAGTAAGGAAGTGAGAGGGAGCGCTGTGGCAGAGAAGGTGAGAGGAGTTGTGAGTGCGGGACAGTGCAGGAGCTCTAAGGAGCTCTGCGTGAGCCGTATCTGACTTTCTAATGTGGACGTAGCCTTTAAGGCCAGAGACCACACAGACATCATTCCTTGAGACCCTCAAAAGTTGGTTCTTAACTCAAGGTCAGCAGATACTTTGTCACCAGCATTTTTTTTCCTTGAAAGTAGTGTCTGAAGGAACATATTTAAGGCAATAGATTGCTTCCTGTGGTCATATTTGGTCCCAGATGCTGTAAGAAACTTTGCTGTGATTCCCTGCATCGATGCCTTGACAGTGCCTGATCAGGTCTAACTTCTCGAGACCATCACTGTGGATTTCGGAGCCCAGGCAGAAGTGGGAATTAGAAATTGTAGCAATGTTGTAGATAGTCCTCAAAAGTGCATAACATAAATCTGAGGACAGAGAGGAAAAAGGATAGAAACTGTTGGTAACCAATAAGAAGCAGCAGCAAGGAGTTCCCGTCGTGGCTCAGTGGAAGCAAATCTGACCAGCATCCATGAGGACGCAGGTTCAATCCCTGGCCTCGCTCAGTGGGTTAAGGATCCGGCGTTGCCGTGAGCTGTGGTGTAGTTCTCAGACACGGCTCGAATCCAGCATTGCTGTGGCTCTGGCGTAAGCTGGCTCCAGTTCCACCCCGAGCCTGGGAACTTCCATATGCCTCGGATGTGGCCTTAAAAAAAGCTTTGGATATGTTAGGTCTGGAACATTTATGGCTTTGCCACCCACGGGGGCCAGATTGTCTTTTCCTCCTAATGCCTGGATTGCCTTCTGTCTGCCTCGGCAATGCCAGTCTCTCATGTGCCTTTTCAGACTTTTTGTTGAAGTCTCTCCTCTGTCTCCATGACCTCGTCTCCTGAGCTGTTAGAGGTAGAGGTGTCCTGTTTAAGGAGTACGCACGAAAGGCAGGTGGGCGTCTGTATGAGGAATACCCAGTAATTTCTTAGATTTGATTGTAATAATTCCTCTTTTACTGGAGTTCCCTTCGTGGCTCAGTGGTTAACGAATCCGACTAAGAACCATGAGGTTGCGGGTTCAATCCCTGGCCTTGCTCAGTGGGTTAAGGATCCGGCGTTGCCGTGAGCTGTGGTGTAGGTTGCAGACGTGGCTCGGATCCCGCGTTGCTGTGGCTGTGGTGGAGGCCGGCGGCTACAGCTCCTGTTAGACCCCTAGCCTGGGAACCTCCATATGCCATGGGTGCGGCCCTAGATAAAGGCAAAAAGACAAAAAATAATAATAATAATTCCTCTTTTACTGTCCCACATTGCCTAGTATGACTATTACTGTGTCAACCAGCCAGTCCCTAAAGTATTCTCAGTTCAAGAGAACTCTGGGACTCCCAACATACGAAAGAATATTACAGAACATATTACAGAAGCATCAAGCAGTGGGGAAGGAAAATGAAGCAGGTGCCGTCATTTTGTTTTTCTCCTGTCACATGAGCTGCTCTTGCTCAGGCTGAATTCTATAGGACCACATATGTCAGGCATGTGTTTGACCAAAAGTAACAGAAAAATCAAATAAGGCTCTTTTTTATTTTTCCACCTGGAGGCAGATAAGTGCAAGAAGAATGCTTTTTGATGTTGTCCAGAACCCGTACTCTCTCATCTTTTTATGTGGCTTTTGTCTTCATGCCAGAAGTGTCTTCCTTACCTGCTTGTGCTTCCACAGCCAGCGAGGAAGAGGGCTCGGAAGAAAGGGCCATGCTGGCTACTTCTGTTCCCTTTTAATAGGGAAGCAAAGCTTCCTTAGAAAACCCCTGCTTGGGTGACTTCTCCCCACGTCATCTTGGCCAGAATTGTGTCCAATAGCCACCCCTTCCTGCAAGGAGAGCTAGTGCATAGAGATCCTAGCGTCTCATCCTCGGAGGAGAGGAAGGCAGAAAAGGATTGTAATCAGCACAGAGTGAGCCAGCCTGTAGTCTCTGCCACAGATCACACCATAAAGTTCTTCACTAGTCAAAATTAACTCATGAACTCTACGGCCTTCTTTGCCAGGTAGCCCTTTCCTTCCTTTTATCACCAGTTCTTGCTGTGTCAGGCCTGCCAAGATCCCATCAAACTCCCTGAAACTTGGCTACTGGGCCCTAGGGAATGTACTGTTGAACACCATGGCCAGGTGTGAACTCAGCAGTTCCTGGTCGCAGTCTCCTGCTTCAGGCATGTGCAGAGTATGTGTAAGTATACACATATGACTTCCCACCAGGTCAACCAAGAGAAACCCAAGCCCATCCCTGGGATGGAAGCCTGCCTGGGACGGGGGCCGAGTCCGTGCCTTAGGTTACCCGCTCAAACAGCACCACACAGGAACCAGCTCTCCTGCTTCTTTGCTCTACTCATTTTTCTCCCATCCTCCTGATACTCATCTTGGCTCTTTGGCCTTAGTTTTCCACTCAAGCCTCTGCCTTAGGCCTTGCTGTTTTGTTTGTTTACAATGTATTTAGCCATGAAAAGAGCTGAAGAGAAGGGAAAGGGAAATGGCGGCTGAGCAGGGGGATTTTTCCCGTGGTTCATTGTCTCCTGGGAGGGGTTACGACTTACCAAGGAGACTCCAAGTTGTTAGGTCCTGAAGGTGTAGGGAAAACAGCCAAATTCTAGCTAAACTACTGCCCTCTTATACTTAGGGCTTACACTAGCATCTTGGAAGAGTTTACACCGGCAGTTTATGTGCTTCTGATCAGTCTTTGTTGTTTTAACCATTCATTAGAATCCTTTTCTACTCCCTTCAGACCTCAGTGTTCTAAAGGTCTCTCCATTTGCACCGTATTCCTCTACCTGCAGTGGTTTTGCAGGGTCCACTCCAGCCCAGTTGGCTAGACCCACTCAGTTTCCTATTTGGAGGATGGCTTTAGATGAGATGAACATTATAAGTTGCCCCTTAGTCTACAAAGCTCCAGAAACAGATTTCTTCAGAAAGTTCAGAAACATGAAACACAAGGGAGGATGCTTGGGTTCATCAAAGGTTTTATTCTGTCCCTGAAGCCTCTCTAAATAACTTAAGGTTAAATAAGGCCACGGTGTGATTCTTTGAAAATATGATTCTTTTCAGAAAAACAATTCCTGGATCTAAGGGATCTGGAATGGAGATATTACAAGGGGATTGTGAAGTGGAAGCACATTTTTCCAGAATCATTTATAAACATAGACTACGACAGCGAGAAGAGATTTGTAGTGAGCCAGCAGATGCCTCGTGCGATTTCTCCCCCTCTGGTTCATAAGTCTTTGGTCATTTATCCTCGGGTTAATTATCAAAAAAGTAACTTCTTAAATGGAATGTGAGGTTTATTAAAACGTTTTAGCTTTAGGTCTTGGTTTTGAGAGAACTGAATTTGTACATGAAAAGTAAAAAGTGGCACCTTAATCAGCCATAAAAAAGAACAAAATAATGCCATTTGTAGCAACATAGATGGAACTGGAGACTCTCATACTAAGTGAAGTAAGTCAGAAAGAGAAAGAAATACCATATGATATCACTTATATCTGGAATTTAATATATGGCACAAATGAACCTGTCTACAGAAAAGAAACAAGACGTGCTTTAGACCAGTGAAACCCCATCTGAACAAAGACAGTGGCAACTTTAGATCATATGAAAATAAAGGGTGCCTGTGGAGAACCCTCAACAAGAATAGCTCTGAAAAATATTTTAAGCATATGAAGAAGTCCATTATCATAAAAATAGGTAAATTCAACAAATGGAAGATATGACACCTGAGGATATAGAGCTCATTCTAGAACTTAATATGCTCACTGCTCAAAGACATGAGGAAGAAAGTAATATTTATGAAACAAGTACAAGATTGGAAAAAGTATTTGAAGATAAAATAATAATAATCCTCAATGGATTATCTCATATATACTAGATATATCTGAAGAGCGGTCAGTGGGTTGGAAGGTATTACAGAGAGAAGCTTCTTGATCATAGCCTAGGAAGGTAAAGGAGAAAATTATGCAAGAAGTTAAAGGTAATGGAAGGTAGAATGAGAGTTCAGAATGTAAGTTGCAAAAGAAAATAGAATGGAAAAGAAATGATGTTTAAAAATAAAGCCGCTGATAATTTTCCAGGGATAAAAGAAACACAAGAAACCCTGAATTGAAAAATCTCACTAAGGATGGAATTCCTGTCATGGTGCAGTGGAAATGAATCTGACTAGAAACCATGAGATTGTGGGTTCGACCCCTGGCCTTGCTCAGTGGGTTAAGGATCCAGTATCGCCATGAGCTGTGGTGTAGTTCGCAGCTGTAGCTCCGACTGGACCTCTGCCTTGGGAATCTCCATATGCCATGGGTGCAGCCCTAAAAAGAAAAAAAAAAGGAAAAATCTCACTAAGAAAAAATTTTTTTTTAATTTTAAGAAAAATCTTAGTGATTAGCAAGAAAAAATAAAAATAAATCTACACCTAGAAACACTGTAGCACAACTGTAGGGCACTGACCAAGAAAGGAAAATATAATACAAAGAAATGACAGACAGTAGTGGAAATTTCACTAATAACAGATGTCAGAAGGTAGCGTCATATATTCAAAATACCGAGGGAAAAGAATTGTGAATCTGGAATTATCTAACCAACCATACTTTTTTTTTGGTTTGTTTGTCTTTTCAGGGCGACACTCATGGCACATGGAAGTTCCCGGGCCAGGGATCGAATCTGAGCTCCAGCTATGACCTATGCCACAGCTGCGGCAGTTCTGGGTCCTTAACCCATGGCACCAGGCCAGGTATTGAACCGGCAACACCACAGAAACAAGGTGAATCCATTTGTTCACCATGAACAGGAATTCCCAGCCAAAGTCTCTTTAAAGAGTAGGGGTAAGATAAGTACATAGTAAAACCTATAAGAGCACCCACAATCTCTTCCTGAAAAAGTACCAGTGAAGTATGTACTTCCTACTTGGACTGCAAAAAAATAATGATGAGCAATTAAATTATTAATAATAATACATAAGTAACTATATAGACACTAAAATGTATTTCTGGATTTTACTTCCTGATATTTTACTTAGAAAATTTGTCTCTATAGTGAAAGATTATTCTGTAGTTTCCTTTCCCTTTTTTTTTTTTCTGGCCAGACCTGAGGCATGCAGAAGTACCTGGGCCAAGCATCTATCCATAGTTGTGACAACACTTGATCCTTAACCTGCTAGGCCACAGGGAAGGCTATTTTTTTAAATCATATTTTGGTTCAGAAAAGCGGGAATCTTCATCAGGAGCTACTGTCTGCTTTCTGGGCTGCTCATAGTATTCTGTTTTTTAAACTCTTTGTGCCAAAGTGTGTTTAGTTTGCAAAAATTCCTCAAGCTTTATATCACAACATTGTAAATCAACTAACCTTCAATAAAACTTTTAAAAACGGAAAAAAATTAAAAATAAGATATGAGGATATAATATACAGCACAGGGAATATAGCCAATATCTTATAACTTTAAATGGAGTTTAATCTATAAAAATATTGAATCACTATGTTGAACTCCTGAAAGTACTATAGCAGTATAATATTATAGTAAATCAACTATATTTTACTTTTTAAAAATAAAGTTAATACAATAAAAAAAAATCCTCAAGCTATACACTTAGAACTATAAACTTTTCGTCATGCACGTCATAGTTAAAAACAAATTTTTTTAAAAGTTACACAGACTTCATAAAATGAATTGGGGATTTTCATCCCTTTTATGAGGTCATAGGTATCTAAATAATATTAAAAATACTTATTTTTAAAATGTAGATAGATGTCAGCTATGAAACCATCTAGTCCTGACATCTTTTCTTCCCATGTTTTAGTGTTTAAACATTCATAAAGTGTTAAAAATTCATATACAATTTTATGTATAATGAATCTGCACATACTCATCATCTAGATTCCATATTAAGATTTTATTACATTTATTTCATCTATTTTTGTTGTGCTTGCTGTTTCTGCTGATTTTTTTTCTTCTTTCTTTTGTTTAGGGCTTCTTTCTTTTGTCACACCTGTGACATATGGAAGTTCCAAGGCTAGGGGTCGAATCAGAGCTGTAGCTGCTGTCCTGCACCACAGCCACAGCAACATGGGGTCCTCAACCCACTGAGCAAGGCCAGGGTTCGAAACTGCATTGTCATGGATACTAGTCGGGTTCATAAGCTGCTGAAGCACAGCAGAAACTCCTAGAGCAGAATCTTCTACTGTAAATCTGCTCTCCTGTTTGAGAGAGGAGGTTGAATGCTGAAGGTCACAAAAATTCAACAGGTTCAAGTGTGGTAGCTGAACTCTAATAACTTATTTTGCGTTCCTGGTGCATTTATTATTTATAGGACAGGATACTGTCAGTAAATCGTTGCAGTGTGCATTTATGTTTATGAATTTATAAATATTGTGAATGTTGTGATGAAAAGGCATATTGCCAAATCTTATGAACATACTGATTAGCAATGTTGAAATATGTCCATTTTGTTTGAAGGGCAGAAAAATGACAAATTGTAATTCCCAAGGCTTTTATATCTAAAGTGGACACACGTCTAGAGGTATCAAATAAAATAAGATTCCAAATACGGAAGGACAGTCCCCGCTCTGTGACAGCTTCTTAATCCATAGTAAAACATAAAAGCTAGATAACATATAAAGCTTACCACCAATAAGTCACAAAGTGAACATAGCCCTTTCCTCCAGATTCGATACACACACACACACACACACACACAGAGCGTCAGTTTCAAAATCATTTTAGAAGAGACTTGGAGGAATTCCTGTTGTTGGCTCAGTGGGTTAAGAACCTGACTGGTATCCATGAGGATGCAGGTTCGATCCCTGGCCTCATTCAGTGGGTTAAGGATCCTGTGTTGCCATGAGCTGCGGTGTAGGTCACAGATGTGGCTCAAATCCTGTGTTACTGTGGCTGCGGTGTAGGCCGGCAGCTGCAGCTCCAATTTGACCCCTAGCCTGGGAACTTCCATATGCTGCAGGAAAAAATAAAGGGAGGGAGGAAGAGAGACAGAAGAAGGAAGGAAGAGAAAGAAAAGGGAGGCTTTGAAAACCGCCCTTCTCACCCATGGATGGGTTCCTTAGCTTCAAAGGTTCTGCTGCCATGGGGAGCTGACCCAGTCACACCAACCTCACAGCCCTGCAGGCGCTCAAGGGCCCCACTAAAAGCTGCAGGCGTGATGGCAGCCCAGCCAGGAGACCCACGGGCCACTCCCATATCTCCACAGAGTCAAGTTAACATTGGTTGTTATGGAGACAGCCAGTGTTCTTCAAGAATGAGAGCTGTTCGGCCCAAAGAAATACCGCCAGCGTCTGGGGGCCCAGCTGGCTCCCAACAAAGGCACACGCTGCCCTGGAGGGGGCTCAGAGAGAGAAGAGGCCCAGCCTTCTTTGCCAGGTCAGTTGAGCTCTGCTGCAGAAAATGCCGCACACAAGCCTGTTTTCTCTCGTCCCCACCCCCAGCCCAAACATGTCGTGATTGTTAAAGTGACCAGGAATAAGGACAACTGGCTTTTTGGCCTGTTGGTTGCTGCACACGCTGATTTTTCCATGCCTTTCAGAATCCTTTCAAAAGAGTATTGTGGAGGAAATTCCAGAAGACAAACAACGGATAAGTGAACCCCCCAAAAAGAGAGGTGTTGGCACAGACCTCAGAGCAGCCTTTCAAGTGTGCAGCGTTTGTCTGTAAGGCACTGATTCAAAGGATGCTAATTCTTGCCAAGTCCCTCTTGCTTACTCTACAAAATTGAAGATGGTTTGTGTTTTTTGTTTTTTTTGTTTTGTCTTTTCAGGGCCGCACCCGCGGCATATGGAGGTTCCCAGGCTAGGGGTCTAAGAGCTGTAGTCGCCGGCCTACACCACAGCCACAACACCAGATCTAAGCCGCATCTGCGACCTACACCACAGCTCACGCCTACGCCGGATCCTTAACCCACTGCTCGAGGCCAGGGATCAAACCCGCAATCTCATGGCTCCTAGTCGGATTCATTTCTGCTGCGCCATGACGGGAACTCCACAATAGTTAAATTTTTAAATGCTTGTTTCCTATTCTACTAATACTTCCTTAAGGGATGTTTTATAGCCAGAAATCTGATATTTATCTTTGTACCATAACATTTTGGCCTCTCAAAGATTTCAGGTGATCAACAAAAAACCTTCTTCCAATACAGAATTGCCAGACTTAGAAAAAGCCACCCCCCAATCAAAACAAAACAGGAACTCAGTTAAATTTGAATTTCAGATAAGCAACAGATATATTGGACTCATACAATAATTGGGATTACTTACATCAAAAACTTATTGTTTATCTGCAGTTCATATTTAGTTAACAACCCTACACAGGCAACAAAACAACTCTGTGAGTCAGATTTCCTCAGGCTGCTTGGGACAAAAAATGCAACTCATTCAGGCTCAAATGAAATAGGGAATTAATTGGCTGATATAACTGAAACATCCAGGGATAGATCTGGCTTCAGATACGGCTAGATCCAGAAGATCAAATGACATCATCAACACTAGGTGTCAGTCTCTTTTCTTTTTCTTTTTTTTTGCCTTTTTTGTCATTTTATGGCCGCGGGTTTATGGCCGTACCCACGGCATGTGGAGGTTCCCAGGCTAGGGGTCTAATCGGAGCTGTGGCCACTGGCCTGCGCCGCAGCCACAGCAACGCAGAATCCGAGCCGCGTCTGCAACCTACACCACAGCTCACGGCAACGCCGGATCGTTAACCCACTGAGCAAGGGCAGGGATCGAACCCGCAACCTCATGGTTCCTAGTCGGATTCATTAACCACTGCACCACGACGGGAACTCCTCTTTTCTTTTTCAATATGTTAGGCTGATGTCTCCATGTGATGGCCCTTAGAAGCTTATCTTCTCCCAGTATGGGCTGCCGAGGTGGAAAAAAGAGTTTTCTTTCCCAGCAAATGTCCAGTAATGGAGTCTTACTGCCTTAACTGGGTCATATGCTGGTGTGGCACAAGGAAATCTGAACAGATAGCCTAGAACACTAAACACAAGATTCTCCATGGGCAAGGAAAAGCCATGGGAAGTTATTAAAGAGAGGGGTGATCTGATCAGATGGGTTTGGGGGAGAAATTACAATAATGTATAGAATGGTTTGTTGAGCCTAAGGTAGACCTTGAGCCCTTGTGTCTTTCTGACTATATTTCTCTCTTACTCTCCCATCTACAGTGACTCCCCAAGCCAAACAAGTCTCCTTGCCTTTCTGCTTCACACTTTTCTCTTTCTAGTCCTGTCATGCTGGTATATTTTTCCTCTATAAAAACATCCACACTTCCAGGCCCGTGTCAGGTTCAGGCAGCGCCCAGCCTCTGCAGCCCACAGCAGCTGGCAGTAACCAGCAGAGGCTTCCCCTGGCGCCCCGAGCAGTTTTGCAGCATGGTGTCTCCAGTGAGAAACCCACCCAACCCATGATCAGATTTCCTGGGTGACTTTAGAAGGTGATTTCTCCCTTCCTTCTTTTTTTTTTTTTTTTTTTTGCATTTTAGGGCTATACCCGCGACATAAGGAAGTTCCCAGGCTAGGGGTCGAATTGGAGTGACAGCTGCTGGCCTACACCACAGCCACAGCAACACCAGATCCAAGCCACGTCTTCGACCTACACCACAGCTCACGGTATTGCTGACTCCTTAACCCACTGAGTGGGGCCAGGGATTGAACCCACATCCTCATGGATACTAGTCAGAATCTTAACCCACTAAGGCACAACAGGAACTGCAAGAGGTGATTTCTGATAATGGCATTTGCAGCAACATGGACGGACCTAGATAAAGAGAAAGACAAATGCCACATGTATCACTTACGTGGAATCTAAACTATGACACAAATGAACCTATCTATGAAACAGAAACAGGAGTTCCCATCATGGCGCAGGGGGAACGAATCCGACTAGGAACCATGAGGTTGCAGGTTCGATCCCTGGCCTTTCTCAGTGGATTAAGGATCTGGCATGGCTGTGGCTCAGGCCAGCGGCTACAGCTCCAATTGGACCCCTAGCCCGGAAGCTCCATGTGCCGTGGGTGCGGTCATAAAAAGAAAAAAAAATTTATTAATTCCCTGTTGAAATGGTAATATATTGGATACAGTGGGTTAAACAAAATACATTAAAATTATTTTCACTTGTTTCTTTTTATTTTTTTAATGCACCTACTGGAAAATTATAAATTTATATATTTGGCTTGAATTCTCTTTCTATGGGACAGCCCTGTCCTACACTCATTTTCTGTACAATTTTTTTTTTTTTCCAGGGCCGCACCCGCAGCATATGGAGGTGCCCAGGCCAGGGGTTGAATCGGAGCTGTAGCCACCAGCCTACATCACAGCCACAGCAACGCGGGATCCGAACGACGTGCATCTGCAACCTACACCACAGCTCACAGCAACACCGGATCCTTAACCCACTGAGCAAGGCCAGGGATCGAAACTGCATCCTCATGGATGCTAGTCAGAATTGTTTCTGCTGAGCCACAACGGGGACTCCCATTTTTCTGTATGGTCTTTCCAGATTTATCTCAATAGGTATGGCTCCTGCCTCCTCTGTAGCTCTTTGAATTTCTCCTAGGATATTTATGGGGGACATTTTCTGGTTATTTGCCTGCCATCATCTACCCTATCTCCTCTTTTTATAGGCATCACAGTCTCCTTTTGCGGAATTAGTGGCCGCATCCAGCTACAGAAAACAGAGTTATCCCTGCTGGCCTTGGAGTTGGGCATGGGATCGAATCCCTCCAACTGGAAGCTCTTTCCTGACACTTTGTATCTTCAGCAAGTGTTGAAAGAAGTGGGGTCACTTGGAAGTTCTATTTCTAAAAGACACCGGGCGCCATGGCATACATACTCCACTGCTGTGTCACTTTTGCAGTGACTTCTGCTCCCTAGCCCTATGCAGCATCTAGGTTTTCCAAACAGATTGAAAATCAATCCATATTATTTCTCTGATTTTCACCATGGATTCTCGGAGACCCTGACCTGTGCCCAGTCAATTCCTTTTTTTCCTTAAGATTTACAAGGGCTGTTTCTATTGTTTGCAACCAAGCACTCAGATTGGTACTGCATTGTTGTTCTATTATGTGTCACGTTTATTTCTAGCAAGTTCTAGGCTATGGGGAAATTCTCACAATTGTGGGATAAACTGAAGACTCGGGTTTTGAGAAGCACAGGAACCAGCCCCACAGACCTACAAGCCAAAATCGATGGCTGTCACCATTGAGATAAGCGCATATCAGTCTTTTTAAAGTATTGGGTCATTGCTTTGTTCAACCCCAAAACAGAGTGTAATGCATAAGCTGAGGATAGGGGTCTGTGGTAGGCAGAATAATAGCCATCAAGATATTCCTGTCTTAATTCCTGAAACCTGTCAGTGTTGAATGGCAAAACGGTGATTAAATTAAGGACCTGAACTAAATAGATTATCTTGGATCATTTGGGTGGAAACAATGTCATCACAAGTGTTCTCAAAAGTGAAGAAACTTGGAGTTCCCTTCATGGCCCAGTGGAAACGAATCTAATATCCACGAGGATGCAGGTTCGATCCCTGGCCTTGCTCAGTGGGTTAAGAATCCAGAGTTGCCGTGAGCTGTGGTGTAGGTTGCAGATGTGGCTCGGATCTGGCATTGCTGTGGCTGTGGCTATAGCTCTGATTCAACCCCTAGCCTGGGAACTTCCATACGCCGCAGGTGCAGCTCTTAAAAAACAAAGTGAAGAAAATTTCCCAGCTGGATCTGAGATGTGACTATGGAGGCAGGATTAGAAAGTTATTCCTGATTTTGAAGATTGCTGGTTTGGAAAATACAGGAAGTGGGTTCTGAGCTGAAGGATGCGAGCAGTCTCTAGACGCTGGAAAAGGCAGTGCCATGGATCTACTTGAGAGCCTCTGGAAAGGAACGGAGTCCTGCCGACACCTTGGTTTTAGCCCAGTGAAATTTTTGACCAACTGAACTGTGTCATTTTAACTCTAGGTTTGTGATAATTTGTTAGGGCAGCAAATAGAAAGCTAATACAAAGGCTCTACCCCTTGGAGCCGCAGAGGACATCACTTTGATTGACAGCCCGACCAAGGCTATATTCCTTGGAGAGCGGGGAGATAGGTTCCTGTATGGAAATCAGGTGCCTAGCGAGGGAAAGAATGCTGAACAGACAAAACCTGGGCGCCGCTGCAACCAACTCCCACTGGCCCCGTGCACATAGTTTAATCAGAATCTCTCCAGCTGAGTTTTTAAAGTCAGCAACTGATTAGGTTAAGCATCCTGGGCGAGAGGACTTGAGGAAATAGACAAGAGCTTTGTAAGGGATGTAAATCCTTTTATATATGCACTATTGCATATATAAGTACCGTCTCTTAAAAGAACTTTAAGAAGGTCTTAAAAATTCTGAATTTTGTCACAAAGATTCTTATAAAACCTGGAAAGGGCTGATTCTCCCTCAGGAAAGATGGAGTTAGTTTAGCCAGCTTCCCTAGCACCTAGACACACGGACTTCTTCCATAAAGCGTTTAAGATCTACTGACTTCGTCACTAATTAGCTGTTGATAAATGAGAGACACTAATGGAGACCTACTTAGACGCAAATGAGATGGAAGTTATGGTCCACAGTCTAAGAAGGCAAGACGTTACTAGGAGAGCCAAAAGGGGCAATGAGGGAAATTACTGTCCCTGTCCCAAAGCCCTGATTTTGGTCACTGAAGGTCAGCAGACGATCAGAGCCAAGAGCTTCAAGTCATGCCCTGAGAAAAGCCAGGGCTGAGGGCCACCACACGCTCAGCTTTTCAACATTTGGTGTGACCAGGTGGCAGCCTGACAACGGGTAATGAAAACATCGTATTGGACTATACCAGACTTTCACTCCAAAAGGGTCATTACTGTCAGCTCATCATTCAGGGACAAGATTTTAGCTCATAAAGGTGCTTATCCTTGAAGCTAAGGAGGCGCACGCTTAGGTGGTAATAGTAAAGCATCTTGATCCCCTTTTTCAAGGTAAACCTGTTTTGGTTGAAAACGATTTTGGCTGTGAGCGTGCCCTCAGGAGCGCGTCCCTGTTTGTTTCTTTGGCATCGGGATTTGGGGCAGGGGAGCCAAGGGGCTCTTTTCCCAGACACCAGAGCTAGGTTGGTTCGAAAAGAGACGATTCTAGGGGCAATGTTTTCAACCCTGGCCGTGTGTTAGAACTAGCTGGGAAGCTTTCAAACAAAAACACCAATGTCCAGGCTCAGAACTCGAGAGGGGGGACCCTGGCAATCCTCTCAAAGCTCCCAGATAATTCTAAAGTCTGGCTAGCGCTGTCAGGGTTAAGAACCACTGCTTTAGAATTTTCTAGTATCCTCATCCCAGCGGTCATTAGTCTCGTGGCATCAGCCTCTCAGACAGGTGTGGCTCAACGATGCTTCGCAAACCGCCGTGTGCTGAAGGGGCACCTGGGCACTGCTTACAATTCAGATGCCCAGTCTCCGTCTTTAAAAGAGTTCCATAGACTCCCGCTTGCGCAGCGCCCAGGAATCTGCGTTTTCTCTGTTGCTCGCGCCCGGAGGGTCGCAAGCCAACAAATTAGCGCTGAGAGGTAACAGCCTTGCGGGGGTGGAAATCAGGGCTAAATGGGAAGGGCTGGTGGAAGAAAAAAAAAACAAACTGGTGGGTAGACTCCCTAGAGACCAGTCTTTCGTCGGCCCCTCTGCTCGGGGCGGTGGGGCCCAGGACCCCTGAAAAAGGAGACGCGAGCGTGGCCAGGAGGGCGGCGCTGGGTGTGGTCGGCGCTGGGTTCTGTTCCGGAATATTCCTCCGGGGCCGGGGTGGGGCGCGGGAGGTGGCCTCGCCAGGTCCCTTTCCTCCACCGCCGCTTCCCACTTTACGCGCCTCCTTCGGACGCATCGAGACTGCGCTACTCCGCTCTCGAGCCGCGTGCAGACGACGCGCCGGGAGCCGCGGCCGGGGGCGGGGGAAGGGGCGGCGGGGAGGGGGCGCGCCGGCGTCGTTCCGGCTCCCGCCGAGGGGCGGCCGCGGGCCGGGGCGCGCGCACCCTGGGGCCGGCGTCCGGGCGCAGCCCCGGCCTCGCCTCCTCCTCGCGCTCGCGGCGCCGCCTCCTCCCCGCGCCGCCGGCGCTGCCCGGGGGCGGGGTCTCGCGGCTGCGGAGGCGGGAGACGCCGCGGCGCGGGGCGCGGGGCTCGGAGCAGGCGGGAGCGAGAGGCCGGCGGCGGGAGGGCAGCTCGGGCGGCCTGGAAACCGGGCCCCGCAGCGCCGAGGGGCCGCCGGAGCTGCGGCCGGAGGTGAGTGGGTGGCGCGCGTTCCCGGCGTGCCCTCTGGCCGCCTTCCGTCTCCTTGTCCCTCCTCGGTCCCGGGCCCACGGAGACACCCTCTGGCTTGCACCCGGGCCCGAGCCTTTTACCGAAGTCGGTTCGGGGCGGGCTCCGCATCTTCCCGGGGCCGCCCCGACCCGCTGGGCTCCCCTGCGGAGGCCGGTCTGGGGAGATGCGGAGCCCCGCTTTTTGTTCTTAGCTGTGTCACGCGCGAAGGGATCCAAAGTCAAAAGCGTGCATCCCCGAAGTCGCGCTGGTGCCAGCCGTGCGGGCGTGATTGACACGCGGGGAGGCCGGGCTGGCTGGCGGCGCCGCTCAGCTTCTCTTCCCCACCCGCCCCGGGCGCGCTCGGGCCGCGGCGGTGCCCACGTTGGCAGCGGTCGCGCCCTGGCAGGTGACCGGGAGCTTGACGCCCGGTCCTGGGGCCTCGAGGCGCTGAGCTGCTCCGAAGCCTGCCTCAGATGCTCTGGGTTCTCTTCAGTGCCTGCACCTTTTGCGGTGTGGGCGATTCACAGAACTTTTGTTGTGCTGGAAAAATAGTCTCCTGGGTTAACGTACTCTTTATGCTTCACGCCGTATTTAATATTTGTAATGAATTTTTGCGTGTGTATGTGTGTGTGTGCTGTGTGAGAAACAAAGTAGGCGAGACACACCTCTTTTGGTGAATGTTCTTTGTAGTGGAATTTAAGTATCATCGTATTTAGCGTGTCGTGATGCTTCTGATCGTTTTCGGAGATCCCGTTTCCAAAATTGCAAAACCGAACTTGTGTGGCTTTCACGGTTTTGAGATTTTCTTTGTCTGGTTTAGGGTCTCCAAGGCCCCAGCGTGTGTAAATTTGGGGGGACATTCCTGATGAAATGTGTGACAGCTCTAGGGCGACTCTGGCTCATGGCCATCAGATGGACTCAAATTTAGGTAGTTGTCATATTTTTGAATTTTTTGTAGCACTGGACGTTGAGAGCGTGGACTCTTTGTCAGTCGTTTTAGGTCTCCTGGGGCGTCCCAACTCCTATGTGTGTCCTAGAAGATTAAGCTCGTGCTATTGGGAAGAATAATTTATTTGTAGACAGAAACGAGTCGCTTGCGAAGACTTTTTGTTCATAGGTCAGAACTCAGGTTTTTTTGATATTGCCTTTTTAAGGGCCGCACCTGTGGCATACGGCGGTTCCCAGGCTAGGGGTCGAAGCAGAGCTATAGCTGCCGGCCTTCGCCACAGCAGCTTGGGATCCGAGAGGTGTCTGTGACCTACGCCACAGCTCTCGCTCTCGGCAACGCCGGATCCTTAACCCACTGAGCGAGGCCAGGGATGGAACCTGTGTCCTTACTAGTCAGATTGTTTCCGCTGAGCCATAATGGGAACTTCAGAGCTCAGTTTTTAAGGTGTCTGTGATCAAAGGACATTGGATCTTTAGGACATTTAAAGAAAACAGGTTAACTACTCAAGATGTATTTAGTTCTACCGTGTTGGTATTATCCCATTTTTTTTCCCCATTGATTTTGCTGAAAACTGAAAAACCAAGGATGAGAGGAGGTAACGCTGGGGGGAGGGCTCGGATTTGGAGGACTCCGCTCTTAGGAGCTAAGGATGCCTTCTGCTTTCTAATTGCTGGCCGTAGGTCCAGCTGCTGATGAGGAAATGAAAAGATTTTGCGTTTATATTGTTTGCTTTTTTGAGGGGTGGGGCCGGGACAGCAGTGAGGATGTTGACCGAGTC
>PVHT021183661.1:3234628-3249141 GCA_004024745.2 Catagonus wagneri
ATCCCATGACAGTGTAGCACAAATTCGAAGGCAGTGTAGCCCCTGAAGACCAGCCCTGCTTCTGAACAGGCCTGGCGTGGGGTGGGGGAGGCAGGGACAGGGAGGAGAGGTGCCCTGTGCCTGGGGCTTTAATTCAGTTGTGTAATTGTTATTATTACTTGTTTTCCTTTAGAAAAGTTGCCCTAAGAAAAGACTGATTTCTTTTTTAATGACCTAACATGGGAAATAACATCCATGATTCAGTTAACTTTTTTTTTTAAACTTGGTTAGAATTATTTTCTAAAAAGCTGCAAAACTAGAAGGAATGACCTTGATAGGCTCGTGCTTTCACCTGAGCAAAGTGTAATAGCATTTCACTTGCTCCCCGAGAGGGGCCTGGATTGTGGTTATTTTCTTTTCTCGACTTTCCCGAGTTACTGATGAAATTACCTTGAAAGACAGACTTGGCTTGAAGTTGAAGGATTATTTCCTAAATTCCCAGAGAGTCTACTTTGCTTTCATAAAGAGATGTCCCAGACTTTCTGGGGAAAAAAATGCCTGCCGTCTCGGATTTTTACAACATTTTCATCTTATTTTCCTTCTAGGCTGCATTAATAGAACTTTCTCTAGCTAAAATTTTGAAGATTAATTAGTGTCTGACCAGAAGATATATGTAAAGTTATGTGATGATAGCAATATATATTGTAGTGTGCTGTGGTTTTCACCCTTTTTTTTGGGGGGGGGGGCTCATTCTCACTAATTAAAAAAAACACCTAAAACCAATAGTGTAATATACACAATTAAGTATGCCTAATTGGTCTCAAGACCAATTTTTAGCATTTCTCTCTATACGTTTGTTACTTATTTATACATTGTATACTCAGGCTGTCATTGTACCCCAAGACCCAGTATACACTTAAGCTGGATTTATTCCTAGTGACCGTGGAGGTAAAAGCCTGTCTCATCTCCAGTCTTTTTGGCCTGGTTCTTGTCAGAGCCAAGAACACCGTCATTGCTTTCACTCGGTGATGCTGATTTTGAAGAGGCAGCAGTGCGTGATGGCCTGAATCACGATCTTCATTTTCTGCTCAGGAATTGAACCTGGGCAGCCTGGGTGAAAACCAGGAATCCTAGCCACTAGCCTAACTAGAGTTTAAAAGCAGAATTGCCCTTATCCTTGGCCCCTGTTGAAGGCAAGAATGTTTCAAGGAGGCAAAGACTGTGAAAACAGGTGTAAAGTTTACAAGAGACCCAGTCTTACACTTAGGAGAGCACACAGAAGTGGTTTAAGTCGGAAGCAAGGTGGTAATACACACCCTAAAGAGGAGTTTGCCAGAGATGTGACTTAAATCACTTATGTAGCACAGTTCTTCTGGGTCTTCCTTTGCCTTTGGTCAATTACCTTGTTTAATTTCTCACACCTGACTGGGCCCAGGGCCCTTCCCCGATATGCGTGCGCATCTTTTGGCCAAGATGCTTTCCACAGCAAAGGATGCTGGGGTGGTACCAGGACTTAGTATGGCCTGGCACCCCCCCTTTTGACCCCCGTCTCACTGCGCATGTGTAATTGAGGCGCTCTCCTTGACCTCAGGAGTAATTGAAGCGGTCATCTTACTTTTTACTCTGGCGGGTCTCAGCTCCTGCAGTGAACTTTTTCCTTCATGTGTCGAAGAGAAACAAGGCCCAGTTTACTCAGCCTGACACGTTCCAGCTGTTCTCGGCCCGGGGGCCCACCTACCTCCGGCCTCCATGTGGATCAGGTGAAGCCGATTCGGGATGGGCAGTGGCCGCCTTCCCAACTTCGGGCTTGAGTTTGCGTTTGCTTCTACCCATACGGCTTTAATTTGTGCTTTTTGCAGGAACCTTAAAGCTTCCTGTCCTCTGTGAGTTTTAGTTTAGATACAGTTTGTCAAGCTATCTTCTCGTGAGCTTGCCCAAGGTGAGGGCGGCAGGCACTTCAGGGGGCTGGTGACAGGTGACGCTCAGTGGATGGGCTTTGCGAGGCTGCAGCTATTAGCACTTGTGTGTATTGTGGTGGTGTAATTAGTGCAGTGTAACATGTAAAAGAATTGGTATATACATAATAGATATTTAAGGTGTATGTAATATTTTAGCCATGTAGTTGCTGTTCTACTTTTTGAGAAAAAAAATAAATGTAACTTCTAGGATTTTCTTCCTCAGCCCTGGTGGAGAGTCTTTTATACCTTCTGGGGTGTAGGCATCCGCGTGGTGGACAGCTAGTCTCTCCGTTTAGCCTCGGATAATTCATTTGATCCTCAGAAGAACCGAGTGAAAGCACTTACAATGGAGCTCACCCTCCCCTTCCTTTTTTTTTTTTTTTTTAAATGAGTAAACTGAGACCTTAAAAAGCTAATGGCATGGCAGTGCCTTTCAGTTAAGTATTTACTTAGTGGCAAATAGATGCCCTCACTTAATTTTCACGCCGGCCTTAGAAGACCCCCCCGCGAGGTTGTCCTTGACAGATGCGCTCAGGCGGCTGGAAGGAGGTGAGGAGCCGCCCCTCCGCCGCCCGAAGGGGGTGCTTGTGCTGCCCTGCGTCGCCCCTCAGCTGCCTGCCCGGGGACCAGGGTCCTCTTCGTGTCCACAGCGGTGGGACCAGCACGGACAAGACCCTTGGGACGTGTTGAAACGAGTTCAGTTTGTTTCTCTCCTTCATCAGACACACATACATATGATGTCGTTTTGTTTCGTAGGAAGCTGTAAAAAACTGATTAATCTGGGAATGCTAGAAATACAGCTTCAAAATTTGCTCATGTTACCATTATATGTCTTCCTAACATCTTAGTTTTTTAAAATTGTTACTGCTTGGCTTTTGAATTGAAGACATACTCATTGAGGGAATTCCCGTTGTGGCTCGGTGGGTTAAGAGCCTGACCAGTATCCATGAGGATGAGGGTTCCATCCCCGGCCTCTCTCAGCGAGTTAAGAACCCGGCGTTGCTGTGAGCTGTGGTGTAGGTTGCAGATGCGGCTTGGATCTGGTGTTGCTGTGGCTGTGGTGTAGGCCGGCAACTGTACCTCTGATTTGACCTCCTAGCCTGGGAACTTGCATATGCTGTGGGTGTGACCCTAAAAAGCAAAAAAATGTATATATATATATGTGTGTGTGTGTGTGTATATATATATATATATATATAATCACTGAGGAAAGAAAGATGGTCTAAAGCAGAAATTGTGACTCCTTTCCGTCCTCTATACATTTCCTATACCTTTTCTGTGGATAGAAATATGTATTGATGTATTTTTGAGTGTGTTTTAAAATTTTTTTCCAACAGAAATGGGACATAATAATTACTATCTTGTCTTTGGAGACTCAGTTGGGCTGGGACTTCAAGACAACTCGTTAACTATCACCAGTTTTTAAAGTATTGCCTTGGTGAATTATTGGACAGTTTTTTTTTTTTTTCCCCCACCTAGAGCTGTACCCGCGGCATATGGAGATTCCCAGGCTAGGAGTCCAATCGGAGCTGTAGCTGCCGGCCTACACCACAGTCACAGCAACGCGTGATCTGAGCGGTGTCTGCCACGTACACCACAGCTCACGGCAACGCCGGATCAGTGGGTTCACTGAGTGAGGATCGAGTCCACAGCCTCACGGTTCCTAGTTGGATTCGTTTCCACTGTGCCACAGTGGGAACTCTGACACAATTTTCATGTACTAATGATTGATTTAGAAAAAGAAAAATTTTAAACCATGTCTGATTTCAGTGCTGTCAGAACTGGAGGGTATAGCTGATCATTTCTTGGTGTCGTTTGTATCTGTGTAGCAGATAAATGTTTCCATGTCTTTCCTCCATGCTTTCTGTGATGGTGAGAGAGGGTCCTGCAGGAGCTGTGGTGCTCTGGAATTCAGTCATCCCTTCACTCTGATTAAAGAGATACCTTTGGGAGTTCCCGTCGTGGCTCAGTGGTTAAGGGATCCGACCAGGAACCATGAGGTTGTGGGTTCGATCCCTGGCCTTGCTCAGTGGGTTAAGGATCCGGCGTTGCCATGAGCTGTTGTGTAGGCTGCAGACGCGGCTCGGATCCCGTGCTGCTGTGGCTGTTGCAAAGGCCGGCGGCTGCAGCTCCTGTTAGACCCCTAGCCTGGGAACCTCCATATGCCGCGGGTGCGGCCCTAGATAAGGCAAAAAAAAAAAAAAAAGAAAAGAAAAAAGAGAGATACCTTTGTTCACAGGTGAACAGTGACTTTGCGATGCCCAAAGTGAGGAAAGAACCAAGACTCAAAAGTCCCTATTTTCTTTTTTGGCCATCCCGCAGCATGTGGAGTTTCTGAGCCTCCGTTGCGAGCATACCAGATCCTCTAACCCACTGTGCTGGGCTGGGGATTGAGCTTGCGTCCCAGTGCTGCAGAAGCCCCGCTAATCCCATTGTGTTCCCCCCCGCCCCGGGAACTCCAGAAAGTCACTTTAAATGTCCATTTTGGGTCACTCTCTACCTCTTGCGGAAGTAAAAAGAAACCTTATTTGTCGAGGGCACACAAGTAGTTGATCAGTTTAGGAGAAATGTTTACAACTGCAGGTGGGAGGCGTGAGACAAAAAACCCCAGGAATGAGTTGGGAAAAAAGTCCCCAAACCCAACCTTTAAATAGTAGGGAAATACAGCTGTTTCTCCAGAGGGTAGCAACGCTGCCCCACCAACCTGCCTTTCTTCTTCTCAAATAAACGAAGGCAGCCGGAACCAGACTCGTCGGACTTGTCCAGTGAGAGGACAGCGGTTCTCAACTCTGACCTGCATCAGCATCACCTTTGAACACAGACGACCCCTGACTTGGTAGGGTCTGTGGTGGACCAGAATATTCGCATTTCTCACATTCCCAAGTGATGCTGATGTGGCTTGGCCCAGAGACTGCACTCTGAGAACCAGTGCATGAACCACAGCAGGGGCTGGCACACCTTTTCTGTAAACGGCCAGGGCATGGTTTTATTTTATTTTATTTTTTTCTGTCTTTTTTACCTTTATCTAGAGCCGCACCCGCGGCATATGGAGGTTCCCAGGCTAGGGGGTCTAACAGGAGCTGTAGTTGCCGGCCTTCACCACAGCCACAGCAACGCGGGATCCGAGCCGCGTCTGCAACCTACACCACAGCTCACGGCAACGCCAGATCCTTAACCCACTGAGCAAGGCCAGGGATCGAACCCGCAACCTCATGGTTCCTAGTCGGATTCGTTAACCACTGAGCCACGACAGGAACTCCTGGGATGGTTTTATTTTATTAAAAGAATTTTTTTTGTTAAGTTTTATCAAAGTGTAGTTGATTGACAAGGCTGTGATAGTTTCTGCTGTACAGCAAAGTGACCCTGTCGTTTGTAGACACACATCCATTCTCTCTGATTCTTTTCCCACATCGATTATCACAGAATACTGGGTAGAGTTCTCTGCGCTGTAGAGCGGGTTCCCACTGGCCAATCACTCCATATACTGGCATGCCCTCCGTATGCCAGTCCCAAACCCCCACCTGTCCCCTTTGGTAACCATAAGTTTTCAGAGTCTGTGAGCCTGTTTCTGTCGTGCAGATAAGTTCATGTGTACTTTTTTTGTTTTTGATTCACAGAGAGGAATTCCGTCTTGGCACAGCGGAAGTGAATCCGACTAGGGACCATGAGGTTGTGGGTTCGATCCCTGGCTTTGCTCAGTGGATTAAGGATCCGGTGTTGCCGTGAGCTGTGGTGTAGGTCACAGACGCACAGCTTGGATCCCGCGTTGCTGTGGCTGTGGCGAAGGCCGGCAGCTATAGCTCTGATTAGACCCCTGGCCTGGGAACCTCCATATGTCTCAGATGTGGCCCTAAAATGCACTCACCAAAAAAAAAAAAAAAAAAGAGGATTCACATGTAGGTGCTATCTTGTGATGTTTGTCTTTCACTGTGTGGATAACTTCACCTTGATAGTTTCTAGGTCCATCCATGTTGCCACAAGAAGCATTCAGGTGATGAGTTTAGGTCCTGCACATCCTGTTGGGTGTGTCACAGCTACTCGGTTCTTGTAGCCTGATAGCCATAGACAATACGTAAGTGGAACAGGCATGGTTGTGCCCCAGTAGAAGTTGATTTATGGATGCTGAAATTTTTATTTCATGTACTTTTCATATGTCTTGAAATTACTAATTTTGATTGTTTTTTTTAACCACTGAAAACCTTACAGTCTAAGCTTCCAGGCAGTGAACAGAATGAAACAGGTGGCTGGCAGGATTGAGCCCAAAGGCTGCAGTTTGCCAACTCCTGAACCAGAGAGAAATTTGGGAATGCCTGCCAAGGTGTAGTCTGGGCGTCCACGGGGGAGGGGGCTCTTTTTCAGAAAATCAAGTTCTGGGGAAAAAAAAAACAAAAAACAGTGGCATTTGGTTCCCCTCATTCATTTTCACTCATCCATCTCACTTTTGGGGGATTTCACTGCATAATACTAAATGTGCATTCGTTTTCAGATTTTTCTTTTTAAAACATTGAGTATAATTGACATTGACACATGTACAGCGTAAGGATTCGGTATTTGTAGTATTGAGCAATGCTCACCGCAGTAAATCTAGTTAACATCTGTCACCATCGTAGTTACAAAAAGCTTTTTCTTTTTTTCTTTTTGTCTTTTTAGGGCTGCACCCGCGGCATATGGAGGTTCCCAGGCTAGGGGTCTAACAGGAGCTGTAGCCGCCGGCCTTCGCCACAGCCACAGCAACGCGGGATCCGAGCCGCGTCTGCGACCTACACCACAGCTCACGGCAATGCCGGATCCTTAACCCACTGAGCAAGGCCAGGGATCGAACCCATGTCCTCATGGATACTAGTTGGCTTTGTTAACCACTGAGCTATGATGGTAACGCCACAAAAAGCTCTTTCTTGAAATGGGAACGTTTCAGATGTGGTCTCCTAGCAGCTTTCCAATGTGTACTATAGTATTATCACCTACAGCGGCCATGCTGTGAAGGTTTTTTTCTTTCTAAACCATTAGCTTCTAGAACTGAGGAAAAATTGGGGGCTTGGAAAGTGAGAGGAGGGGACTCTGTGTACTTTCTAGGATGTTTTAAAAGCAATTTAAGGAGAGTACAGTGGACTTGTTACTTAACCCTCGTGGTTTAGAGCAGAAGTTAAGAAACTTTCCCTCGGGGACTAGCTAATAAATACTCGAACTGGTTACGTTTTCCTGATAATCTTACCGGGAGATCTCTGACTCGGCTGGGCAGCTCTGCCTTGGAGCCAGAAAGTGGCTACGGGCAGCGTCTCAAGGACGGGCCTGGCTGTCTTCCACCAAACCTCTTTCACCAAATGCGCCACCCACGGCCCACGACCTCCGTGTGCCGACCCCTGCTTTGCAGGCCTTCTTGGGATGACGTAGACTATTTTTTGTTTTTTTTTTGTCTTTTTGCCTTTATCTAGAGCCGCACCCATGGCATATGGAGGTTCCCAGGCTAGGGGTCTAACAGGAGCTGTAGCCGCCAGTCTACACCACAGCAACGTGGGATCCGAGCCGCGTCTGCGACCTACACCACAGCTCACGGCAACGCCGGATCCTTAACCTGCTGGGTGAGGCCTGGGATCGAACCCGCAACCTCACGGTTCTTGGTCGGATTCCTTAACCGCTGAGCCACGAAGGGAACTCCGACGTAGACAATTTATAAAAAGATGTTGGGGACCGAGACCTTCAGAGACCTCGGCGCTGAGTGGGGTCTGAAGGCCTCGGTCACCAGCATTTCCTGGTCTGTTCGCTCACCGCGGTGGCTTCTGAACTCTGCGGGCCGCCTCCGGCTCTGGGCTTCGTCCGTTCTGGCGAGGCCATTTCCTCTCAGGGAATCAAGGTGTGGCTCCCGCTGTTTGGAGAAGCTGTGTTGTTTCCGGAGTGATGACATGGGTCAGACAAGCTAATCTGATCTAATTGCTCGTGTATGTTTGCCTATGTGATTAAAAACCTCTATGTGAAAACGAGGAAGTGGAAAAAATTATTTAACCAGGAGGTTCAAGGGACTTGCCCATTTGGCCGGTTGCCCATTTTCATAGGCTTTTTTTTTTAAAGTGATTAGATGTCGTCTCGGTTCTGTTGTAAAAATTTTATAAGCAAACAGTAATTTTAACCAGTGGATTTGATTTTTGTAAATTAAATCAATAGAATCTGCAGTTTTTTTAAAATGATTCTCCTAGCTTATCGAGAGACTTTTCATGCAGACACATACCACGTCTTTTCAGTCCAGGTAAGACTGGAATTTCACAGTTTAGCTGATTTAGATTGATTTTTTTTCCCCATTACTTAATGAATTTTATTACAATTATAGGTGTACAAAAATCATAACAACTCAGTTTTTATAGCATTTCCATCCCAAACCCTCAGTGCATCCCCCCACCCCCCAACTCGTCTCATTTGGAAACCAAAGTCTGTGAGTCAGTATCTGTTTTGCAAAGAAGTTCGTTGTGTCCTTTTTTTAGTTTCCACATGTAAGTGGTAGCAGTTGATGTTGGTGTCTCCTTGTCCGACTGGTTTCACTTCGTAGGTTGATTTTTTTTTTTTTTTGTCTTCTGTTTTAGGACTGCACTCGCGGCATGTGGAGGTTCCCAGACTAGGGGTCTAACAGGAGCTGTAGCTGCCGGCCTACACCACAGCCACAGTAACGCGGGATCCGAGCCGCGTCTGCGACCTACACCACAGCTCACGGCAACGCCGGATCCTTAACCCACTGAGCGAGGCCAGGGATCGAACCCGCAACCTCATGGTTCCTAGTCGGATTCATTTCTGCTGCGCCACGACGGGAACTCCTAGGTTGATCTTTTTCAGTATGTCGGGTGTCTAGAATCCGATATGAGGCCAAACACGTGCCTCAGTGATGACTATTAATCTCTCTGACAGTCTGTCTCCATCACCCCTGGGTCCACACGAGGCAGAGGAGAGAAGAGCCTTGGAAAGATTTGGCAGCGGTGAACTCTGGCTCTGCGGCCCTGCCCTGTCTTCATCAGGCTTTGCTGTTCCCCACCCGTGTCTGTGCCGGCAGCAGCAGCAGGGTTCCCGCAGTCCTAGGAGTCGGGGGAGAGGCACGTTGCAGCCCCGAAAGGCCCACTAGGTCATCTTCCACTCGGGCAGCCCTCTGTCTGTTGGGAGGCCGGGCTCTCCCAGCCTTGCCCTCTGGGGGGCTGTGCACCGACCCTGGTGGCCAAGTGCTGGGTCGCCGCGAGGGGCTTCTGCGACTGTACTCATATTCAGCTTTCTGGAACCTCCCTTTTACATAATCTGGCCCTGGCCTGGGCTGCCTGGTGCTGCAGCGGCGTCCAGGAGTCCATCCCAGGTGATGGCAGTTCCTGCCGCTTCCGCTGGCGGGGATGCAGACGCCTTAGGTCCTCCGAAGATCGAGTGATGGAGGGAGGGAAACGCTCAGCACTGTGTTCTCATGGGAAAAAGGCCAGCTCTGGAAGTGAATTGTTATTCATCTTTCCATCTCTAATGATGATAGTCAACCTCTATCGAGCAGTTACCTTGTGCCGGTTGTGGTTCTAAGCACTTGTCATTCTTAGCTCATCTATTCCTCGTGATAACCCCCTGGGGAGGACTGTGAGGCACAGATGGGTCCTGGGACTCTCTAAGAGGTGGGACCAGGATCCGCCCTGGCCATCCAGTTCGAGTTCTCTTAACACTGCCCCGAGCTTCCTGGTGTTAGCATAGCACCTGCTCCATAGTAGTTGCTTGTTAAATTTTTTATTGACTGGCTATCAGAGAATGTGAAACGATCACCTGTACACTTCCTTGAAATGAGAATTGAGTTATATTGTATTCAGAGTTACAGTACCGCCCCCCCACCCCCACCCCGACTTCCCCTGCAGGAATACAATAGAAGTCAAGGTCAGCAGTCATCCAAAGGTTCATTGTTAGGAGATCAACCATATGGGGAAGGTGGCCTTTCAAAGCTGTGAGGAAATCTAGATTATTCAATAAAGGATGCTGAAAGAACTGGCCATCCTTCCAAAAAAAATGAAGTTGAAATCCTTCTATGTCCTTCCATCAAGAGGGAATTCAAAGTGGATGAATGATTTAAATACGAGACCATACATGTGTTGAGAGGAGATATGGGTAAGTGTATATCTAAACTTAGAGTAGGAAATGTGTTACTTAAGGTGGGAAATGCTTTGTATTTTTTTAACTCAGTGTATTTTATTTATAATAGTTGTACAGCGATTATCACAACCCAGTTTTACATTTCCATCCCAAACCCCCAGCCTCTACCTCCTCTCACAACCTGTCTCTTTTGGGAACCATAAATTTTTCAAACTCTGTGAGTCAGTTACTCTTCTGCAAAGAAGTTCACTGTATCCTTTTTTAATTTTTAAATTTTTTTTCCTTTTGCTTTTCAGGGCCACATGCTCAGCATATGGAGGTTCCCAGGCTAGGGGTCGAATCGGAGCTACAACTGCTGGCCTACGCCACAGCCACATGAGATCTCAGCTATTTCTGCAAACTACACCACAGCTCACGACAATGCCGGATCCTTAACCCACTGAACGAAGCCAGGGATCAAACCCGCATCCGCATGGATCCTAGCTATATTCATTAACCTCTGAGCCACCAAGAGAACTCTTGTATCTTTTTTTTTTAGATTCTGCATATAAGTAATAGCATATGACGTTTGTGTCTCACTGTCTAACTTCACTTAGCATGATAATTGCTAGGTCTATCCATGTTGCTGCAAATGCCATTATTTCATTCCTTTTTGTGGCTAACAGTCCATTGTGTGTATGTACCACATCTTCTTTATCTATTCTGCTGTCAGTGGACATTTAGGTGGTTTCCATGTCTTGGCTGCAGTGAGCATTGGGGTACATGTATCTTTTCTTTTTTTTTTCTCTTAATGGATTTTATTTCAATTATAGGTGTACATAAATCATCGCAAGTCAATTTGATAGATTTTGTATCCCAAACCCACAGTGCATCCCCCACCCCCCAGATTGTCTTATTTGAAAAACCAAGGTTTTCCAAAGTCTGTGAGTCATTGTCTGTTCTGCAAGGAAGTTCATTGTGTCTTTTTAGTTTCCACATGAAAGCGGTAGCATTGGGTGTTGCTATCTATTTGTCTGACTGGTTTCACTTCACATGATAATTTCTAGGTCCATCCATGTTGCTATAAATGTTGGTAATTCATTCCTTTTAATGGCTGAGTAACATTCCATTGTGTGTATGTAGCATATCTTCCCTATCCACTCCTCTGTCGATGGGCATGGAGGTTGTTTCCATGACTTGGCTATTGCATAGAGTGCTGCAATGAACACTGGAGTACATATGTCTTTTCGAGTCATGGTTTCCTCTGGATAGATGCCCAGGAGTGGGATTGCTGGATCAAATGGTAATTCTATTTTGAGTTTTCTGAGGAATCTCCATACTGTTTTCCACAGTGGTTGCACCAATTTACGTTGCCACCAGCAGTGTAATAGGGATCCTTTTTCTCCACACCCTCTCCAGCACTTATCGTTTATAGACTTTTTGATGATGGCCATTCAGAGGTTTTTGATTTGCATTTCTCTAATGAGGAGCGATGTTGAACATCTTTTCATGTGTTTATTTGTCATCTGCATGTCTTCTTTGGAGAATTGTGTGCCTACATCCTCTGCCCATTTTTTGATGGGATTGTTTGTTTCTTTGGTGTTGAGCTGTAGGAGCTGTTTGTAAATTTTGGAGATTAATCCCTTGTCAGTTGAATCATTTGCAAATATTTTCTGCCATTCTGTGGGTTGTCTTTTCATTTTGTTTAGAGTTTCCTTTGCTGTGCAGAAACTTTGAAGTTTAATTAAGTCCCATTTGTTTATTTCTCTCTTTATTGTCCTTACTCTGACACATGGATCTGAGAAGATGTTGCTATCATTTATGTCAGAGAGTGTTTGGCCTATGTTTTCCTGTAAGAGTTTTATAGTATCTGGTCTTATATTTAGATCTTTAATCCATTTTGATTTTATTTTTGTGCATGGTGTTAGGAAGTGTTCTAGTTTTATTTTTTTACATGTAGCTGTCCAGTTTTCCCAGCATCACTTATTGAAGAGGCTGTCTTTTGTCCAGTGTATATTCTTGCCTCCTTTTTTATAGGTTAGTTGACTATAGATGCGTGGATTTAATTCTGGGCTTTCTATCCTGTTCCACTGATCTATATTTCTGTCTTGTGCCAGTACCATACGGTTTTGTACATGTATCTTTTCAAATCATGGTTTTCTTTGGATAGATGCCCAGGAGTAGGATTGCTGAATCAAATGGTAATTATATTTTTAGTTTTTTGAGGAATCTCCATACTATTTTCCATAGTGGTTGCACCAATTTACATTACTACCAACATTGTAAGAGGGTTCCCTTTTCTCCACACCCTCTCTAGCATTTACTGTTTGTAGACTTTTTGATGATGGCCGTTCTGACTGGTGCAAGGTTGTTCCTCATAGTAATTTTAATTGGCATTTCTCTAATAACTAGTGATGTTGAACATCTTTTCGTGTGTTTTTTGGCCATCTGTATGTCTTCTTTGGAGAATTAATTGTATGGATCTTCTGCCCATTTTCTGATGGGGTTGTTTGTTTTTTTGGTATTGAGCTGTAGGAGGTTGTTATATATTTTGGAGATAAATCCCTTGTCAGTTGTTTCATTTTCAAATATTTTTCTCCCATTCTGTGGGTTGCGTTTTCATTTTGTTTAGGATTTCCTTTGCTGTGCAAAAACTTTTTAATAAGGTCCCATTTCTTTATTATTTTGTTTTCTGAATAGGAGATGGATCTGAGAAGATATTGCTGTGGTTTATGTCAGTGTTCAGCCTATGTTTTCCTCTAAGAACTTTATAGTCCCGGTCTTATATTTAGGTCTTTAATCCATTTTAAGTTTATTTTTGTGCATGGTGTTGGGGATTTTTCTAATTTCACTCTTTTACATGTAGCTGTCCAGTTTTCCCAGCACCACTTATTGAAGGGATTGTTTTTTCTCCATTGTATATACTTGCCTCTTTTGTCATAGATCAGTTCACTCTAAGTGTGTGAATTTAATTCTGGGCTTTCTCTACTGTTCCATTGATCTATATTTCTGTTTTTGTGCCAGCACTGTACTCTTTTGATGACTGTAGCTTTATAGCGTAGTCTGAAGTCAGGGAGCCTGCTTCCTCCACTCCATTTTTCTTTCTGGGATGGCTTTGGCTTTTCTAGGTCTTTTGTGCTTCCAAACAAACTTTAAAATATTTTATTCTAGGTCTGTGAAAAATGTCCTTGGTAATTTGATAGGGATTGCATTGAATCTGTAGATTGCTTTTGGTGTAGTCATTTTAACACTATCGATTGTTCCAATCCAAGAGCATGGTCTATCTTTTCTTCTGTGTTATCTTTGATTTCTTTCATCAGCATCTTATATTTTTCAGAGTACAGGTCTTTTGTCTCTTTAGGAAGGTTTATTCCTAGGTATTTTATTCTTATTGATGAAATCATAAATGGGATTGTTTCCCAGCTTTCTCTTTTTGATCTTTCACTGTTAGTATATATAAATTCATTTGATTTCTGTGTATTAATTTTGTGTCCTGCAACTTTACCAAATTCATTGATGAGCTCTAACAGTTTTCTTCTTGTAGTGTCTTTAGGATTTGCGAGGTGTAGTACCATGTCATCTGCAAAGAGTGATAGTTTTACTTCTTCTTTTCCAATTTGGATTCTTTTATTTCTTTTTCTTCTATGATTGCTATGGCTAGGACTTGCAAAACTATGTTGGATAATGGTGGTGAGAACCGACATCCTTGTCTTGTTCCTGATCTTATTGGGAAGTCTCTCAGCTTTTCACCATTGAGAATCATGTTAGCTGTGGGTTTATCCTGTATGGCCTTTATTATGTTGAGGTAGGTTCCCACTCTGCCCACTTTCTGGAGGGTTTTTTTTTTTTTTTTAATCAGAAATGGGTGTTGGATTTTGTCAGAAGCTTTTTCTGCGTCTATTGAGAGGCTCATATGGTTTTTATTCTTCAGTTTGTTAACGTGTATCACACTGATTGATTTGCAGATATTGAAAAGCCTTTGCATCCCTGGGATAAATCCCACTTGATCATGGTGTACAGTCCTTTAAATGTATTGCTGGATTCAGTTTGCTAGTATTTTGTTGAGGATTTTTGCATCTGTGTTCATCAGATGGGCTGTATTTTTTTTTTGTGTGTGTGTGGTATCTTTGGTTTTGGTATCAGGGTGATATCGTAGAATGAATTTGGGAGTTTTTCTTCCTCTGCAGTTTTTGGGAATAGATTCAGAAGGATCAGTGTTAAGTCTTCTCTAAATTTTTGATAGAATTCACCTGTGAAGCTATCCGATCCTGGACTTTTGTTTGTCAGACGTTTTTAAATCAAAGTTTCAGTTTCCACCAACAGTGCAGGAGGGTTCCCTTTTCTCCACACCCCCTCCAGCATTTGTTGTTTGTGGACTTGTTAATGATGGCCATTCTGACTGGTGTGAGGTGGTATCTCATGGTAGTTTTGATTTGCATTTCTCTAATTATCAGAGATGTTGAGCATTTTTTCATGTGCTTGTTGGCCATCTGTTTATCTTCTTTGGAG
>PVHT021183661.1:3250141-3300325 GCA_004024745.2 Catagonus wagneri
GTCAGAAGGAGAAAGACAGATGTCATATGAAATCTCTTATAACTGGAGAATAAAACACTACACAAATGAACATCTCAACAGAAAAGAAAATCACGAACTTGAGGAACAGACTTGTGGTTGCCAAGGGGGCGGGGGAGGGGTGGGGGAGGGGTGGGAGGGAGTGGGGATAACTACTGCTTTAATGATGGAATAGCAAGGAACTCCAACTGTAATGCACGGGGAACTATATCTAATTACATGTGACAAATCCATATATGTACATGTAATCGGGTCACCACATGGTGCAGTTGGAAAATCTGACAAATCTGTAAACCAGCTATAATGCAAAAATAAAAAAAAAAAACAAAGTTTCAGTTTCATTACTTGTGATTGATATGTTCATCTTTTCTATTTCATCTTGGTTTAGTTTTGGAAGATTGTACTTTTCTAGGAATTTTTTCATTTCTTCTAGGTTGTCCATTTTACTGGCATATAGTTGCTTGTAGTAGTCTCTTACGATCCCTTGTATTTCTGTGGTGTCTATTGTAAATTCTTTTTCATTTCTAATTTTAATGAGTCCTCTTTTTTTCTTGATTAGTCTGTCTAAGTGTTTATCAATTTTGTTGATCTTTTCAAAGGACCAGCTTTTAGTTTCGTAGATCTTTTCTATGGTTTTCTTCATATCTATTTCATTTATTTCTACTCTAATCTTTATGATTTCTTTACTTCTGCTAGCTTTGGGTCTTGTCTGTTCTTCCTTCTCTGGTTGCTTTAGATGTAAAGATAGGTTGTTTATTTGAGGTTTTTCTTGTTTCTTTAGGTGGACTTGTATTGCTACAAACTTCCCTCTTAGAACTGCTTTTGCTGCATCCCATAGGTTTTGGATTGTTGTATCTTTGTTGTTATTTGCTTCTAGGTATTCTTAAATTTCTTCTTTGATTTCTTCAGTGATCCATTGGTTGTTTATTAGCATGTTGTTTAGTCTGCGTGTTTATGTTTTTTTCTTTTTTTCTTGTTGGTTTCCAGTCATATAGCATTGTGTTTAGAAAAGAGGCTTGATATGATTGCAGTTTGCTTAAATTTACTGAGGCTTGTTTTGTGGCCCAGAATGTGATCTCTCAGGGAATGTGCTGTGTGCCTTTGAGAAGAATGTGTATTCTGCTTTTGGATGGAATGTTTTATAAATATCTCTTAAGCCTATCTGGTCTAATGCATCACTTAAGGCCCGTGTTTCCTTGTTGATTTTCTGTCTGGGTCATCCGTCCATTGGTGTAAGTGGGTTGTTAAGGTCCTGCACTATTATTGTGTTATTGTCAATGTCTCCTTTTAAGATTGTTAGCTGTTGCCTTATATATTGAGGTGATCCTATGTTGGGTGCATATATATTTACAATTTTATATCTCCTTCTTGGATTGATTCTTTGATCATTATGTAATGTCCTTCTTTGTCTCTTATAACATTCTTTATTTTAAGGTCTATTTTGTCTGATATGAGTATTGCTACTCCAGCTTTCCTTTGATCCCATTTTCATGGAATGTTTTCTTCCTTCCTCTCTCTTTCAATTTGTATGTGTCCCTAGAATTGAAGTAGATCTCTTGAAGACAGCATATATATGGGTCTTGTTTTTATATCCATTCAGCCAGTCTGTTTTTTTGGTTGGGGCATTTTGTTGATTTACATTTAAGGTAATTATTGATATGTATGTTCTTATTGCCATTTTATTAGCTATTTTGGATTTATTTTTGTGGGTCTTTTTTCTTCCTTCTCTTGTGGTTTGATGACTATCTTTAGTGTTGTGTTTGGGTTGTTTTTTCTTATTTGTGTATGTAGCTATTGTAGATTTTTGGTTGGAAGTTACCAGGAAATTTTGATATAGGAGTCTGTATATATGTAAAATTGTTTCAGGTTGTTGGTCTCTTAATTGCAAGTGGATCTCCAGTATTCCACAGTTGTATCCTCCTCCTCTTACAATTTCTGGTTTTGGTAGCATATTTGTGTGTGGTTGGTTTCTACCTTTGCTGTGTGTATTCCTTTACTGGTGGGCCTTGTCATTTGTAATATTTTTGTTTCTTGTCGTGGCCTTCTTTTCCACCTAGAGAAATTCCTTTAGTATTTGTTGTAAAACTGGTTTGGTGGTGCTGAATTCTCTTTATCTTTTGCTTACCTATAAAGCTTTTGATTTTGTCTTCAAGTCTAAATGAGAGCCTTGGTGGGCAGAGTAATCTTGGAGGTTTTTTCCCTTTCATAACTAAGTATATGATGCCACTCCCTTCCAGCCTGCAGAGTTTCTGCTGAAAAGTCAGCTGATAACCTTATTGGGGTTCCCTTGTTTGTTATTTGTTTTCTTTTCCCTAGTTGCTTTTCAGTATTTTTGTTTTTAATTCTGGTTAGTTTGATTAGTATGTGTCTCGATGTGTTCCTCCTTGGGTTTATTTTATATGGTACTCATTGTGCTTCCTGGGTTTGAGTGGTGATTCCTTTCCCACATTAGGGAAGGTTTTAGCTGTTATCTCTTAGTATTTTCTCTGGCCCTTCTCTCTCTCTTCTCTTCCTGGCATCCCTATAATAAGAACATTATTCCAGAGTTCTCTTAGACTGTCTTCATTTCCTTTCAGTCTTTTTTCTCATCAGTGATTTCTACTAGGCTGTCCTCCACCTGGCTTATTCATTCTTCTGCCTCCTGTATTCTGCTGTTGGTTGCTTCTAGTGAATTTTTATTTCAGTTATTGTATTTTCCAACTCTGCTTGCTTAATCCTTAATCTTCTATTTCTTTGCTCAGTGTTTCTTGTAATTTATCAGTCTTTGCCTCCAGTTTATTTCCAAGATCTTGAATCATCTCTATTACCATTAGTCTAAAGTGTTTATCATGGAGATTGGTAATCTCCAGATCACTTAGCTGTTTTTTTTTTGTTGTTGTTGTTCCCTTATCTGAGTCATAATTCTCTGCCTTTTTATTCTGTATAGATTTTTGGTGTGGTCTTCTTTTTGCAGAGAGCAGGGTTGTAGCCTCTCTTGCTTCTGATGTTCACCTCCCTCGTGGCTGAAGTTGGTGTTGGGGTTTGCTGCAGCCTTCACAGTGGGAGGAACTTTGCCCACTGGTAGGTGGGGCTGATTCTTATCCCTCTGGTGGGTGGGGCATTGTTTCTGGGTGTGATTAGAGGTGGCTGTGTGTGGGAGCAGGGGGTGGAGTATCTTTAGGCATCCTGTTTGCTGATGGGTGGGGCTGTGATCCCACCCAGAGTATTGGTTGGCCTGGGGTTTCTCAGCCTGATGGGTGGGGTCAGATTTTTCCAAAATGGCCACCTCTAGAGGACTTCACATTGTTGATTATCCCCAAGACCTTTGTCTCCACTGTCCTTTCCCCACAAGGAGCCACGGTCACCCCTGTTTTCTAAGATCCTTCCAGAACTGCATTCAGGTCTGACCCAGATTCCTATGGAGTCTTTGCTTTGCCTTGGGACCCAGTGCACATGAAAGCCTTTGTGCACCTTTCAAGAATGGGGTTTCCGTTTCCCCCAGTCCCATGGAGCTCCTGTGTACAAGCCCCGCTGGCCCTCAAAGCCAAGTGCTCTGGGGGCTCCTTCTCCCAATGCCAGATCCCCAGGGGTGGGGACCTGATGTGGCTCAGAACTCTCACTCCTCTGGGCGAGCTTCTGCAATATAGTTACTTTTTAGTCTGTGGGCCACTCACCTGGCAGGTACGGGGTTGCTTATATCACATAATTGCCCCTCCTACCGTCTCAACGTGACCTCCTCTCCGTCTTCTGGAGTAGGATATCTTTTTGGATAGTTTGCAGTCTATTTGGTTGAAGGTTGTTCAGCAGTTGGTTGTAACTTTGTTGCTTTTATGAGAGAGGGTGAGCCCCAGTCCTGGAAATGTATTTCTTAATATAAATAAAAACCCAGCAGCAATAAAAGAAGGACAAGATTATTTTTTTGTTTTTGTTTTGTTCTTTAGGGCTTTACCCACAGTACATGGAAGTTCTCAGGCTAGTGGTCGAATCAGAGCTGCAGCTGCTGGCCTACACTACAGCCACAGCAATGGCAGGTCCAAGCTGTTCTGTGGCCTACACCACAGCTCACGGCAACGCCAGATCCTTAACTCACTGAACAAGGCCAGGGATTGAACCTGCGTCCTCATGGTTACTAGTCAGATTCATTTCCACTAGTCAGGTTCTTAACCTGATGAGCTGCAACGGGAACTCCAGGGGTGCTTTGTTCTAGGTGATTCAGCTGAGTTGCTCATGCATCCCCATGCAGTCTCCCTCACTGGTGCCTGAAGACAGCGGGTGTCTCCCAGGGGGCCCGCTCAGACACTCCTTCGGTTCTCCTGAGTTCTCCCTCGTGGGAACTGTACCTCGAGGCCAAGTTCCTGCTGGTCCCTCTTCCGCCCGCCTTCTCCTTCTGTCGCCCTGTCCCCCTCCTCCCTCACCTCTTCCTCCTCCCCTGCGGGCCACGCGCGGCACGAAAGCACGTCTGTTCTCAGAGAGCCTGCTGATGGCGTTGCCTGTGCGCGCTGCCCTCCCTTGAGGCGCTCCTGTGTGACCTGGCTCGGCCAGCGCCGCCGGCAGCAGCAGCAGACGTCCCTGGGCGTCGCCGACCAGCGCCGGGACCCAGCCACGCCTCGGCTGGGCTTGAAGCCCGGGAGCGAAACCCAGCTCCTTTCTTGCCTTAGCGTTTCTTGTAAGGAGCTTGGTTCTCTGGGCAGCCCCCGAAGGTCCCCTCCTCGGGCTGCTGTGCCGCCCGGGAGCCAGAGAACCGTGTTGGGAGGATGCTGGGCGCACGGGTCGGTGTGGCCACGGGGCCCGTCCCGACCTCACCCGCTGCAGGAGGCCCACCTGCTTTGGCTCAAGGGAACACTTTACCTGGGCGTCGTTGATAATTCAGTCACACGGTAGAAAAAAAAAAAAAAGCCAAAAGAAAACAAAACCCAAACCTTACTTTCTTAGGACTCGATCAAACAGGCTTCTTTGGGGGATAACGAGAGCTGGTGTCTTCCTCGTGTGCTGTAGCGGCCCTGCCGTTTGCTCTTGCTTCAGCAGGGATTTCTCAGCCTGTGTTGGGAGGTAGGAGCTATCAACACCCCTGTTTTACAGGGAGTTCCCTTTGTGGCGCAGTGGTTAATGAATCCGACTAAGAACCATGAGGTTGCAGGTTCGATCCCTGGCCTTGCTCAGTGGGTTAAGGATCCAGCGTTGCCGTGAACTGTGGTGTAGGTTGCAGATGCGGCTCGGATCCCGTGTTGCTGTGGCTGTGGCTGTGGCGAAGGCCGGCGGCTACAGCTCCTGTTAGACCCCTAGCCTGGGAACCTCCATATGCCGTGGGTGCGGCCCTAGAAAAGGCAAAAAAGCCAAAAAAAAAAAAAAAACCCTCTTTTACAGGCGAGAAATCTCAAGTGTTACCTGCCCGGGGCTGGGCTGGTGGGTGATGGGTTCCCGGCACGGGGCTCGCTCCCACAGGCCCGTCCCCGGGGTCGGGCCACCCTGCCCCTGGCTCCGGGTGTGCTGCTTGCATGTTTTTCACTCACAGCTTTGCACTTGAAGGAGGAGACGCCGGGCCCGTGTTTGGGGGGCAGGATGCCCTCCCGTTGTGGTGAGGGAGGTGGCGGGCTTGGGGCATGGTTACTGCTGGCCCTGAGGCCTGTGTGTTTCTTTTCATTTGGCAGCGTCTCAGCCTGGCCTTTGAGATGATGGGACTGGGAAACGGGCGTCGGAGCATGAAGTCGCCGCCCCTCGTGCTGGCTGCCCTGGTGGCCTGTGTCATCGTCCTGGGCTTCAACTACTGGATTGCCAGCTCCCGGAGCGCGGACCTCCAGGTGTCCCATGTGTCCTGTCTGTGTGGATGTCGTGGAGCACTGGAGGCTCCTGGGCGGCGGGGACCCAGGGCTTTTCTCTTGATCGCCACCTAAGGCGTGGGCTCAGTGGCTGGCGTGGGCCGTGTCCTGCCTGTGGGAGGCTCTGCCTGTCCCGACACCCAGCGCCGGGGCCGACGCCACCCCAGCCACGCTCTTGGGTGGGGAAAGACCCCCTTGTGACGTGGGACTGCTGCCAGGAAGCCCCTCGAGGCTCTTCCTGTGGGTTAATGGATTTTTTAAGTCACGCCTTTCGGGCGGGGTCTGGGAAGACAGCTTACACAGCACGTCCGCTGTCCCCAACCCGTTGTGCTCCTCCAGGCCACACTCGGTGTCACAGAGTGGCCTCGGCGGTGTGCTTGGGTAACAGGTGTGCGTGGTGTGTTTTCAGAGGTAGAGCCTTCATCAGCGTCATGTCCCGATGGCAGCAGTTTTAGCTTCCCCCCGTTCATCGCTGCCCGCGGTGGGTCGGGCAGCGCCAAGCAGTAACGGGGGCTCTTCCGTGGAGCCCACCTCATGACTAGGACCCTGTCCCGCGCACCCCCCTTCCCTGGCCTCCATGCATCCCGATTTTTGGCCCGCCCGGCCCAGGCTCAGCAAAGAATGCTGCTAACTCGTCCTTCCACGTCCGGTCAAGCACCTCATCCCTTGATAGGCTGCCTTTAGTGAGAGTCCCGTTAGGTCAGCTTGGCAGCAACCCCCTGAGCCCTCCCCCGGCTCGCCGGCTGTAAACCCCCAGCAGGCTTTGCTGTTTACTGTCTCCCCTGACGGCAGTGGTCATGCTCCAGTTGCAGTAGGGTCTTGAGTAAAATTTTCCTTTCCATTTTATCAAGGATCAGAATGATTTTTCTCTACCAATACACAGCATTCATTATCTTTTTATTTCCCCCCCCCCCCTTTTTTTTTTTGCTTTTTGGGCTGCAAGTGCCGCCAGTGGAAGTTCTCAGGCTAGGGGTCGAATTGGCGCTGCAGCCATAGCCACACCAGATCCGAGCTGTGTCTGCGACCTGCACCACAGCTCTCGGATCCTTAACCCACTGAGCGAGGCCAGGGATCGAACCTGCATCCTCATGGATACCCACTGGGTTCATAACCCGCCGAGCCACGACAGGAACTCCCACTCATTATCTTCTTTTGTGCACAGACGCCGCCTGGTTGGGCCTTGGTGGTCCCCGTTGCGGAGGCTGCAGACAAAGGCGCGAGCAGAGGAGGAGGGTGGGTCCCACCGGGTCTTGCTGATGGGAGAGCGTGTGCGCTGAGCTGTGGAAACCCAGCCCGTGGAAGCCTGTTGTCCTCCTCTAGGGCTTATCTCCACACAGGTGTGGTGCTCTTGTCTGAGCTTCCAGTGGACCCCTGTCCTCTGGGCAGGTGGGGGTCTTAGGATCAAGAGCTGGAGGACAGAAGCTCTTTTGAGAAATCGTATCTGAATACGGAGCGTTTCCATATTCTGTTAATGAGGAAAAGGAAACTAAATATTTGAACACTGGCTGACACCAGATAAAGCGTTTTATGTACAGACAGACCTTGGCGAGATCACAAACTCAGTTCCAGACTGCTGCAGTCAAGCGCGTAGCGCAGCAGAGCAAGTCATGTGAGCTTTTTGTTTTCCCAGTAGGTAAAAAGCTACATTTACACCGTACTGTAGTTTGTTAAGTGTTCAGTAGTGTTAGGTCTGAAAAAATATGCCCTAATTTAAAAGTACGTTACAGCTTAAAAAAAAGTGCCATCACCGAGTCGCAGTAGCAGCCTCAAAGGTCATGATCGCAGATCATCATAACAGGTATAATAATAGTGAAAAAATTTGAAATGTGAGAACTACCGATATGCAACACAGAGACACGAAATGAGCAAATGCCATTGGAGAAATAATGCTGACTGGGAGTTCCCATTGTGGCGCAGTGGAAACAAATCCGACTAGGAACCATGAGGTTGCTGGTTTGATCCCTGACCTCACTCGGTGGATTAACGATCCGGCGTTGCCGTGAGCTGTGGTGTAGGTCACGGACGCGGCTTGGATCTGGTGTGGCTGGGGCTGTGGCACAGGCCGGCAGCGGTAGCTCCAATTAGACCCCTAGCATGGGAACTTCCATATGCTGCGAGTACAGCCCTAATAGGAAAAGCAAAAAAAAAAAAAGGGAGGAAAAAGGAAAATAGTGCTGGCAGACTTGTTCTGTGCAGAGTTGCCCTAAACCTTCAATTCGTAAAAAAACACAATGCTCACTAAAATGAGGTGTGCCTGTACCTGCCTCATTCAAGCCTCTCTAAAGCCCTGTGAGGGATGTGGTGGTGTTTCCTTGGAGACACGCAGTGGAGACACAGATACTCAGAGAAGTGAATTCCACCATTTTTCTAGAACCACCTTTGGGGGCTTTTACACGGTTATCCTCAAAGATTGAGCCCCAGAGACACACTGTGTGGGAGTGGACACCGCGGACGCGGCCGTCGCTGAGGGGACAGGGGACGGTCTGCTCTGGGGGTGCCTTGACGTGGTCCTTACGCTGTGGTGTCCTTGCAGACGCGGATCGTGGAGCTGGAAGGCAGGGTTCGCAGGGCGGCTGTGGAGCGAGGGGCCGTGGAGATGAAAAAGAACGAGTTCCAGGGGGAGCTGGAAAAGCAGCGGGAGCAGCTGGACAAGATCCAGTCCAGCCACAACTTTCAGATGGAGAGCGTCAACAAGTTATACCAGGATGAAAAGGCAAGCCCTGCTTGGCTTTCTTCTTAATTCTTTTCTCCCTACCGTTTATACCCTGGCGATTTCTTCCCAGTAGGAGGGTAAGCAGCTGTGTGTGTGTATTTTTGTAATTCTGTTGAATGAGCCTCCTGATCAAGCTTTGGGCGTCTCTGCCATCTCAGCATTAGTCCCTGGGTGGGCTTGTTGGAAAACTTGCAGTGTGGTAAACACGGGAGAAGCAAAAAGAACTGTCTCCACAGCAGATTCATCCTCCTGTTACCTTTTTTTTCTTTACCTCGAACGTGCATTAAGTACCTGCTCTGCGCCAGCCTGTGCCGGACGCTTGCGTCTCACAGAAGAATAGCGTTTATGGCCTGAATATCTCAGTGAGGGGCAGTGGAGACCTCTGACAAATACTGACAAAAAAAGCAGGGGACCCAAGAGTGCTGGTTTTTAAGTTTAAAAAAATTCAAGATCCTGCACAGATTAAGAAACGGGCTTCTGGGTGTTCCCATTGTGACTTCGCAGGTTGAGAACCCGACTGGTATCCATGAGGATTCGGGTTACGTGCCTGGCCTCGCTCAGTGGTTTAAGGATCCGGTGTTGCCATGTGCAGTGTAGCTTGCTGATGCAGCTTGGATCTGGATCGCTGTGGCTTTGGCGAAGGCCGGCAGCTGCAGCTCCAGTTGGACCCCTCGCTGGGGAACCTCCGTATGCCACAAGTGTGGCCCTAAAAACAAAACAAAACAAAAAAACCTGAACAAGGAAGGAAATGGGCTTTCCACTAATGAGCATAGCTAAGCCTTGTGTATTTTGCTTTTTCTGGTTTTCTTGGGACCACCTGACTCCACTTTCCTGCTCATTAAATTGTGTAACAGTGCGAACTACTAATATCTCCTTTTTTAAGTACATCAAACTCGTGACTGTTTATTTCCTAGAAGGATCTGGCTCTTGCTAATCCACGTGCCTCTGTGAAAGGCGTGGTTGTTTGGGAGGAGCTTGTATCCTGAGAGCCATTATCAAAGGCGGGCTTGGTTTTTGTAGGCGCTGGCGGCTGGCACTTCACCAGATAGTGAATCCTTTCTAGGTGGGGGCTCAGACTTTTCCTCTGTGGCCGGTTTAAGGGGTGAGGAGTGGTTTTTCATTTGCAGAGTGCTCTCTCATATTCACAGATGCGTGTTTCTCCCCTGGGAATTGTTCCAGAGTTAACGCTGTTAGAAGAATGGCGCTTCCTCCCCGGGTTCCTCGCTTTTCTCGCGCGTGGGTGGTGCTTCCCGTGCTCCCGACCCCCCAGCCCCGCCACTGAGTGGAACAGGACCTGGCCGCCTCTCACAGTGTGTGCGCAGGCTGAACCCCTCGAAGCACGTTTCGGGTTGGAAGTAGAGTTTGTTCTCGAGGGATGGCGCTGGCAAAAATTCCGTCCGGGATTTGCAGGCGTTGCAGAGAAGACCTCCGGCACCTGGGCTCTCCTGCCCCGTTAGGGAGGACGCAGGCGATGGGAGCTGGGGAGGGGGGCCCAGCGGAGACCCGCAGGCTGGCCCCACTCGGCCTGTCCTGGGATGGGCTCCCGGGCTGGACGGGCCACGGTGGGAGGTGAAGTGCTGCTTCCGCGCCCGGTGATGGTCTTGGAGCAGCCAGAGCAAGGGTTCCTGTTTGGAGGGCAGGGCAGAGGAAGGCTGCGGATGCTTTGTATACCTGTCTGCCTGTTTCTCCAGCTCTGTGTGTGTGTGTGTGCATGTGTGTGTGTGTGCATGCGTGTGTGTCGTTACCTGAACATTTAACTCCTTTTTTTCTTTAGGCAGAATTGTCTTTTACTCGGAGCCTCTGGCTGGCCGGCCTTCCTTCCTTTCTTCCTCCCTCCTTTCCTTCCTCTTTGCTTTTCAGGGCCGCGTCTGAGGCATATGGACGTTCCCAGGCTAGAGGCTGAGTCGGAGCTGCAGCTGCCGGCCTGTGACACAGCCACGCAGGGTCTGAGCCGAGTCTGCAACCTACACCGCAGCTCAAGGGAAGCTCCAAATTTTTTTTCTCTATTTGAAATGGTAGTGATAGAAGATAGAGGGGCTGTGCGTGTCTGTGTGTGTGGTGTTTGGTTGTTGCTTTTATTTTTATTTATAATGATTTTTAGTTGTTCCATTATAGCTGGTTTACAGTGGTCTGTCAATTTTCTACTATACAGCAAGGTGACCCAGTCACACATACATATATACATTCCTTTTTCTCAAATTATCATGTTCCATCATAGGTGACTAGAAACAGTTCCCAGTGCTATATATACAGCAGGATCTCATTGCTTATCCATTCCAAAGGCAATAGTTTGCATCGATTAACCCCAAGTTCTCAGTCCATCCCACTCCCTCCCCCTCCCCCTTGGCAACCACAAGTCTGTTCTCCAAGTCCATGATTTTCTTTTCTGTAGAAAGGTTCATTTGTGCCGTATATTAGATTCCAGATATAAGTGATATCATATGGTATTTGTCTTTCTCTTTCTGACTTACTTCACTTAGTATGAGAGTCTCTAGTTCCATCTATGTTGCTGCAAATGGCATTATTTTGTTCTTTTTTATGGCTGAGTAGTATTCCATCATGTATATATACCACATCTTGTTAATCCAATCAGTTGTTGCTTCTAAATGTCCTGGTTTTCTTAACTCTATCAGTTTCCTGAATGCCTCTGAAATTTGAATGGCTCATGAAGTCCAAAATTCTGGGAATGACTAATCTCACTTTCTGTGCTCCTGCAACTTCTGGATATTTTTGTGTATTACACAAAGTGTGGGTGCCAGTTTTGATGGTGAGAAGGAGGAGAGGTTGCAGGGTCATTTCTGCTCATGGGGCTCCGTGCGTCAGGTACACAGAGGGGCTCCAGGCTCCTGTAAGACAGGCTGTAGACAGTTGGGCTTCCCATGTCACGTGGGCAGAATGCTTAGAGAATATGCTGCACAGAACCATTTATGCTAGAGAATTCATGGCGACACGGTCCATGAAGCTCCGTCACCACAGGCAAGCCCTGGATATAGAAGTGCTGGGTCGCTGAGTGTCAGCTCTTGTGGAGATAAGGCTGCAAACTTGGAATTCTTTGAAATGGGGTTGACCGTTTGTTAAAAACATCTGCCTCTGCAGGAGGAAATGAGAGGGAACCTCTCTCAGCCAGAAACTAGGTGACCATCAGCACCTCTCTTCTTAATGCTTCATTTTTATGGCTAGGGGTTGAATTGGAGCTACAGCTGCCAGCCTATGCCACAGCTGCAGAACTATGCTGCAGCCACAGGAACGCCAGATGCGAGCCATGTCTGCGACCTACACCACAGCTCATGGCAACACCAGATCATTAACCCACTGAGCAAGGCCAGGGATTGAACCTAAATTCTCATGGATACTAGTCAGTTTTGTTACCGCTGAGCTACAGTGGGAACTCCACTTATGGCTTCTTTTTAAAAGGCAGGACAGGAGTTCCTCTCGTGACTCAGTGGAAACAAATCTGACTAGTATCCATGAAGCTGCAGGTTCGATCCCTGGCCTCGCTTAGTGGGTTAAGGATCCAGCCTTGCCATGAGCTGTGGTGTAGGTCACAGACACAGCTCAGATCTGACTTTGCTGTGGCTGTGGTGTGGGCCAGTGACTACAGCTCTGATTTGACCCCTAGTCTGGAAATTTCCATATGCCATGGGTGCAGCCCTAACAGGCCAAAAAAAAAAAAAAAAGGCAGGACGTAGTGCAAGATCTCGGCATTCCCGCCCTGCCTCCAAGTTTAAGAGCTGTTTGAACATCCATCCAAGGGGACAGAGGCTCTTGAAATCACAGTAAACATCCGGTGGTGGGTCTTGAAAGTCAGGGGGTCCCCATAAAGAAGGTAAAATAGACATTTGAGGTAGGGTCAGACAGACACCGGAACAGGATAAGTGTCTCTTTTCACTTGGAGGTTTAAACTTTCAGGATGTGAGATAGAAAGTTCTTAGCATTTGGGGTGTAGGGGCTCATTTCCTAGCTCCAGGAGGATTTCTTTCTCTCACTTAGGGTGGCAGTGAATGGCATGGGGTGTCCAGTCCAGCCCTGGGTTCTAATCCTTGTTTCCCTTAACTGCACGATTTCAGGCAAGTCCTTTAAATTCTCAGGGCCTCTGTTCCCAGCCATCAACTGGAAATAACTACAGAATGCCTCTTACAAGGGTGACTGCGAGGGTTCAGTGAGGTCATATTTATCAAGGGTTTAGGATGGTGCTGGACACGGAGCAGAAGCTCAGGATGTGGTCACGGTATTATAACTAGTCGTCGTCCTTGCGTAGAGTTGGAGGCAGCAGTAAACCACAGCACCTTTAGTGATAATAGTATTATTATTTTGGTGCAGACTCATTAAAACCGTGAAACCAGGGAGTTGCCGTCATGGCTCTGTGGTTAATGAACCCAACTAGCAGGCTAGCATCCATGACGCGGGTTCGGTCCCTTGGCCTCGCTCAGTGGGTTAAGGATCCGGCGTTGCCGGGAGCTGTGGTGTAGGTCGCAGATGCGGCTCGGATCCCGCGTTGCTGTGGCTGTGGCCAAGGCCGGCGGCTGTAGCTCCGATTCCACCCCTAGCCTGGGAACCTCCATATGCTTCAGGTGCAGCCCTTAAAAGACAGAAAAGGAAAAAAAAAAAAGGCACCACCAGGAAACCAGATTATCCAAGCTCTAAGAGGAGATGAAGCTGTTAGAACCAGTGCAGCTGGGCCGAGGAAAGAGCCCCAGCGACAGCCACCCCACCAGCGACGGGAGCTCATGCTTTACCAGCCTCTGCCCAGCCAGGCGCTAAGCTCAGCGTTTCCCGGGGACTGTTTCCTGTCTTCCTCTCAGTAGCCTCATGAGGTTGGCGCTCCCTGTACAGTGCGGGGGGGGACCTGAGGCCCAGAGGGAGTTAGTAGCTGTCAGCCAGGATGTGACCTGGACCCTGGACGGGCCTCCGTCTCTGCCGCTGGCCCCCTCTGCTCTATGCAGACTCGGCTTCTCTGGGCTGCAGGGGCCTCCCCGAGGCTTTTCCATCACCTGGATCGCGCAGGGCCTGGGTGTGGCCGCAGAGGAAACTCAGCTGGCCTGAGCGGATGGTCTTGAGACTGGGCGATGGGATCACGCTTCTGTCTCCTTGCTTCAAAAGACCACAGTGGGAGTTCCCTTTGTGGCTCAGTGGTTAACGAATCCGACTAAGAACTATGACGTTGCGGGTTCAATCCCTGGCCTTGCTCAGTGGGTTAAGGATCCGGCATTGCCGTGAGCTGTGGTGTAGGTTGCAGACGCGGCTCGGATCCCGTGTTGCTGTGGCTGTGGTGTAGGCCGGCGGCTACAGCTCCTGTTAGACCCCTAGCCTGGGAACCTCCACATGCCGTGGGTGTGGCTCTAAATAAAAGGCAAAAAGACAAAAAGAAAAAAAAAAGACCACAGTATTCTAGCTAACTCTCCTTTGTCCCCAATTCTGAATCCCGAGGCCAAAGGTCCCTCATTGTTTTAATCTGGCCAGGAGGTCCCCAGAGAAGTCAGGCGGGTCTGTCACCCCAATTCTTGACTCCGTGGTATCTGTTTTTTTGAATCTTAGGAAGTTAGGACGCGTGCGTTGAATTGGAATGAGGCTTTTTTTCGGGGTGGCGAAGACCCGTCTGGTGGATTAAGGGTGGTTCTTAGCTGCGGGAGGGGCTGGGCGTGCTGGCGCCCGCGCGTGGGGTGGTCTGCAGATAGCACGTGAGCAGGGGAGCGCCCACCTCGGGCCGGCACTGCAACTCTGCCTGGGCATCGTAGCCGCTGAGTGAGGGCCTGGCTGGAAAAAGCCACACCTCTCGGGGACAGCGTGGCACTGAAATTCACCCTTCCTTTGGGTCAGCACTAAGAGAATTCCCCGTTACCGTGGGGACATGCCCTGTCTGTGCTCCGTGGCACGGCGGCTGCTGGCCACTTGTGGTCTGGAGCACCTGAGATGTGGTTAGTGGGATTAAGAAACTGAATTTTGCATTTTATTTAATCTTATTGTTTTAACTTTTACTTTTTTTGTCTTTTTTTTTTTTTAATGGCCGCACCTGCAGCATTTGGAAGTTCACAGTCTAGGAGTTAAATCAGAGCTGCAGCTGCTGGCCTATGCCACAGCCCCAGCAACGTGAGATCCACAGCTCACAGCAGCGCTGGATCCTTAACTCACTGAGCAAGGCCAGGGATTGAACCTGCATCCTCATGGATACTAGTCAGGTTCTAACCCACTGAGCCGTAATGGGAACTCCGAATTTTATTTAATTTTAACTACCTTAAAATTAAATAGCCAAATATTGGACAGTACAGGTTTGGATGACAGAAACAGAACAAAAGCAAAAATAAACAAATAGGGAGTTCCCTGGTATCTTAGCAGGTTGCAGATCTAGCATTATCACTGCTATGCCTTGGGTCTCTGCTGTGGGGTGTGTGAAATCCCTGGCCTGGGACCTTCTTCCTGCCATGGGTGTGGCCAAGGAAAAATACACAGATGGGACTGTCTCAAACTAAGAATCTTTTGCAAAGCGAAGGAAACGATCAACAAAACACAAGGCCGCCAGTGAATAGGAGAAGATATTTGCAAACTGTATATCCAATAAAGGGTTAATATCTAAACTCTACAGAGAACTCATACAAATCAACATCAGTAAAAACAAACAGCTGTGGGTGCACTGTTACATGTAGAAGGGATACACAGCAAGTCCTACTTCATAGCATAGGGAGCTATGTTCAGTGTCCTGTGTTGGACCGTAGTGGAAAAGACTATGAAAAAGAATATGTATATGTGTAGGTGTTCCTGTCGTGGTGCAGCGGAAGCGAATCCGAGTGGGAACCATGAGGTTGCGGGTTCGATCCCTGGCCTCGCTCAGTGGGTTAAGGATCAGGCGTTGCCGTGAGCTGTGGTGTAGGTTGCAGATGCGGCTTGGATCCTGCATTGCTGCGGCTGTGGCGTAGGCCGGCAGCTACGGGTCTGATTAGACCTCTAGCCTGGGAACCTCCATATGCCACAGGTGCGGCCATAAAAAAAGGACAAAATAAAGACAAAAAAATATGTATATGTGTAACTGAGTCACTTTGCTGTGCACCAGAAACTAACACAGCATTGTGAAACAGCTGAATTTCCATAAAATTAAAAAAAAAAAACCCAGTTGAAAAAGTGGGCAGAGGATCAGAATGGACATTTTTCCAAGGAAGACTCTACAGATCAGGCTCCCAGGCACATAAAAAGATGCTCAACTTCACTACTTACCAGGGCGGAGCGAACCCAAGCCACAGTGAAAGATCACCTCACACCTCTCAGACTGGCTGTTTGCGTTAAGACAATGAATCACAAGTGTTGGGAAGGATGGGGAGAGAAAAAGAGCCCTCCGTCACTGCAGGTGAGAATGTACCTGGGTGCAGCCACTGTGGAAAACAGTATAGCGGTTCCTCAAAAAACTAAAATTAGGAGTTCCCTGTGCACAGCAGGTTGAGGATTTGATGATGTCACTGCTGTGGCCTGGGTTCCATCCTGGCTTGGGAACTTATGCATGTTGTGGGTGTGGCCAAAAAGAAGAGCAACAAAAGAAATTAGAACTGACATGGGACCCAGCAGTTCCACTCCTGGTATTTATCTGAAGAAAACAAAAGCACTAATTTGAAAAGATAGATGCACCCTTGTGTTCATTGCAGCCTTATTCACAATAGCCAAGGTCTGGAAGCAATGAAAGTGCCCATCAGTAGATGAATGGAGGAGTTCTTGTTGTGGCGAAGCAGAAATAAATCCGACTAGTGTCCATGAGGATGAGGTTCGGTCCCTGGCCTCACTCAGTGGGTTGGGGATGCGTTGTTGCCATGAGCTGTGGTGTAGGTCACAGGAGAGGCTTGAATCCTACTTTGCTGTGTCTGTGGTGTAGGCTGGCGGCTGGAGCGCTGATTTGACCCCCAGCCTGGGGACTTCCTTATGCTGCGGGAGTGGCCCTACAAAGCAAAAAAAAGAAAAAACAGATTAATCGATAATGAAGATGTGGTGTATACATGCAGTGGAATACTACTCAATCATAAAAAGAGTGAGGGAGTTTCCATTGTGGCTCAGTAGATAATGAACCCAGCTAGTATGCATGAGTTGCTGTGGCTGTGGTGTAGGCCTGCAGCTGCAGCTCTGATTCGACCCCCGGCCTGGGAACTTTCACATACCGAGGATGTTTCTCTAAAAAAGCAAAAAAAAAGAGTGGAATTGGGAGTTCCCTTTGTGGCTGAGCAGTTAATGATGCCGACTAGTATCCATGAGGATGTGGGTTCAATCCCTTGCCTCGCTCAGTGGGTTAAGGAGCTGGTATTGCTGTGAACTGTGGTGTAGGTCACAGGCGTGGCTCAGATCTGGCTTGGCTTGGCTGTGACTGTGGCTGGTCGCTGTAGCTCCGATTTGACCCCTAGCCTAGGAACTTCATATGCCTCAGGTGTGGCCCTAAAAACCAAAGTAAATAAATAGTGAAATCTTGCCATTTGCAAAAATGTGTATGGACTTATAATTATGCTAAATGAAATCAGTCAGAGAAAGACAAATACTGTGTGATTTCTCATATATGTGGGGCCTGAAAAACAAACCTAACAAAGCAGAAGCAGACTCGTAGAATGAACAGATGGTTGGGAAGAGGGGAGGGAGATGGCGGGAGGAAAGACACAGGTTGGGGAGCTTAGGAGGTACAGAATTCCGGTTGCAAAATAAATGAGTCAGTCACAGGTACGAAGTGTAGGGAATATAGTCAATAACCATGTAATATCTTTGTGTCTTGGCAGGTGGTAGCTAGACTTTGGCTGATGATCATTTTGAAACGTATAGAAATATTGAGTCATTATGTTGTGTGACAGGAACTTAACCTCGTGTTGTCGGTCAGCTATACCTCAGAAACAAAGAAAATAATAGAAAAGGAGAACATTTTTGTTAGTGGGGATGGGGTGGGGGTACTGATGAAGGTAGCCAAAGGGTACAGGCTTCCGGTTTTAAGTACTGGAGCTGTAATGTACATCATGGTAACTAGAATTAACGCTGCTATGTGTTATATGTGAAGGTTAAGAGATTAAATCCTGAGAATTCTCATCATAAGGAAAATAAATTTTTTCCCATTTCTTTTAATTTTGTATCTGTAAGAAATGATGTTCACTAAACTTAGTGATCATCATTTCGTAATTTATAGAAGTCAAATTGCTATGCTGTACAGCTTAAACTTACACGGTGCCATGTGTCAAGTACATCTCCGTAAAACTGGAGGAAAAACCTTAGCCAAATATTGGACAGCACAGGTTTAGGTGATAGAGACGAAACGCGTGTAAAACCCCTGAGTGTTGGCCTCTGAGTTAACAGTCACGTTCTGTGGAGGAGCGCATGGGCCACGGCTGGGTCTCCTTCGCTTCTTGGGTGCTTTTCCCTTGCGCTGTGGGGTTCAGAGTCGGGCAGTGGAAGATGAGGTCGGCCGATGGCGGTGCTCCCCGTGAAAGCCTCGGTTGCTTGCTGAAGTTCAGTGATGCAGAGTCATCAGTTCAGCTTGTCAGACTGGCTGATGTTTATGCCTCGTTTCGGGGCGTGAACTAATTAGGGAAGTTGTTTCAAGGCGATCACTTGTCACCCAGCTGCTCATCACAGTCACCCCCAGAATACAGATTCGTGAAATACAGTAGGTCAGAGTCTGCATGCTTAGCTTCAGAAGTATGGGCTTTTTTTTTAAAAGAGTGTCCACGCACCCGCGTGTGCACATGTGCACGAGATCATCCTGGTGCAGTTTTAATCCAGGAACTGCCGATGGACAGTTTTGTAGTGTTATTCTTTTAAAAGTAAAATTGGGAGTTCCTGTCGTGGCTCAGCGGTTAACATATCTGACTAGGAACCTTGAAGCTGCGGGTTCGATCCCTGGCCTTGCTCAGTGGGTTAAGGATCTGGCGTTGCTGTGAGCTGTGGTGCAGGTTGCAGACGTGGCTCAGACCTGGCGTGGCTGTGGCTGGGGTGAAGGCTGGCAGCTGTAGCTCCGATTAGACCCCTAGCCTGGGAACCTCCACATGCCGCAGGTACGACCCTAAGAAAAGCAAAAAAAAAAAAAAAAAAAAAAAAAGTAAAAAAACAAAATTGTATTCTCAGGTTTCTCTGTTTTTTATTTTTCTGTTATATGGTTTTTAGGGCTGCGCCCGAGGCATATAGAGGTTCCCAGGCTAGGGGTTGAGTTGGAGCTGCCACTGCCAGCCTGCATCATAGCCACTGCAGCGCAGGATCCTAGCCAGGTCTGCAGTCTACACTGCAGCTCACGGTAACGCCAGATCCTTAACCCACTGAGCGAGGCCAGGGACTGAATCGGCATCCTCATGGATACTAGTCAGGTTTGTGACTGCCGAGCCACAATGGGAACTCCCTTTTTCATTTTTTTGGACTCTTCCTCGACGAAATGATTTTAAAACTAGAGGATGTTACAATTAAGAGCTATCATTCTTTAAAAATAATTGACAGTGCTGTTGCGGAGTAATTGATGTGAATTCTTGTTTTCCCCTAAGATAGGTTTTTCATCTCTACCCACATTCACCGGCTTCTTGAAGGTTTTTAGAAGGTAGGCCAAGTGGGCACATACTGCTTTGTCACCTCCACATCTGAGATAAGGGGGTGTCCTGAGGTCCTCAGCATGAGACAGGCTTGCTCAGCCCTTCAGAGGTCACCGAGGGGGGTCGCAAGTGGGAGCCATCACGTGAGCTGCTCGGCAGCCACGCTACAGTGACGTCAGGAGACCGGAACAGTTTTATCACGAAGTAGCTGGAAAAGGTGCAAAAAGGTCAGAAGCGTGTTAGGCCCGCACCGCCGTGCTGCTTAGAGTTATCTGAAACAAAAAGCGTTGTAAGTCAAGCTGTGGTTCCTGTGCTTTCCTTCCTCTCTCCCTCCTGCTCACAGACCGTCACCGCTGTGAAGATTAACGACTGTACTTTCTATTTAGGAACTTTTGCTACATGCGTCCAGAATAGTCCCTGGATTTTTTTATTTTGGGAGTTTTTTTTTTTTTTTTTTTTTGACTTTTTAGGGGCTGCACCCAAGGCATATGGAGGTTCCCAGGCTAGGGGTCCAATAGGAGCTACAGCCACCGGCCTACACCACAGCCACTCAGGGTCCGAGCCACATCTGCAGCCTGCACCACCACGGCAATGCTGGATCCTTAACCCACTGAGCGAGGCCAGGGATCGACCTGGAGTCCTCATGGATACTAGTAGGATCCATTAACTGCGGAGCCACGACGGGAAGTCCCTATTTTGGGAGTTCTTAGAGTGCTGTTCCGTTGCTCTGTCACTCTGTGACTTGGCCTTTCCCTGGTGAGTGGTTTTGCAGGTCTTTGCTGGTCTGTAGATCTAGATCATTCATTCTCACCGCCACGTCCATTTCTTTGTATTGATACGCCACCTGCCGTGGGCCTGTCAGTTTTTCTAGCGCCTGACTGCGGTAGAGAATGAGCCGCTTCTCCCGGGCTGCCTTGCATGTGTGGTTTCCTCCAGGCTTGCAGTGCTTTTCTCATTACCGTTTGGGACCGATTCATGAGCCATAAATAATAATTTATTAGGTTGTGACCCACAACACAAAAATGAAAAATATTAGGAGTTCCTGTTGGATTAAGAACCCAGTGTATGTGGGTTTGATCCCTGGCCTTGCTCAGTGGGTTAAGGATCTGGCGTGGCTGTGGCGTAGGTCCCAGCCGTAGCTCTGATTGAGCCCCTAGCCTGAGAACGTCCAGTTGCCTCAGATGTGGTCCTAAAAAAGAAAACAGGCTTAGAGTATTACTGTTATCGATTCATATTGTTTGGTGAAACCATTGTGTCAGTTTATACATAAAAAACGTGTGAAAGTTTACGTTGAATGATAAGGTAAAATTCGTTGGAGCTCCCGCTGTGGCGCAAGGGGACTGGCAGCGTCTTGGGAGCGGGACTCAGGTTTGATCCCCAGCCCGGCACAGTGTGTTAAGGATCCAGCGTTGTCACAACTGTAGCTCAGATTTGATCCCTGGCCTGGGCACTCCATATGTCTTGAGGCAGCCAAAAAAGGAGAAAAAAAAGATAAAATTTGTCTTTATGAGTCATGGTCAAAAGAGTCTTAGCGCTAAACCTGGAGACTGAATTGCGGGACCCTGAGTTGTATGTAGCTGTTACTAAATTTTTATTAGCTGTATCCACCTTGCTCACCACATGTCCTACTCTTTTTTTCTTTCTTTCTTTTTAGATGTTTGAACACATTTAGTTTTTTGCATTTCATTTTATTTATTATTTTTGCTTTTTTAGGGCTGCACCCGTGGCATATGGAGATTCCCAGGTTAAGGGTCGAATCGGAGCTACAGCTGCCGGCCTACACCACAGCCACAGCAACGCGGGATCTGAGCCGTGTCTGCGACCTACACCACAGTTCAGGGCAACACCGGATCCTTAACCCACTGATCAAGGCCAGGGATCGAACCCACAACCTCATGGATACTAGCTGGATTTGTTTCCGCTGTGCCACGGCGGTTACTCTCGCATATCCTACCTTTGTCTTTTCCTTTTTGCCCCTTTCTGGCCCGTTCCGTTTTTACGATCCGCAGCCCGTGGGTTGTGGGGAGAAGCCTGGCCAAGCGGGGGAAGCACACCCGGTGCACCGGCGCATTGTCAGGGGCTCTGTCTTGATGGTTTGAACCAAATCCCACAGACTGGTTGCTTGATGGTGAATACATCGAAGGAGACTTGAGCTGAGTTTTGGAGATTGAACTGTCGTTTTCATTTCCCTTTTTTTTTTTTGCATCCCTGTCTGTTGCATAAATAGGTGTGGTTAAGATGGTTTGACTGTATAAACGCAGCTCTGCAAGTTCATGTATTTATGTAACTGGGTGGAAACACTTGGACAGTCACTTCTTGAGCTGTATATAAGTAGGGATATTCAGCTTGATTTTAAAACAACAAATGATTGTGTGTAAGTCTGCCTAAAGTCGCTTTCAAGAAAGTTTCCTTTCTCTTAATTATGGAAATGTTGTTATTGTAGACAGTATTGAAAATAGAAAATCAAAATCATCTACAATTCCATCACTCAGAGATTGAGTCTTAATCTCTTTAAAAAATACACATTACACTTGAGTTTTGATAAATTAGCATTACATTCAAGCTTATATAAATGGAGTCTGCCACGAAAATTTGTTAAGACAAGGTGGATTCTTTAAATGATAAACATGTTTGAACACATCCAGTTTTTGCACGTCATTGTATTTGTTTGTTTTTGCTTTTTAGGGACGTACCTGCAGCATATGGAAGTCCCCAGTTAGGACGACCTGCGCTAGGGGTCGAACTGGAGCTGCGGCTGCCGGCCTACACCACAGCTCACGGCAACGCTGGATCCTTTAACCCACTGAGTGAGGCCAAGGGTCGTACCCGCATCCTCCTGGATACCAGTCGGGCTCCCAGCCTGCTGAGCCACAGTGGGAACTCTTTGCCCATCATTTTAAAAGACCCATTTGTTCTTAGGAGTGTTGAAGTGGCCTCTTTCCTAGGCGGGTCCAGACGAGAGGGTTCTTCCTGAAAGCTGGCTGAAGGGAACCTTTGCAGACTGCCTTGACATCCGAATGGCATAGGGGGACATCTTTTCTTTTCTTTTCTTTTTTTTTTGTCTATTTGCCTTTATCTAGAGCCGCACCCGCGGCATATGGAGGTTCCCAGGCTAGGGGTCTAACAGGAGCTGTGGCCACCGGCCCACGCCACAGCCACAGCAACGCGGGATCCGAGCCGCGTCTGCAACCTTCACCACAGCTCACGGCAAGGCCGGATCCTTAACCCACTGAGCGAGGCCAGGGATCGAACCCGCAACCTCATGGTTCCTAGTCGGATTCATTTCCCCTGAGCCACGACAGGAACTCTGGTTAATTCTTTTACTGCGTCACAGCCAGTTATGTCTGTGGGTGCGAAGGCGTGCCAAGATCTGGGGGAGCCTCCTGACTGGTTGCTGCCCCACAGCCACGTGGTGACCCTGAGGGCGGCTGGGGGCTGACTGCCTAATATCGGAGGCGGTTGGGGAGAGTCTGGGAGACGCTGAGTCGCCCAGTGGCCCTTTGTGCAGGGAGCATTGGGGTTCCTGGTCTCGTGCCCATTTTTGCTACCAGAGGGTCAGAAGTCGCTTCATGGTCCAGAGTTTTGCTCGTGACGTTCTTTGTAGGCCGCTTTCCTGCAGCCGCATCTGTGCTTTGACATATTTAGACTTTTCATGCCTTGGCTAAAATCCGTAATTAACCCTGGATAGTGCGAGCAAAACCGTTTGAGCGGCATTTCGTCTGTAGTGGACGTGCGGTGCCTGTGTCTTCCCTGTCCTAGAAAAGGGGAGTCTGTGAGGAAAGGATGGAAGAGGGGGCGCTGGTGACACGTGGACTGTTCTGTGTCCAGGAAGAAAAGCTGAAATGGAAGGTGGCGGGAGGGCTGGCCCTTATTCCACTTGCCTCGGTGCCCCCTTGTCAGTCGCCTCTGTGACCTGCACCTGCCTGGCGTGGCCTGTGAGCCCCAGATTTTTTCTCTCTTGCCCGGTCCTGAGGGCGCAGGGAGGCTCCGGAGGGCATGGCTGGAGTGCGGGGCGTGAACATCCCCTGCGAGTTGGGGCCGTCCTGTGGTGCCGGGCGGTGGTGGTTCTTTCTGTGGGTGCTGGGCGGTGAGAACCAGGAAAGCCCCAGCCGGCGCGGCGGGGGCCGCTCCCGTCATCACAGCAGCCCGGGGGTTCCCGGGAGTGACTTCCCCTCCAGGATCCTGCCGCTTACAAAGGAAACAGCCGGAAGTCTGGGCTTTTGGGCTGCTTGGGAGTTTTCTTTTCTTTTGTCTTTTTGCCTTTTGATCTAGGGCCACACCCGCGGCATATGGAGGTTCCCAGGCTAGGGGTCTAACAGGAGCTGTAGCTGCTGACCTTCACCACAGCCACAGCAACGCGGGATCCGAGCCGCGTCTGCAACCTACACCACCGCTCACGGCAACGCCGGATCCTTAACCCACTGAGCAAGGCCAGGGATCGAACCTGCAACCTCATGGTTCTTAGATTCGTTAACCACTGAGCCACAAAGGGAACTCCCTGCTTTGGAGATTTTCCTAGGGCTTTTGTGCACAGGAACACAGCTCCTCTCTCAGCGTGCCCACCTGGAGACGGGCACCGTCGCCCCTGGGAGGTTACGCCGGCTCCAGGGCCTGCAGGGTGGCCGGTGGGGCAGGCGTCGGGGCGGAGGCCGGGTCTGGACCATTGACTCTTTCCACTCCTCTGGCCCCACTAGACCGAGTTCACTTCCCGAACAGCAAGACACGGTTCTGAGGTTGCACTTTCTTCCGTCTGGGCGCCCGGCCTTTCTGCCGTGCCTGCCAGCAGTGATGGTTTTCTTCTGGAGGGAGGGTTTTCTCGGGGAGCTAGAGTTGCATTTGTGCGGGTAAAAATCATTTCTTTTTACTGTCTTTTGTCCCTGTGGTTGACTGAAGAGTCAGGGGTTCCTCAATTAGCTTTTCCCTGTTTTTAGTCATATTAATTTTGTGTCCGGTGCGTTCCGTCTCTTTAGTATTTATTCTGCCCCGGTTGCTGGAGTGGAACCCGGAGGTGGACCGGGCTGGGGCTGTCGCCTGTGCATTTCCCGTCAAGTCCTACAGAATGCCAAGTTAATAGGTCTATCAGGGTCGCTTTTTAAGAGGAAAGGATTTCAGTTAGGCTGGTGCCACCCTCGCTAGATGGGGAGGGTCCGGAGGAGCGGTTCCGGCCAGGGTGGCTCCCGGGCACCAGGCGGGGAGACTGGCCGGGCGGCTGGAGCATCCTTAGCTCGGAGCCAGGGACCCCGCGCTGGCTCCGTTCTGCACCGCCAGCCCCCTCACCCTGTTCAGCATTCCGGTCGCACGTGGATGCCTCTGATCAGAATCTAAATCCTGCTGGGAATGAATCTGAAAAAATGGGCTTTAGCCCGAGAGCCTTTGCCCTTTGGGAAGAGCTGGTGCCTCCGACACCGAGCAGGTCCTCCACGGGCGGGCGGGGGGGCTCGCGGCTGTACCACGTCCTGCTGCGCTGTGCGCGTCACTCTGGAGAGCCAGCCAGACGCGTCCCTCCCGGGCCGCGGGACAGCACGCGGCGGCGGGCCTAGCAAAGGGGGGGGGCATGCAGAGCGGAGGGGGGTACCGGGGTCCTTACAAGAGGTCAGGGTTCAAGCTGTAGATCGGGCTGTCGGGTCAGGTCAGGGGGATTGGGGCGTCGGGAGCAGGCCAGAGAGGCAGCTCTCGAAATATTTGAAGCAGAGTTGCCGTCGTGGCGCAGAGGTTAACGAATCCGACTAGGAACCATGAGGTGACGGGTTCGTTCCCTGGCCTCGCTCAGTGGGTTAAGGATCCGGCGTTGCCGTGAGCTGTAGTGTAGGTTGCAGATGTGGCTCGAATCTGACATGGCTGTGGCTGTGGTGTAGGCCGGCAACTGCAGCTCCAATTATACACCTAGCCTGGGAACCTCCATATGCCTCGAGTGTGGCCCTAAAAAAATGACCAAAAAAAGCCAAAAAAAAAAAAAAAGAAATACTTGAAGCGAAAATGAGCGCCGCCTGGGAATGGAGGCGGCGTGGAGTAAGTTCCACGAAGTGAGCGTACACAGGAGACGGGTGGAGGGAGGCCGGGCTGAGTGGCAGCTGGGATGAGGGGCAGCGAGGGACAGGTCTGCATGGAGGCAGAGGGTGAAAGCAGGTGAAACAGACCCACCCAAAGTCTGTTTGCCAGGGGGAAGAAAAGGGTGTTTTGGAAGCGTCTCGATCTTTTCAGATTGTAAATTCTCTAGTTTGCTGCTTGGATGTACCTTCCAAGACAGCTTTGTAATTAAACGCCAGCGATTTACGTCCTGCGTGAAAAGAATGTATCGTCTGTGTTGGGAGAGAGAGCAGAGTGCTGCTTCTGGGCTGGGCCCTGCTGTGGTTGGTGCTGGGGTTCGGGAGAAAGTCGGGCGAAGCTTACCCGATTCTAGACCTAAGGAGCTGTCACGACACGCGCTGGGCTGGTGCCGCGGGGAGGCGGCGTCTTGCCCCTGCGGACCGGTGGCGGCACCGATGCGCGTGTGTTTGCTGTGCTCTGCTCCCCTGGGTCGATGGGAAGGGAGCAAACAGAGCCTTTCTGTCCGTCTCCGTCATCTTCTCGGTCTGCGAGGGGCACTCCCGCGTGGCTTTTTTGTCCGGAGAACACCCGGTGCACACAGATTCGGTTATACCCCAAACCGCTCCTGCCAGAGGTCTCCACGGGCAGCTGGCTGGGAGAGCACTGCCCACAACCGGCTGGGGGGACGGATTGAGCCTGGGAGTGCCTGGGCAGGTCACCAGTGCCCACAGCTCCGCAGACAGGTTCCATCATGGGGACAAGCGTGAGGCTGACAGGGAGGGAGCCCTGGAGCACGACTGGTTCACACCCACACCCGGCATCCCCAGGAAAGGCCACAGTTCCCTTTGTGGCTCAGTGGTTAACGAATCTGACTAGGAACCATGAGGTTGTGGGTTCGATCCCTGGCCTTGCTCGGTGAGTTAAGGATCCGGCGTTGCCATGAGCTGTGGTGAAGGTTGCAGACGTGGCTCAGATCCCACGTTGCTGTGGCTGTGGCGTAGGCCGGCGGCTGCAGCTCCTGTTAGACCCCTAGCCTGGGAACCTCCATATGCCTCAGGTGCGGCTCTACATAAAAAAAAGGCAAAAAGACCAAAAAAAAAAAAAAAGCCAGGGTGGGGGGCAGGGAGGGAGGTGGAGAGAGGAAGAGAGGAAGGAAAGAAAGGAGGGGAGCTCCCCACCCTCTGTTCTAACCCACCTCCGCAGGACAGGTGTTTGCCGTGAAACAGAAAAAGGAATTTGACCCAGCTGTCTTTCCGTGCACTTCTCTTGGGTGCTGGCCAGCGAGGTCTGCTGTTCGGGGTTGGAGAACATGGCGTGGGGTCAGCTGGGAGCACTGGCTGCCGCCTGGGTCAGTAGACCTGGTTCAGTTTTCGCCTTGGTCCCCTGGTGTCCGTGTACACCTCTTCGCAGAAGATCAGGATTTCCACTGTGTGCGCTCTCCCCGCCCCTGGGGGGGCGGTTGGGACTCCCCTTTGGAAAGGAACAGAACCGATGCCCACGGAAGGGGCTCAGCCCGGCTCCTCCTGAGGCCTGTGCGGTGGTCAGGGGAGGCTGGACCCCACACCACTGGCCCTTTAACTAAAGGACAGCTAGGGACCGTTCAGGATCGCTGATGCCGTCCACGCTGCCATCAGTGGATTTCTTCCCCCCAAAACAGGGATGAAGATCCCCCAGCTCCCCGCCCCCTAGTCCAGCCCGGCCGCTCGCCTGGTACTGTGCTTTTCTTCCCGGGCAGCTTCCTGGCCACGTCTGCCCTGGGGCGTGCCAGCCGTGGGGCCGGGGAGGGCACTGGGGGGCTGGCTGTCCAGAGGAAGGGCCCCGGTTCCCTGGCGGCTGATGACAAGCCGATCCAGGAGGTGGGTCCTCTTCTGCCTGGAGCCAGCCGCTGCAGAGGGAGCAGAGAACCGGCCGGGGTTCCCGCTGTCCTGTGCGGGTCCTCCCGTTTTGGATGTTGCAACTGGTGCTGTTGTGGACACTGAGGGACGTGCGTCCTTTTGCATTAGAGTTTTCTCAGGATGCATGGCCAGGAGTGGGATTACTGGATCATACGGTAACACTCTTTAGTTTCTAAAGGAACCTCTATAGTGTTCTCCGTGGTGGCTGCACCAGTTTACATTCCCACCAAAAATGTAGGAGCCTTCCTTTTCTCCATATCCTCTCCAGCACTTATTATCTGTAGACTTTTTGATGATGGCCATTCGATTGGAGTGAGGTGATAACTCATTGTAGGTTTTTGTTTTTGTTTTTGTTTTTGGCCACACCTGAGTCATGTGAAGTTCTGGGGCCAGTGATTGAACCTGCACCTCAGTGACTATCTGAGCTCCTGCGGTGACAATGCCAGATGCTTAACCTGCTGGGCCACAAGGGACCGCCAACTCATTGTAGCTTTGATTTGCATTTCTCTAGTAGCGATACTGAATATCCTTTTATGCCTTTTGGCCATCTGTATGTCTTTTTCGGAGAAATTCTGTTTAGATCTTCTGACCATTTTTGACAGGATTTTTTTTTTTTTTGATATTGTCTGGTTTTTTTTGTATACTTTGGAAATTAGTCCCTTGTTGCATCATTTGTAAATATTTTTTCCCATTCCATAGGTTGGCCTTTTGTTTATGGTTTCTTTTGATGGGCAAAAGCTTTTACATTGAATGAGATCCCTTTGCTTTATTTTTGCTTTTGTTTCCATTACTTTAGGAGACAGATCTGAAAAATATAAGACAGTGATTTATGTCAAAAAGTGTTCTCCCTATGCTTTCCTCTAAGAGTTTTGGAGTATCTGATTTTACATTTAGGTCTTTAATCCATTTTATTTTTGTATACATTGTTAGAGAATGTTCTACTTGCATTCGTTTATGTGTAGCTGTCCAGTTTTTGCAACAACACTTGTAAAAGAGACTTTTTCTCCATTATATATCCTTGCCTCCTTTGTTATAGGTTAATTGGCCATAAATGCATGAGTTTATTTCTGGGCTTTCTGTCTGTTCCATGGATCTATATGTCTGTTTCTGTGAAGTACCATATTGTTTTGATGACTATAGCTTTGTAGTATAGTCTGAAGTCAGGGGGCCTGCTGCGTCCAGCTCCATTTTTCTTTCTGAAGATTGCTTTGGCTATTTGGGGTCTTTTGTGTTTCCATACAGATTTTAGAAGTATTTGTTGTAATTCTCTGAAAAATGCCACTGGGTAACTTGAAAGGGATTGCATTGAATCTACAGTTTGGCTTGGGTAATGTGGTCATTTTAACAATATTGATTCTTACAATTGAGTAACAGTTTATCTTTCCATCTGTTTGTGTCATCTTCATTTCTTTCATCGGTGTTTTACAGTTTTCAGAGTGTAGGTCTTTGGCCTCCTTAGGTAAATTTACTCATAAGTATTTTATCCTTTTTTGTTGTAAGGGTCAATGGGATTGTTTCCTTGATAACTCTTTCCAATCTTTCATTGTTAGTATATAGGAATGCAACAGATTTCTTCATATTAATTTTGTCTGCTGTACATTACTAAATTCATTGATGAGTTCTAGTAGTTTTCTGGTGGCATTGTTAGGATTCTGTGTATAGTATCAGGTCATTTGCAAAGAGTGACAGTTTTACTTGGTCCTTTCCAATTTGGATTCCTTTCATTTGTTTTCCTTCTCTGATTGCCATAGCTAGGACTTCCAAAAAAAAAAAAACTATGTTGAATAAAAATGGCAAGAGTGGGCATCCTTATCTTGCTCCTGATCTTTGAAGAAATGCTTTCATCTTTTCACCATTGAGTGTGATGTTAGCTGTGGGCTTGTCATATGTAGCCTTTGTTATTTTGAGGTATATTTCCTCTATTCCCACTTTCTGGAGAATTTTTATCATAAATGGATGTGGAGTTTTATCAAAAGCTTTTTCTGCATCTGTTGAGATGATCGTATGGTCTTTATTCTTTGTCAATATGAGGAAACATTGATTGATTTCTGGATATTGAAGAATCCTTACATTTGTGGGATAAATACCACTTGGTCATGGTATATGATCTTTTTCATGTATTGTTGGAGTCAGTGTGCTAGTATTTTGTTGAGGATTTCTGCACCTATGTTCATCAGTGATATTGACCTGTAATTCTTTTTTTTTTTTTTTTTTTTTTGTGATATCTTTGGTTTGGGTATCCTGTGATGGTGGCCTCAGAGAATTAGTTCAGAAGTGCTCCTTCCTCTACAGTTTTCTGGAATAGTTTCAGAAGACAGTGATTACTGTTCTCTATGTGTGTGGTAGAATTTGCCTATAAAGCCATCTTGTCCTGGGCTTCTCTTTGTTGGGTGTTTTTAAATTATTGATTCAGGAGTTCCCATTGTGGCGCAGTGGAAACAAATCCGACTAGAAACCATGAGGTTGCAGGTTCGATCCCTGGCCTCCGTTCAGTGGGTTAAGGATCTGGTGTTGCTGTGAGCTGTGGTGTAGGTTGCAGATAAGGCTTAAATTCCGCATTGCTGTGGCTGTGGTGTAGGCCTGCAGCTGTAGCTCCAATTAGACCGCTAGCATGGGAACCTCCATATGCATGAGTGCAGCCCTAAAAAGCAAAAACAAATAATAAATAAATAAATTACTGATACAGTTTCAGTACTGGTAATTGGTCTGCGCATGTTTTCTGTTACTTGCTGGTTCAGGGTTGGGAGATATTGTACCTCTCTCAGTCTGTCCATTTCTTCCAAATTGTCCATGTTATTGGCATATAGTGGCTTAAAATAGTCTCTTATGGTCCATTGTATTTCTGTGGTGTTGGTTGTAACTTCTCCCTTTTCATTTTTGATTTTACTGATTTGGGACCTATTGCTTTTTTCTTAAGTCAGCCTGTATAGTTGTAGTTTTGTTTATCTTTTCAGAGAACCAGCTTTTAGTCTCATTGATCTTTTCTATTGGTTTTTTTTTTTTTAAGTCTCCGTTTAGGAGTTCCTGTCGTGGCTCAGTGGTTAACAAATCAGACTAGGAACCGTGAGGTTTCGGGTTTGATCCCTGGCCTCACTCAGTGGGTTAAGGATCTGGCGTTGCTGTGAGCTGTGGTGTAGGTCACAGACGCAGCTCGGATCCCCGCGTTGCTGTGGCTGTGGTGTAGGCCGGTGGCGACAGCTCCTATTAGACCCCTAGCCTGGGAACCTCCATATGCCGTGGGTGCGGCCCTAGAAAACACACACACACACACACAAAAAAGTGTCCATTTATTTCTTTGCTGATCTTTATGATTTCTTTCCTTCTACTAACTTTGGGTTTTGTTTGTTCTTCTTGCTCAAGTGAGCTTGATTCTTTGAGATTTTTCTTGTTTCTTGAGGTAAGCTTGTCTCACCATAAACTTCCCTCTTAGAAGTTTATGGTGATAAACTTTTGCTGGATCCCATAGGTTTCAAATCATTGTGCTTTCATTTGTCTCTGGGTGTTTTTTGATTTTGTCTGAACTTCTTCAGTGATCCATTGCTTATTGAGTAGCCGCTGTTCAGCCTTCACATGTTTGTGTATTTTGCAGTTTTTTTTCTTGTAGCTGGTGGTTGTTGGAAAAGAATGATATGATTTCAATTTTCTTAAATTTGCTGCAGCTTATTTTGTGATCTAGCAGGTGATTTATGCTAGAGAATGTTCTATGTGCACATGAAAAGAATGTGTATTCTCCTGATTTCAGTTGGAATGCTCTAAAAATATCATTCAAGTCTGTCTGGTCTAAGGTGTCATTTAAGGCCTGTGTTTCCTCATTGTTTCCTGTCTGAATGATATGTACATTGATGTAAGTGGAACGTTGAAATCCACAACTATTATTGTGTTATTGTCGATTTTTCCTTTTATATTTGTTAATATTTACCTTACATACTATGCTCCTATGCTGGGTGCATATATATTTGCAATGGTCATATCCTCTTTTTGGATTGATCCCATGATCATTATCTAGTACCCTTCTTTGTCTCTTGTAGTAATCTTTTTTTTTTTTTTTGTCTTTTTGCCTCTATCTAGAGCCACACCCGCGGCATGTGGAGGTTCCCAGGCTAGGGGTCTAACAGGAGCTGGAGCTGCCAGCCTTCGCCACAGCAATGTGGGATCCGAGCCGCGTCTGCAACCTTCACCACAGCTCACGGCAACGCCGGATCCTTAACCCACTGAGCAAGGCCAGGGATCGAACTCACAACCTCATGGTTCTTAGTTGGATTCGTTAACCACTGAGCCACGAAGGGAACTCCCAAAGAAAACTCTTAATTCAAAAGGATACATGCACCCCGATGTTCCTAGTAGCACTCTTGACAAAAGCTAAGACAGGGCAACAACCTAAATGCCCATCTACAGATGAATGGATAAAAAAGATGTGGTACATATATACAATAGAATATTACTTCGCCATAAAAAAGAATGTTAATGCCATTTGCAGCAACATGGATGTAACTAGAAATCCTCATACTAAGTGAAGTAAGTCAGAGAAAGACATATATCATATGATATCACCTATATGTGGAGTCTAAAAAGATGATACAGGAGTTCCCTTGTGCAGTGGGTGAAGGATTGGCATAGTCACTGCAGCAGCTCAGGTCTCTGCTGTAATGCAGGTTTGATCCCTGGCCTGGGAACTTCCGCTTGCTGTGGGTTCGAGCAAAAAAATAAAAGAATAAAAAGAGGGTACCAATGAACCTATTTATAAAACAAATCTGATGGTTACCAAAGTCGGAAGAAGCAGGGGGTGAAGTGGGCATTTGTGCTTAACAGATACACACTACTGTAACTGGACAGCTACGTGTAAAAGAATGCAGTTAGAATGCTCTCTAGCGCTGTATACAGAAGTAACCTTGAAATGGGTTAAAGCCCTAAACATAAGACCGGATACTGTAAAACTCAGAGCGGAAAACGGAGTCAGAACGCTCTTTGACATAAATCACAGCAATATCTTTTTTGATCCACCTGCTAGAGTAATGAAAAAATCAAAAATAAGTGAATGGGACCTAATTGAACTGAAAAGTTTTAGCACAGGGGTTCCCATCGTGGCTCAGTGGTTAACGAATCCAACTAGGAACCACGAGGTTGTGGGTTCGATCCCTGGCCTTGCTCCGTGGGTTAGGGATCCAGTGTTTCTGTGAGCTGTATAGGTGCAGCTTGCAGGCGGGGCTCGGATCCCGCGTTGCTATGGCTGTGATGTAGGCTGGCAGCTATAGCTCCTGTTAGACCCCCTAGCCTGGGAACGTCCAGATGCTGCAGGTGCAGCCCTAGATAAGGCAAAAAGAGGGAAAAAAAGTTTTTAGCACAGCTTAGGAAACCATGAACAAATGAAAAGACAACCTACAGAATGGGAGAAAATTCATATTTCATTTATATATGAAATAGATAAACAGCAGAGCTCTGTATTCAATATTATAATGTATAGTGAAAAAGACTTTGAAGAAGAATAGGTATGTATAACTGAATCACTTAGCAGTATAACTGACACTAAAACAACATTGTAAATCAGTTATATACTTAAATAAAAATTATTTTACAAAAGGAAAACAAATTATGAAATGTCGAGCTTCTTTTCTAGGATCGGATGGAGAAATAGTTTAATCAGGTACACTTGTTTCCTGGAAGAGAATGGTTATAGTCAGTTTGTTTTTAGTGATTCCTTCTGAGGTCTTCTAAGGTTTCCAGTTAAATTCTGGTCGCACGCACTGTCTCCTTGACCCCTGCTGGGAGTCCCTGGCGGTGGTTTATACACACCAGGAAGTAGGACTACCCCAGAGTGACTCTGCATCAAAATGTGAAAAATCAGCTGGGTTGTTTCGACTACAATATATTGTTCACTTAAAAGTAAATTTTTTGAGTTAGTTAACTTGGGTGTAACCAGGAAATACCTAAGTAAAGGTAGCATTGATTCCTCTAGGTCCTGTCCACGGTCATGCTTAATGTAAGGGCAGAGAGAAATTCATTTTTTGACTTCACTGAGCTAAATATGTACGAAACACAAAAGCTTCATGTTGTACCATGAGTAGCTGAAATTAGACTTGGTGGTCAGAGAAACTAGAACTGTTCATTTTAAATAGATCCTAGAATATAACACCGGAATTCCACTGTGACTCAGCAGTGATAAACCCAAGTAGTATCCAAGAGGATGTGGGTTTGATCCCTGGCCTCACTCAGTGGGTTAAGGATCTGGCATTGCCACGTGCTGTGGTGCAGCTCCAGTTCAGCTGCTGGTGTAGGAACTTCCACACGCTGCAGTTGCAGCCCTGAAGAGACCCCCCCCCCCAAAAAAAAAAGAATGTAACACTAAATGATATTTGCAACTTAGAGAAGATTTTTGTGGTGGTGTGAGTAAGCGTATATAGGAAGATGTTAAAACATTTATGGTCTGTGCCTCTTCCTTCGTTAAATGTGAAGAAAGAGCAAAACTTTGATTTTTCCTATGAACACATTTCCAAATACCTTGAACTGCAGTTTCTTCACAGTTCCCTGGAAATTCTGCAGTGAGTTGCCTTAGGGAATGTAATATTCTTCATCCCTGAATACAGAGACTTTACATAAAATTTCAATTTCAAAAGAAAAAAGTTCAGGTGCTAAAAACAAATTCTAAAATCTCAAGGTCTTAAATCTCAAGGTCTTAAGGATATTTATTATAATTCGTCTTTAATACATATTACGGGATACTCAGGTGACTGAATGAATGAGTGGGTGCATAAATGCACACTGAATCCACCCCAAACTAACTTTTTTTAGTACAGGTGTTTTTTTTCTTTATATTAAGCCTCCGCAAAAAGCTCGAAGCATTTTCATAGTTTTCCTGAAAGTGAGGCAACAGAATTTTTAATAAATATATAAAATTGCATATATAAAGACCTTGATGGCATTTTATGACCCTTTTCTCATTTACTTAGGTGCAGGCTTTTTCCTTGCATCGGTAAGTAGATAGGGGAAGATAACTAAAATGTATTTTCTTTGGAAGGATCAAGTCACGTGGGAGAGAGAAATATCTTCAGATACTTTAAGTTGCGGCGATTCCTAAACTCTCAGGCAGTTATCAACTCCAGTATGGATTTTATTGGGTGGGGCTGCGGGGCAGGCACGGCGCCCTGATTGCTGTAGAAGTGACTGGCCAAGGAGATAACCGGCTTTCAAGAAATCAGCGTGTAATCATCTGAGTGCTCTTTGTCTTTTTCCGTTTTGTTTCAGCACCAGTGTGCAGGGAGAAGGTGGCTCTGATAGCGTGTGCAAGGCGGAAGCTTAAGAGGACAGTTCAGTAGTGTTAGGAAAATGTCTTCATGTTATGGTGCAACACGTGTCTAGAAATCTTCGCTCTTGCGACACTGAGACTCTGCCCGTTACACGCGAGTTTCCCCTCCCCGCCCGTACCCCGTGGCAGCCTCCTTTCTACTTCCTGTTTTGTCTGCTTTAGACACTGCGTGTGAGTGGAGTTATACAGTACTTGGCCGTGGGTGACTGGCTCGGCACGATGTCCTCAAGGTTTGGCTGTGTTGCAGCACGTGACCTTCCTTCTTTGTAAAAGCTACAAACTATCCTTCTGTGTGTAGGCGTCACCCTTCCTTCATCCAGCCCTCCCTGGAGGGACGCTTGCTTTGCTTTAGCGCTGGACTGTTGCGAGTGGTGCTGCTGTCGACAGGGGTGCAGGTATTTAGCTACTAAGTTGGACTGCTGGGTCTTAGGGTGATCTTTTGCCCTTTTTTTCTTTTTAGGTCCACACCCGCAGCATATGGAAGTTCCTAGGCTAGGGGTCGAATTGGAGCTGTAGCCACTGACCTACACCACAGCCACAGCAACACCGGATCCTTAACCCACTGAGGAAGGCCAGGGATCAAACCTGTATCCTCATGGATACTAGTTGAGTTCTTAACCTCTTGAGCTACAACGGGAACTCTGATCTTTTACCTTTTCATTGAATGTGTGCAACCCTTTTCTTCCTTCCTTCCTTTTCTTCCTTCCTTCTTTCCTTCTTTTCTTCTTTTCTTTTTCCCTCCTTCCTGCTGGGTTCTTAACCCTTTGCACCACAAGGGAGCTGCAAGCCTTTTCTGAGAGTTGCAGACGCGTCTGTAAACATGTGTCCGGACGGTCTCTCCCCAAGAAATTCATCGCACAGATCGCATCACTGTGACTTCTCTCCTGTTGTGCCAGGAAATGCTCCATGTGCTCAGACCCCCTGAAATGAAACACCCGGTTCATGTGACCCGACTTCATTTCTAGGCAGCCCACCCCCCGCCCCCGTATTCATAGACACCTCCCTGCAGAAAGCTCCATCCAGGCCGGAAAGGAGTGAGGGCTGGTCAGAGAGGTCCGAGAGGAACAGGCAGCACAGGAGGGCCAGGCGGTGTGGTTGTCGTTGTCCTCCGTTACCCGGCAATGGGACAGAAGCCTGTTTCCAAGCTACGGCCAGCAGGTCGAGTGTGCGCTGTTTGCAGAAACTTGGTCGACCCTGGCGCTGGAACACACATACGCATCTTGGCCCGGTTCGCACCTTCTGTGTGTGTTCACAGAGCGTCGCTTACCTGCGGTGCGTGCTGGGACTGGCTGTTCTGGTCCCCTCTTCTTCAGGTGCTCGTAGGCTGTAGCGCTGGGCACGGTCCCTGGGTCGCCGTGCTGCCAGGGCTCAGATCCCAGTCTGGCAAGTGCCCCGTGAGGCTGGGCCCCGGCTCGGCCTGTTGGCTGTTGAGAGAGTCAAGTGACCGTGAATCGCTGAGGCCTTGCGTCTCTGTGCCTCAGTTTCCTGTCCCCTAAAGTGGGATCATATTGGGCCCGCCTCGTCCAGCTGGCGGGAAGGGTGACGGGGCTCAGATGTGGAGCCCAGAGAGGCCCCAGGTGGGGACTCTGTGCCTCTGGGCTGCTGGGTGCACTTAACCCCATCCTCACTTCTCTTAGTTTTTGCTGTTTAGGCCGTAGTTAGGCCGGGTCCTGTGTCCTCCCTCCTCCTGTGCGGTCCGCGTTCCCGCCGCGGTGTATCTGGCCGGGGGTGAGCCTTTCGGCTCCGAGCTTGCAGACCCTGCGCGGAAGGAGGAATGCTGGAAGTTAAAATGGATCAGGAGGCTTCTGGGGTGGAGCGGCCGCTGACCCCTCTCTCCTCCCGGCCAGCCAGCCTGGAATTCAGTTTGATTCTGACCGCGAAGGCCAGCGTTGCTGCTTCAGCCGGGCCGGGCTGGGAGGGAGCGTGACCCGGAGCTGAATCAGGGCCCGAGGGGCCGCCTGCCCGGCTCTGCCCTCCCTCAGGTTACAGGCTGGTGCCCAAAGCCAGATGCCGCTCCTTTCCCGGCTGCAGGGGGCGGGGAGCAGCTCCCCGCCTTTTCTCCCACGGGCACCTCTAAGCTGTCAGGTTTGCCGCCGCCGCCGCCGGTTCACCTTGTGCTTCTCCTCCTTGCAGGCGGTGCTAGTGAATAACATCACCACAAGCGAGAGGCTAATCAGAACCTTGCAAGGTGAGTTCCGCTCCCCTCTGCCCGCTGGCGTCGGGCCTGTTAGGTAAGACCCACCTTCTGTCTGTCCTCCGTAGAGTCCCTTACTGAAATCTGATGGTGGGTGGTAGCAGGAGCCATTGAGTAAGCTTTATTCTTTTTGCCTGCTGTGTTTCCTTAAAGAACTTTTCCTTTTAAAAATGTTACTGAGCATATTGCAAGCTGTTATGTAGGGCATTCAGATTTTCGTTTTGTGATACATTCAGAAATATGATACGTGTGTGATCTTTGGCTCACCCTGAATTCAGATTTTCTTCATTGAAATTTATATAAAAATTACTGGCCCAATTTAGCCCCATTTCTTTGCTACTGTCATTCGGTTTTTGGCAGCCAGGCTTTGGTTTTCTTTCATTCATTCATCTGTCTGTCTGTCTTTCTATCTATCTTTTGTCGTTTTAGGGCCGCACCCGCGACATGTGGAGGTTCCCAGGCTAGGGGTCTAATCGGAGCTACAGCTGCCGGTCTACACCACAGCCACAGCAACACAGGATCTGAGCCGCGTCTGCAACCTACACCACAGCTCACGGCAACGCCGGATCCTTAACCCGCTGAGCGAGGCCAGGGATCGAACCTGCAACCTCATGGTTCCTAGTCGGATTCGTTAACTGCTGCGCCACTACGGGAGCTCCTGGTTTTCCTTTAAAGCAGCTGCGGCGGCAGCAATGGGGTCAGCCCCTCTGGGTGGTGTGACTTCAGGGGTCGGCAGGCGCAGTGCATCCTTCGAACCTGGTGAAAGGAGCACTGGGTACTGTGATTGTTGACCTGACCCATTTTCACCTTTACCCCTGTTGAGGAGACTCCATCAGTGCTGTCAGCAGGAAGGCTGGTTGAGAATCCGACTGGTCCAGCATGGTAGCCATGAGCCTGTGTACCCAGTGAGCACCTGCAGTGTGGCTTACGGGATAGAAGAACTGGATTTTTCATTTTTGTTTAATTTTCAGCAGTTTAAATTAAAAACTGATATTTGTCTCCATTATGGGGAGAATTAAATATCTTTAGGACAACTTGTATATGTCAGATCCTTTTTTTTTTTTTTTTTGGCTATACTTGCAGCATATGGGGTCCCAGGCCAGAGATCAAATCTGAGCTGCACCTGCGACCTACACCACAGCCACAGCAACACTGGATCCTTAACCTACTGTGCAGTCCTGAGGATTGAACCGGGAAACAATGCTGGATCCTTAACCTGCTGCACCACAGTGGGAACTCCTCAATATTCTTTTTAACTGTAGATTTTATGAAATTTAAATTAAGATTGAGAATCCCCAGTTCACGTTTCACAACTGAATGGAGATACGCTATAATTGTAAAATGCATGCAAGGTTTCAAAGACTTAGTATGAAAAAAAAATTTGACTTTTTACATTCATTCTGTGTTGTCATGGTTATACTTTGTATCTATTAAATGAAATATGTGTATATTTTTGGCCGCACTTGTGGCATGTGGAAGTTCCCAGGCCAGGGATTGAATTTGCACCACAGTAGCTATCCGAGCTGCCGCAGTGACAACACCAGATCCTTAACCTGAAATATGAGATATATTTTGAGACAGAAAATATGAGATATATTTTAAAAATTAATTACATCTTTTTTTATTTACATTTTAAAAACGTGGTTGCTAAAAAAAATTTAAATTAGCTATGTGGCTTGCATTATAGTTCTATTCAGCAGTGCTGGTCTGCAATTCGAGTTCCAAACAGCTTCTAAGAATAGTTATAGGGGAAATGCAGAGTCACACAAAGTTAAATGGGTGACTGGACTTTCGAGGGCTTCTCAGAGCTGATGATCTGCTGGTCAGCCCTCAAGTAGGGAATACGGCCTGCAGCCTTTGAGATATTTGGTATTTTTAAACAGCTTTTATCAGATGTAATCGAACATTCAGCAAACTGCACGTATTTAAAGCACACGGTTTGGAGTTCCTGTCCTGGCTCAGCAGAAATGAATCTGACTAGCATCCGTGAGGACACAGGTTCAGTCCCTGGCCTCACTCAGTGGGTTAAGGATCTGGCGTTGCCATGAGTTGTAGTTGCAGATGAGGCTCAAATCCTGCGTTGCTGTGGCTGTGGTGTAGGCCGGCGGCTACAGCTCAGATTCGACCCCTAGCCTGGGAACCTCCATATGCTGTGGTGGTGGCCTGAAAAAAGAAAAGCAAAAAATAAAAAATAATAAAAATGCACAGTTTGATGAGATTTGACATAAGCCTGAACTTTAAGAAACTACCACAAAATCAACACGTCAGTACGATGGTTGTTCCCATTGTGATTCAACAGGTTAACAATCGCATGTTAGCATCTCTGAGGTCGCAGGTTCGATCCCTGGCCCTGCTCAGTGGGTTAAGGACCCGGCATTGCAGTGAACTGTGGTGTAGGTCGCAGATGTGGCTCAGATCTGGTGTTGCTATGGCTGTGGTGTAAACTGGCAGCTGTATTTCAGATTCGACCCCTACCCTGGGAATTTCCATATGCTGCAGGTGTTGCCCTAAAAAAAGCAAAAAAAAAAAAAATCAACACGGTGAACATACCCATCACCCCAAGAAACTTCTGTGCCCCTTGGTAATCCTCCCCAGGACCTGTCTAATCTGCTTTCTGTCCCTCTAGTTTGTAATTTTTACAATTTTATATTCATGGAGTCAGATGACATACAGTTTTTCTTCTGGCTTTTCTCACTCAGCATAATTACTTTGAAATTCATCCATGCTGTTGTAATATCAATAGTTTGCTCCTTTTTTTTTGCTGAATAATATTCTGTTGCCCCATGCTTGGTTTGATTATGGAATTTTTTTTTCCCCTTTGGTCTTTTTGTCTTTTTAGGGCCACACCTGAGTCATATGGAAGTTCCCAGGCTAGGGTTCGAATCAGAGCTGTAACTGCTGACCTATGCCACAGCCACAGCAGTGTGGGATCTGAGCCGAGTCTGCAACCTACACCACAGCTCATGGCAACAGTGGATCCTTAACCCACTGAGCAAGGCCAGGGATCGAACCTGCATCTTCATGGATACTAGTCAGATTCGTTTCCACTGAGCCATGATTCTGGAGCTCGCACAATCTTTTTTTTTTGTTGTTAGGTTTTTTGAAGTATAGTTTATACTTTTTTCATGTGCCTTTCTGTGTTTTTGAACACACACACGGCTCCCTAGACCACCAGAGTCAACACACAGCTCACGTCCATCACCCAGGAAGTCCCCCTGCCCCCACCCCAGCCTCAGGCACCCGGTGACCAGTTCTCCAGACCTACAGTTTTGTCTTTTCGAGCCTGTCCTATAAACGCTGTTGAGATGGATCCGCGCTGCTGCGTGTATCAGCAGTTCGTTGAATTTTTCACTTTTATTCCCCCTTCCCCCAGCCCCTGCTCCAGAGTGCCTTGGAGGTCTGGAGTTGTGAGGCTAATCTGGGTAAAGGTGTGTAGGAATCTTTTCGGTACCGTTTTTGCAACTTTTCTGTAAGTTTGAAATTATATAAAAAATTTAAAGTTAAAAAAGCTGAGTTCTGTCGTGGTTCCGCGGTTAACGAATCCGACTAGGAACCATGAGGTTGCAGGTTCGATCCCTGGCCTTGCTCAGTGGGTTAAGGATCCGGCGTTGCCGTGAGCTGTGGTGTAGGTTGCAGATGCGGCTGGGATCCCGCGTTGCTGTGGCTGTGGCGAAGGCCGGCGGCTACAGCTCCTGTTAGACCCCTAGCCTGGGAACCTCCAGATGCCACGGGGGCGGCCCTAGATAAGGCAAAAAGACAAAAAAAAAAAAAAATTGAGTAACTTTGTCAGGGATCTGTCCAGCGCTGGGTTCTGGGCTCTCGTTGCTGCCCTCTGCCTGTCCTGCTGTCATCTTTGCAACAGCTTTTGCTTCCGCCCACAGCTTGCTTCTTGGTCAGCGAGCTGCTGCTTTTAGCTTTGGAGCCTTTAGGAGCCAAGTCACTGGGGCAGCAGCACTGGGGGCGGGTGACCAAGTGCACATGGGGCCTCGGGGGCTAACGGGGCTGTGATTAAATGACGGGAGGAGGATCCTGGATCATAGCCAGGGGGCCGGGGACAGGGGGTTCGTCGGGAGTGGCCGCTTATCTGACCAGACGTTGACATCAGCGTTTCACAGACGGAAGGATAAGTCTGCTGGGGGCAGGAGACGCGGCGCCGTGGGTGACCCTGCTGGGAAAGCTCAGGGTTAATGGTGTCTGAGGGAGAGACAGGTGGATAGAACCTCCTGATGCCTTGTAGGGGTTGGAGGTCAAAAAGGAGATTTGGGGGGGACGTGGGACAAGACTCTGGGTGCTGGTTCTGGTCAGATCACACGTCTTCTGGGTCTGGGATGAAGCGGTGCCCGGGAGGCACCTGCGCCCTGCCGTCCCCCCCTCATTCCCTGCGCGCCACGGCCTGTGTTGTTCCCGGGGTAGGTTGGCTTGTTTGCTTTTAGGGCCACACCTGCGGTATGTGGAGGTTCCCAGGCTGGGAGTGGAATTGAAGCTGCAGCTGCCGGCCTACACCACAGCCTCAGTGACGCGGGATCTGAGCCGCGTCTGCGATCTACACCACGGCTCATTGCAGTGCCGGATCCTTACCCCACTGAGCGAGGCCAGGGATCAAACTCGCATCCTCATGGATGCTGGTCAGCTTCTTAACCCGCTGAGCCACTAGACGGAACCCCCCCAGGGTGGGTTCTGATGTGTCTGCTGTCGTCGCGATGGCCGTGCCGGTGACCCGTGTGATGGTGTGTCCTCTGGTTTAGAGCAGTTAAAGGCGCTGGAGAGGAGCCACGGCCGGCTGCAGCAGGAGGTCTTCCAGTTTCAGAAGAACCAGACCAACCTTGAGAGGAAGTTCTCCTACGACCTGTGAGTATGTCGGCATCGCGTGCACGCCCCACGGGGGCTGATGTGTTTTAAGCAGAGAGCAGCGGACGGGGTCCAGTGTCGTTTCCACCCGCCTTTGTTGTCAGAGAGCATGCAGGTCTCTGTGCGAAAGGTTCAGGCCCTTCTAAGAGTCACGTCCTTTAGAAATAAAGCATTTTTTGTGTCCACATTGCTCCCATGGAAAAGTGTTAGCCAGTGGGCTTATCGTACAAGATGGCAGCTCTCCTTCGCAGGAAATGACCTAACTCAATGTGCCTTAAAAACTCCTGAGAACTCCATAAAGTGCAGGTGTACTGGTTAAGTCAGTAATCGAAAAGTCTTTAAAAATGTGTTTCAAAGTGCTCATATGTGACCTAAGTAAAGCTCATCGGCTAAAAGGAGTTTGGGCATGATAGTGATAGGATTTCGCGTTGGGTGTTGGCATTGTGGGCATTTTGTTTTCTTGTGTCTTTCCAAATTTCTGCAGTGAGAGTGTAGTCCCGTTTTTTATTTTTTCAGCTTTGTTGAGCTACGACTGACAAATAATCGTTGCACGTATTTAAGGTATAAAACTCGTTTTGATACACCCATGCGTTGTGAAATGATGCCTCCAGTCAAGTTAATTAACCCCCCTTAATCTCCTGTCTTGGCCTTTTTTGTCTATCTGGTGAGAACACGTAAGATCTACTCTCTTAGCAAATTGTAAGTATAAAATGCATTATCATCGGGAGTTCCCTGGTCGTCTGGTAGAGTGAGGATTCAGTGATTTCAGCACTGCCGCGCAGCTTCAGTCCCTGGTCCGGGAACTGAGATCTCACGTGAAGCTGCTGTACACCACGGCCAAAAAAATGAAGAGAAATATAAATAAGTAAATACATTATTATTGACTGAAGTCACCAACCTCATGGTTCCTGGTCGGATTCGTTTCCACAGCGCCACGACGGGAACTCCAGTGCATATAACTTTTTTTTTGGCTGCACCCGTGGCATGTGGAAGTTCCCAGGCCAGGGATCGAACCCGTGCCACAGCAGCAACCTGAGCCACTGCCGTGAAAACACCAGGTCCTTAACCTACTGAGCCACACAGGAACGCCAGTGCGTGTGATTTTTAAAAGTTACTGTTTTTTGGAGTTCCCATCGTGGCTCAGCAGAATCGAATCCAGCTGGCATCCATGAGGATGCGGGTTCGATCCCTGGCCTTGCTCAGTGGGTTAAGGATCTGGCGTTGCCGTGAGCTGTGGTGTAGGTTGCAGACGCGGCTCGGATCCCGCGTTGCTGTGGCTGTGGTGTGGGCCGGTGGCTACAGCTCCGATTTGACCCCTAGCCTGGGAACGTCCGTATGCTGCGGGTGCGGCCCTAGATAAAGAGAAAAGTTATTATTTTGGATTATTTTCTTCTGAAAAAGACAGTTGTAGGTTGTGTCAGTTGGTATAAATTGCCAGATTACCTTCTGAAAGGGTTTTCGTCATCTGGTCAACAGCAGTGTAGGTGACCACACACCCATCGCCCTCATGAGAACTCTGATGTCCTTCTACTCGCATAGTATCTTTCTGATCACTTTAAAACCACATTCAGTTAAAACCAGGAAGCCATAAATATGCAAAGGACATGTATAAACAATGCAAAGGAGGAGTTCCCGTCCTGGCTCAGTGGTTAACAAACCCTGCTGGCATCCATGTGGATGTGGGTTCGATCCCTGGCCTCGCTCAGCGGGTTAAGGATCCGGCGTTGCCGTGAGCTGTGGTGTAGGTTGCAGACGCGGCTCGGATCTGGTGTTGCCGTGGCTGTGGTGTAGGCCGGCAGCTCTTGCTCCAATTCGACCCCTAGCCTGGGAACTTCCATATGCCGCGGGTGCAGCCCTAAAAAGCAAGCAAACAGAAACACTGCAAAGGAAATATCACTAGGTAATATGCATACGGAATCATATTCAGCTAGGCCAGTGGTTCTCAGTGGGTGGTGATTTTTGCCTCCAGGTGATCTTGGGTGGGGTCTCCAGATATTTTTGGTTGTCACAGCTCCAAGGAGCTGTGGATAGAGGCCTATAGTGGGCAGAGGCCGGGGGTGTCCTAAGTGTCTGGCAAAGCACAGGGCTCCTCGCACAGCAAAGATGTGTCTTGCCCAGGGTGCCAAAGGCTGAGCGCTCAAGCCTGCCGTAGGCTGGTAATCTGTCAGGGGAGAGCATTCACACCAAAGCGAAATGTACGGTCTTCATGTTATTCATACTCGAAGGCTACCTTAACGCACCTGTTCCCCTTCCACGGATAGAAATACAGTAAGCCGTTAATGGCCTCACTTGGTAACTGCTGACCTGGGAGACTGACCTCACTGGAACTGACCGGGGCCCGAGGGGAGCGTTCAGGCAGGCAGCGAGCAGAACACCCAAACCCTGTGCCCGGCGTGCCGGGCTCCCTCTTTGTCTCTTAGAAGGTTGATGCAAATGGAAAACTCTGACAGCGTCTGTTTTATTAGGTGTGCCCTAAACCTTGTACCAGATACAGGATGTCTCGTGGGGATGATATGTATAAACTGTTGAAAGCTGGAGTTTTTCTTAACTTTCTTTGGAATGTAGACCCTTTTCGAGAACCCGATCCTAGGTATGGAGTCCTTGTCAGCCTGTTTATAAATGGATCTGTACACGAAATCGTATCCTCAAGTCAAGGGACCGCTGAAGCATGCCTGCCTGTGCTCCATTGAAACACCCTCTCCTGGAGTTCCCTTGTGGCTCAGTGGGCTAAGGATGCAGTATTGTCACTGCAGTGGCTCTGGTTACTGCAGCGACTCGGGTTCAGTTCCTGGCCTGGGAAATTCTGCATGCCGCAGTCGTGCCCCCCCCCGCCCCCGCCAAAAAAAATTACCCTCTCTGATCTAATCCTTTTATAGGAGCGGTGCTGAGAATGCAGAAACGGATGGCAAGGCTGGGTCTCTTGGTGCACAAATTAGTGTTCTTTCTGCGGTATCAGACTCAACACAGTCCCCCAGTTCTTACTCCTGCACCCGTGCCAGACTCGGGATTACCATTCAGTCCAAACAGCCTGCAGCCTTTCTCCCCAGAGCACTTAGAGCTGGCGTGTCATGTGAACTCACCATCCCACCCGCACGCCATGGGGAAATAGCGCTTTTCAAATGCTGGTGCTGGTAGGTGACAGTCACACAGCCTGACCTCTGTATCCGTGGATGCGTAACCGTGGGTCCGCGCCCACAGGTTCGGAGTGCCGACTGTGCTGTGCCATTTCATATAAGGGACTTGGGTCTCCTTGGATTTTGGTGTCCTTGGGGGTTCTGGAACCGGTGACCTGCCGTACCAAGGATGACTGTGCTCTGATAATCATTGATCTGGTGATCAGGCCACTCGTGGCAGTGGATTCCTGTCCTGAGCACATCCTGTTAGTGACACTCTGGCCGTCAGTTGCATCAGTTAGGACGATCTGCATTTTGGCTCTGGTCAGTGCCTGAATGTTTAACGCTGTGTACGTAAGACAAAGCCAGTCTGAGGACCTCAGGGAGTAGGTCTGCATGACCGGTGTCTCAGGGTTGGAGCTTCTTCCTGGGGTCGTCCCCTTACTGCTGTGGAGCTGGAATGTGGAAAGCTGACCTTCATCCACAGGGCTCTTCCTGCTTGATTTTGGAAGGACCGAGAGCTGGTGGAAACAGTATTTCTCTTGTGTAGGTTTATAGCTTTAGTAACGGCTGTGCACCTGCTCATTTGCCAGTCCTGAGCATCTAGGAAATTGTTTGATAACAATGAATTGGAGACATTTTGGCTCCGTTTAGGCTCCTGTGTACTAGTCTGCCCCCTGTGGCTTTCAGGTTTGTGAGAATTTTATTTCAATGACTTTTTCCATCAAGTTTTCTCTCTTCTGTTGATCTGTATATAAGCTGCCCAAGATCAAAAGCTCTTTCTGTCTTTGTTTCTACAGTACCCGTACCTTCTGTGTCTGGGGTGCTTGGAGACCCAGTAAGTCCTTTGAACTAAAGGGTTATTGTGCGAGTTAGAGGTTGAGTATCGTTACGCTCGGCTCTGAAGCTCCTGCAGCTCCAGAGAGGTGGCCGTGGGGTGGAGAGAGCGCTGTCGTCAGGAAGCTTCAACTTGGCTTCTGGTTTCAGCCTTACCACTTTCTCTGTGACCCTGGTCAGTGTCAGCCAAGTCGCCTCCTAGCTTCCTTATTTGGTATTTATTATTTGCTTTTTTTTTTCTGGAAATATTTAATTTTTTTTTAATTTTACACAATGTTTAAAGGTTCCTTTCCGCTTCCATCTTGTTATCACAAAATACTGGCTATATCCGCCGGGTCGTGCAGTACGTCACTGAGCCTGTCTCACACCCAAAAAGTTTGTCCCTCCCACTCCCCCACCTCCCCCTTATCCTTCCCACTGGTACTGCTGGTTTGTTTCCATCTGAGAGTCTGCTGCTTTTTTTTTAGTTCCACATGTAAGCAATGTTGTACAGTATTTATCTGATTTATTTCATTGAGCGTAATGCCCTCCGAGTCCACCCATGCGGCTACACACGGCATTATGTCATTCTTTTCAGGGCTGGATAGTATTCCGTTGTATATTTGTACCACAGCTTCTTTATCCAGTCCTCTGTTGATGGACACTCATCCGTCAGGTTGCTTCCATGTCTTGGCATTGTAAATAATGCTGCTGTAGCACTGGGGTGCACGTAATTTTTGAATTAGTGTTTTTTTTGTTTTTTTTTGGGGGGGGGGCATGTACCCAGGAGTGGAATTGCTGGGTCATATGATAGTTCTTTTTTTTGGTCTTTTGTCTTTTTAGGGCCGCACCTGCAGCATATGGAAGTTCCCAGGCTAGGAGTTGAGTTGGACCTGCAGCCGCCGGGCCTGCACCACAACCATAGCAACGCCAGATCCGAGCCACGTCTGCGACCTACACCACAGCTCATGGCAAAGCTGGATCCTTAACCCACTGAGCGAGGCCAGGGATCGAACCTGCAACCTCATGGGTCCTAGTTGGATTCGTTTCCGCTGCGCCACGACGGGAACCCCAGTTCTATTTTTAGTTTTTTTGAGAAGTTTCCACACTGTTTTCCCATCGGCTGCACCAGAGTGTGTTCCCACTAATAGTGCATGCGGGTTCCTTTTTTCCACATCCTCAGCATCAGTTGTTATTTCTAGCTTCCAAATGTGTATAAGTGTGTAGTTTTTCCAATTACTTTACAGCCCGGACACTTGAGATACTCATAAAGTAAATTCCAGGCAGGAAGCTGAAGCAGTGTCTCAAAGCACCGCACTGGGCACTCAGGCTGCATCACGCTGTACACCCCAGCTGTGACTCCGCCACCGGCTGGGTGTCCTTCAATTCAATTTTTATTTATTTTTTAAAAAATAAATTAAAATTTTTGAACAGTTTCAGATGTAGAGACTTATTGCAGAGAGAGTACAGAGCGTTCCTGTAGACCCTACACCAGTTTTCCTCTTTTTTTTTTTTTTTCCTTTTTAGGAACGCACCCGCGGCATATGGAGGTTCCCAGGCTAGGGATCCAATTGGAGCTGCAGCAGCCACGCCAGATCCGAGCCGCGTCTGCGACCTACACCACAGCTCACGGCAACGCCGGATCCTTAACCCACTGAGCGAGGCCAGGGATCGAACCCGCAACCTCATGGTTCCTAGTTGGATTCGTTTCCGCTGGGCCAATACGGGAACTCCTAAATGCTGTTTTACAAACTAGGTCGTTTTTGTCAGTGCTCATCTGTTGTCGCCAAAAAAGCCTTCTTAGGCAAGGCCGTTTGGAATCGAGTCCCACACGATACGGAACAGAGAAGGATTAGGACACGAGAAAAGGAAGCGGCCTTGGGGAGCCCGGAGCTATCTGGGCAACGCAGGCAGTGCCGCACGGCCGCGGACGCGAGCACGTGATGTGGAGAAAGGACACGAAGGGGACTGGTTGTGTGCGCCTTGCTGGGAAAATCTGCTGTGTCACAGATTCTGATGACACGGGTGTTAGGTCTTTTGTTAGAGTCACACGGATCGTGAAGCTGTGTCCTCTTGCTCGCCTCCATGTCCTTTCTGTGTTCCGACTGGGTAATGTCTTTTGTTCTGCCTTCCAGTTCATTGATTATTTCCTCCTCCGAATGCATACATTTTGATTATTGCATTAAATTTCCAGCTGATTCTTCTTTATATCTTCTCTTTCTTTGCTCAGACTTTTTCTTTCTTTGCTGAGACTATTTAGTTTCTTATTTGTTTCAAGCATGTTTTCATTACTCATGGAAACATTTTTTCTGGTGGCTGCTTTAAAATCTTTGTCAGATCAGTTAAACTTCTCTGTCAGGGTGGTTTGGTGTCTGTTGTCTCTTTTCCTTCAATTTGGGATCTTCCTGGTTCTTTTTTTTTTTTTTTTTTTTTTTTTTTTTTTTTTTTTTTTTTTTTTTTTTTTTTTTTTTTTTTTTTTTGGTCTTTTTAGGGCCTCACCTGTGGCATACAGAAGTTCCCAGGCTAGAGGTCGAATCAGAGCTACAGGTGCCAGCCTATCTCACAGCCACAGCAATGCCAGATCCGAGCCACATCTGTGACCTACACCACAGCTCATGGCAACACCAGATCCCTAACCCACTGAGCGGGGCCAGGGCTCGAACCTGCATCCTCCCAGACACTGTATCAGGTCCTTAACCTGATGAGCCACAATGGGAACTCCTTTCTTATCATTTAATAACTAACTAAGAACACCCTTGCTGCCAGGCCTCAGTGCCCTCTTGAGAGAAGGTGCAGGAAGCAGGAAAGAGACAAGCTGTGCCTCTTGGAGGAGTGGATTCTACAGTCAGAGCAGGGACAGTCTGGCTGTGTAGACACATCTCCAAATCGTTATCCTTTCTTGTACTTTCTTTCACGTTCAAAGGAACCAGTGCATCAGTCAGATGAAGGAGGTGAAGGAGCAGTGCGAGGAGCGCATAGAAGAGGTCACCAAGAAGGGACACGAAGCTGCAGCTTCCAGGGACCTGAATGAACAGAAGGACCAAAGTCTGCAGGTAACCCTGGGTTTTTTCCCCAAGGAGCTCCCGGAGGTCGTCCTCTCCTCTCTTTGGGCATTTTGTCCCCTTATCTGCCACCCCGTTTGCTCTCGTTCCCTGAGACACAACAGCCTGGTCCCTGGATGTGGGGACCCTGGCGAAGTCTGCTGGGCTCCGTACGCCACCCTGTGCTCGTGGCTTTAAGGGGATCGATTCATTTAAAGCTCACAGCCACTGTGGGAGAAAACTGCTGCTGCTTTCCTGTTTGGAGGGCTCTGAGCCCTGTGGAGATGGTTAAATACTGTCCCAAATTCACTGCACCTGGACGGTGATGGAGCTGATCTGAGCCTGTGCTGGCAGGCTGCCTCCTGGTCCACACAGCCCGTTAAAGAGCTGCGTGGACCCTTCTGGGGAATCCTTGTTTTAAATATAGCAGTTTCATGGAGATATGATTCACACACCGTCCAGTTCGCCTATTTCATGTTTGCAATTCAGTGGTTTTTAATATATTCCCAACGTTGTGCAACCATCATCTCAGTCGGTTTTGGAACATTTTCATTACCCTGAGGAAATGCGATACCTGTTAACTCATTCACCTCTTACTCCTGGTTCCTGGAGCCCTAAACAACCTCTGATCTGTTTTCCGTCTCTGTTGATTTGTCTTATCTGGGAATTTTGTATCAGTGGACTCCTACTGGCTTTCCTTTTCCCTTAGCATAGTACTTTTAGGATTAATGCATGTCGCAGCATATATGGTACTTCCTTTTTATAGCTGAATATTCCATTTTTGGGACTATACTGCATTTTTCTTATTCATTTGTCAATCGATAGGCCTTTGGGTTATTTGCATTTTATCTACGCATCCATCTTTGTGTGGACATAAACTTTTATTTCTCTTAGGAGTGGAATTGCCGGGTCATACGGTAACTCTGTTTAACGTGTGAGCAGCTGTCAGGGCGCTTCTGAAAGTGATTGTCTCATTTTACTTTCCCCCCGACAGTTTATGAGGGTTCCGGTGTCTCCACATCCCAGCCAAATCGTTATTCTCTGTCTTGTTCATTACAACCATCTGAGTGGGTGTGGAGCGGTATCGCAGTGTGGTTTTGGTTTGCATCTGCCTAGTAACGGGAGATGTTGAGCGTCCTCTCGTATGCTGGCTCATGTCTTCAGCAAAGCCAGGTGGGCTTTTGTCAGAGATGACATTTAGCCTGTACATCAGTGTGGGGGACGTTGCCATCGTGCCAGCACCCCGGTCTCTGCTGTGTGAAGGATGGATGTTTTTGTGCTTTTTGAAGTCCCTTAAAAATCCTTTTCAACCATGTTTTGTTGTTTTCAGAAGTCACACTTCTTTTGTCCAATTTCTTTCTCCGTTTTTGGGGATACTCTCATAAATGGAATCGTTTTCTTAATTTTGTGTTCAAACTGTTTATTGCTCGTGCGTAAAAATGCAATTCATTTTTGGTATTAATCTTCAGTCTTACAACCTTACTGAACTTGTTTGTTGAGTTTGAAGTTTTGTTTTCTTTAGGATTTTCCGTATACAGGATTATGTCATCTAAAAATAAGAGATAGCTTTGCATCTTCTCTTCCAATCTGGATGCCTTTTATTTCTTTTTATTGCTTAATAGCTCTGGGTAGAACCCGCAGCATAACGGTAAGTGGAAGTGGTGAGAGCAGGCATCCTTGTCCTTGATCATAGGGGAAAGTCCTGTGTCTTTGAGTTACGTTTGATGTTAGCTATGCAGGCAAACCTCATTTTCTTGTGTTTCACAGATATTTGTCTTTTTTTTTTTTTAACAGATTGAAGGTTTGTGGCAACCCTGTGTTGAGCGAGTCTGTAGGCTCCATTTTTTCAACAGAATTTGCTCACTTTGTATCTCTGTGTCACAGTTTGGTATTTTTTTTTTTTT